>CM076240.1:7080500-7532500 GCA_038380155.1 Pseudococcus jackbeardsleyi
TCAAACAACGACGATTGTTTTCCATTCTCTTGGTCGAACGAGTATTTTAAAGGTTACAAGTTTTTTTACCCCAAAAAAGGGAGAATTTTTCGCGTATTTTCTCGTTGTAAATTTCATCTATGGCCAAAGCCCGTAAAAAGAATTATTTTCGGGTGTACCTAGACATATTACTACGTTTGTTGGAATTTAAAGCACACAATCGTCGTATCGTGTCGATAAGACAACCAGCATTGGTGAAATGCCAAAACACTCGATACTTGCGGACGATGACGATGATTATAACTACGACTACGACAACGACCAAAAAAAAAACACGCCCACTTAACGAAATTCGAACGCATTAAAGGTAATTGACTATTTCCGTATGTCCTTTTTTTTTCTCCATCGTCTCTTTCCTCCCTGCTCGCTATCTTTATAAATGGATACCAACCTTTGGCCGTTGTGAAATATTTAACGTACTGTAAGTACCCACAGCAATGACGTACAGATTCGTGTACGAAATTATGACGGCATTGGCATCGCTGTGCTCTACAATGACCCACGCGGACGTTCGTTAACCTCGTCGCACGGTCGCGTGTTGGCGTTCGCGATGTCCTGAGTGATTTCCTCGACTCTCCGGTAATGGCACCAGGGATTCCATCGAGCCAGAGTGCCACCGTCACGTGATACGACAACTGGTTGGAATGAGGAAAAAAAGATACGAACACGAATACCTAGCTGTGTATAAATGGGTGGACTTCTGTTTTAGGTTTTTATTCTATGTAACTATGTCATCGTAATTTATACTGTATTAAAAACGCCAGCTTTCGAATGCAATAAGGCGTGGTTCCAGGGACGAATCCAATTTTCCTCACTTCTGCTCTAGATTAAATTACGTTCTCCGTATCGGAAACGTACAAT
This sequence comes from Pseudococcus jackbeardsleyi, assembly GCA_038380155.1. Classification (NCBI taxonomy): domain Eukaryota; kingdom Metazoa; phylum Arthropoda; class Insecta; order Hemiptera; family Pseudococcidae; genus Pseudococcus; species Pseudococcus jackbeardsleyi. The sequence goes on from CM076240.1 coordinate 7,081,401, forward strand.
TTTTTCACGATGAAGGGTTAGAGAAGTCGTGGAAATGGGTAAAATATTTACAAATATTCGTACTCGGAGTGAAAAATTATTTTCTCGAGAAGGCAACGTGATATTATCGTTCTAAGGAGTTTATCGGTACTGACTTCATGGCAAGGTCATGAGAAGCGCGTGTCTGCCATACACATGCCCCTGCGACATATCACGAAGCATAAAAAGCGAGCTAAATCGTCGCGAGGGTAATTGTCACGTTCATAAATAACCTTTTAGGTACCTGTAGTTAAATAAGAATGCTATTTATAACAATTTATAGGATGTTGTGTTCGATACAAAGGTGTATTGTCTAAATATAAGTAAAAATGGTTTCGTCGATCAAGCTTCGGGCTGTTAAAAACAATTTTATGACTGGTTCTTGTTTTAGACAGTAAAAGGTATGAAAGTTTTGATGCTGTTTTCTCTTCATTTTAAAAATTTACCTCGTGTATCTAGAAAATAGGTAAAGGTATCTTTTCACCTTTTAGTCCTACTGAAAAATTTCCAAGGTGAAATTTTTCCTAGTTGTCAGGCTGTTAACCTTCAAGTTGAAAAAAATTCTCAAAAAAATGGCGGAATTACGATTTTACCATTTTTATAGAAAATTATTAATGATTGGATAAGGGATGAATTTGGCCTCAGCTTCGATTTTTTGATTCAACTCCCTCCCCCCTCAGATGGTGTCCCTTGTGGTAAGAAAAAAATTCTGGAAAAAATTTTAACCTCTTCCCCTATTTCCTCCTCAACCACTCCCTCTTAGTGCTGTGATCATTTCATTGAATTATTTTCAAACATTTTTAATTTCAATTTTTAAAAAATTGCTAAATAAGTCAAGAACATTTTTGTATGGTTTTTAGCGATAAAAAACACATTTTTGGCACTTTTTCATAAAGTTACAGTTTAAAGTTTCAAACAGCCAAAGTATTATGAAGGAGTGTATCAAAATTGATGAAAAATTTTCATAATGAGTACATAAAAAATATATTTTGCTCTACGAGATGTAACTTTTTCTAAAAGAACCGAAAATTTCCTTCATTTCTATTGAAACTGAAAATTCTTGAAAATAGTTCAATAAAATATTCACATCTTGAGAAAAAATGGGTGGGGTGTCAAAATTTTTTTCCAGGATTTTAATAGAGATATGTTCTTTCCTCTGGAGTGGGGGGCCGGGGGTGTCATTCTAAAATTTTTAGACGCTATTTTGCGTGACCAAATTTTGTGAGGCCAAACTTTTTAAGACACTGACTTACAAAATTATTTTCAAAATTAACCCAATGTCAGAAAGTCATAGATCGATAATTTTTTCAACGCTATTTTAGAAATTTAATTTAATGACAGAATGACAGGAGAAATATCAGAAATTCAGTTGCTAAACTTTTGAAAACTTCACAAATTTTCATATTTTCGGAAGTAACTTGGTATCAGAAAGTCAACAATTGAACATCTTATTTTTAAAAACAAATTTTTCTCATCAGACTCCCATATTTGAGCAACTATGCTTCTGATTATAATTTTAGCTGCCAGAGTTCAGTTCGCAAGTGCACAAACAATAATTTTCTATTTTTCAATCTTCAAAATCTCTTTAAATTTTAGAAATTCGCCAAAAATCTATAATCTTTTTTCAGTGCCAAAAATAGAAAAATTAAGGAATCTCAAAAAAACTTGGGAAAAATTTTATCCCTCAGAATCAGCTTTCTCTCTACAAAATCGACCTTTGAAATCGTAATAAAAATTTTTGAAAAAAGTGAGCCTGAATGTCAAAACCATCCAAGGGCCAAAAATTGGCTTTTGAGTGGAAGTTTCCACTTAATTCTACCTCTTCCGAAAGGCCCAAAATCAGTCCCTCATCGAAAACCAATTTTTGAACCCTATAAAGGTTGTTTACGAGACATTTTTAATCGATTGTACACAAATTAGCTTTGGAAAACTGTCTCTCAGAATCGATAGCAATCACCTAGGCTCTTTTACTGAAAATCATTCGTGACGATTTTTCACCGTCACTCCCATTTTCATCATTTTTCTAAAATTAATCAAGCTGGGGAAAATCTTAACCATTGATTTTTAAAATTCAAAATAGACAATTTTTAAGAAATAATTTTTCAAATAAAATATTGTTCTCGATTTTTACAAAAAATTTTCAAAATATAAAAAAGTTTTTTAAAAAATGTGAGTTTTGAGGCAGAAAAATAAAATCGACTTTTTAATTTTATAAAAGTGATTGAAAGTTGGCATATGATTTTCGTGAATGATTCAGAAAACATCAGAAATTATTCATTTGTGAAAAAATTTCAATTTCAAATTTTAATAATTTCTAGGTGTAGTAGGTATTGATGATGAAATGATTCAGTTGTTTGCAAAGGATTCGTTCAACTTAGTATGGTGTCAATTCAGAAACCAATTTGTGATTTTATTTAAATCTATTTTTTAAAAATGGTCACTGGTCGTTTTGCAAATCAAGTTTTTTTTTTAGAATATTGAATTATTTATTTCTTACTTCTTGGCATTTTTAGAAACTCATTCAAAATTCATCTTTGTAAAAAAAAAACCACATCAAATCAAAGAAGACTATTGAGATAAAAATCAATAGGTACCTATCTGTTTCGAGAATCGCATTGCATGAAGGGAATTCGATTCATTTCACTCAATTCCTAATTTCGATTGGATTATTATTTTCATTAATTCTGCAATAATATCCATAAACTAGATTTTTTTCATTTTTTCGACAAGTTTTTCACCTTCAAAACGTTCTATCTCGCGCAAGTTCGCCTCGAAAGTATAATAAAAAAGATACGATGCCGAGTGCACGAAATATCTTATCTAATCGAGTTTATCAAAAGCTCGTACGCAATATTGAGAACGGAAAAAACACTTCAAAAAGACCGATAAATAAACAGGGTGCGAACGCGACCGAGTACTTCTTTTTTTTCTCATGCTTCGATTTCTGTTCTCGTGGTGAAATTTCATTTCATCGTCTCTTTCCTCTCGTTGAAAAAAATTGTGGTAAGTGATCTGTGCTCTGACTGGCTTGTTTTAAAAATGACATTTCACTATTCTTTTTACTCTTCCAGCTCATCCAAAATGACCACTTATATTCCTCTGTTTTTATACCTACTCGCCATACCCCATTTTATCTCAGGACTTCCAAGCCATTCCTTCAAAGCAGCTTTCCAACAACCTTACTTCGCCGATAAGTCTGAAATGCTAAAAATTCTCTTTGAGCAAAACACGACTGCTGCCGGTAAACCTCATTTTTACTACGTCAGTGCTCCTCGTCGATTCGGCAAAAGTGTCAACATGGATATGGTTCACGAATTCGTAGCCTTGGATTTGGACGATTTCGGGGATCCCAGACCACCAAAAGATACAGTCGCTTATGAAATATTTTCCAAACTAAAAATTGGCAAATACCCAGACCTCATATCCGAACATTTAGCTCGATATCCTGTTCTACATCTCGACTTCATGGGCATAGCTGCCACCGAAACACACGTAGAAAATCTGGTGAAAGATTTAAACACAATATTATGGTACGAATTGCAGCAATACCCTCAATTGAAGAATTTACGCGAATATCCTAATAAATTTGGATTGGGCGAACGCGAGATGACCTTTTTGAAAAATCTGCAGGATAAAAAACTCGATATTTTGGAGTTGGAAAGCTCATTTTTGAATTTCGTTCGGATTTTGTACGAAGTTTTCCGTCAGCCTGTTGTGGTGCTGTTGCACGAATACGACGAGACAGCTTTTGCTTCTTATATCACCATCAAATCGTACGTTCTGCCGATTTTTCGTTATTTGAACGAGATCACCGCTAGGACCCTCACTTTGGGCAAACCTTATGTGAAAATGGCCATCATAAATGCGGTTACCACCCTTCCTTATGGAATGGATCATCATTTCAGAGAAACCCTCACTCATTACGCTTTTCTGGACGATCATCCATTCGCACCTTTTTACGGATTCACCGAATTCGAGCTTAATTCGCTGTTTGACAAATACGAATGTAATCAAACCGAACGTCAAACCGTCTTGGATTATTACCAAGGTTACAGAACGGCTAAAAATCGAACCGTTATTTATAACTCCATGTCTATAGCTTTTTATTTCAAAGACAGACCGTCCAAAATTATCGAACCGTATAATCCGAAGAACTACTTCAAAACTTGCGACTATTACGATCGTCTGTCTTTGTTTACCAAAAATAATCTATTTCGGACGACCATTGAAACTTTAATCGATAACGGTACCATGATTACCTCGATTAAAAAAGCCCACGATAATGTGGCTCTTCGTAATCTGGAGCTGTTGAGGGATCGTCGATGGGTCGGTACGTTGGCTCATCATACAGCTATATTTTTCACGCAGTGTTTCGAAATGGGGTATTTTAGTCATGGTAATCATGATCGAGAGTTTGTCATACCCAATCAGGAAATTAAAGAGAGTTTGGTGGAAAATATCGAAATTTATTACAGACTTTATACGTCGACGACGCCTTGATTTTCGGAATTCGATTGGTTAATTGAAATCATCATCTGATTAGTACTACGAGTGAATTTTTTTCTGTGTATTTTTCACTGTTGGAGAAAGAGGAGTTTTCCCGCATATAAGCTGAACTTGGACTTGTATTTTATTAAATTGTGTTCAATTTTTCTTTCTTATTTTTGAGTATTTTTTTCAAGTCTCGTTCAGTGCTAAAAAGTTTTCAAATATTTCATTTGAAAAAGAAATCCATGTTATTCTTGAATCACATATTTTTGAAATAAAAATGAATTGTGTTGATAGGTCAATAAATCGATTAGGATGTTTTGGAAATTATTGAAAATTTTTCAAAATTTTATAGAATTAATCACAAGTTGAAAAAGTTACATTTGAAACTTGAAAATTGTTGAAATTGCCTCAGTAGGTAAATCGTTGAAAAAGTATACACTTACTTAACCTCATTTTCAATTGTTTTTCTTCCATTTCAAACTACATATTTTTGTTACATTTGGAGCTCATTTTTTACGATATTTCACATCAGTATTTTTTTTTTTTTGAAAATTGATTAATGCAGGTATTTGGGAATTTATTTTGATTATTTTTTTCTTTTGATATGGCGACTTTTATGAACATTTTTTTGTTGTTTTATCCATTTCGTTCAAGTTTTAGATTTTTTTGAACAAATTTTCAGTATTTAATTTCATTTTGTCGAAATTTACTGTTACATTTAAAAAAATAAATAAATAAAATAAATTGTTGATCAATTTTTTGCGTTTATTGTCATTGCATTTTAATGTTATTTTCATTTATTTAACTCAAATGTAAAAATTGGTTCTTTTCATGATATTTTGAAATTTTTTCGCAAACTTTTACATTATTTTTAAACGTTTTGATAACGATTTATTAAGGTTTTACAATTTTTGGTACTTATAAGTCAATATTTTTGAAAAGTCACAGAAAAAATTGAAAAAAATCAACCAGTTCCATGTACATCGATTCTATTAAAAATTAAAATGAATTATTTCAAATTTGATACCTCTTAGAATAATCCACAATCAATCATTTTATTCCAATTTGCTCGTGTAAAATTGGAACATATTCATCATACTGAGCTCGATAGTAATTTCCAGCCACAGGATTTCCTAATTTATATTTGACCACCCATTCAGAAATTTTAAACCCAACACGACCTACTGCGGATCTGCAGATACGAAATGATTGTATGAAAGTGTAGCTTTCTATAAATCTAGATCTGAATATTCATTCTCAATTGATCACTTACCTATTCGTTGTCCGAGGATAATTAGCGAAATCAATTTTATTCGGTTGTTTGTAGATCAAAAATACGTATCGATGTAATCCTATGAAAACAGATATTAGAATATGAAAATATGTAAAAATGAAGCCAGTATTTTTTTCTACATTTTTGTGTGCTACTTATTAAACTCATACCAGTTCCTTTTGAAGGTCCAGAGCCAATAAATTCGCATAGGGTGTCTCCTTGAGCGATATCCGAACCTGGGATATTACCTACGAGCCAATGAACTACTTGAGTGAATTTAGGAGCCCTGTTTGAAACGTCCAAATCTAATAAAATGTATCGAAGTTTAATTTGTCTTAATTTTAATGTATTGAATGCAATAAAAATATAGAAAGGAGATGTGAGTTTAAGTAGGTACCTACCTATCATACACAATGTGTAAATTGCATCAGATTCGGAATTCCATTCAACACTTGGAATATCTTTGACTTGTGTGGGAGTTAGCTCGTTTCCTAAATTTACTTTTACACCATTTACGTATGTGACCTACATATAAGAATGAGATGGTTTTTTCATTTACAAGAAAAATATATCATCAATGAGGAAGTACTTACAGAGCATATTTCTTGTGGAGCAACTGGAACAATATTGGGAAATTCATCATACTTAATATTCATATTAAAAATAATAAGAAGTAAAAAATAAAACAGAATCATGAATAACGTTCAGAAATACGTCCGTTGGTGAAGAGTTGCAACGTATGACAAAATATCAAGTCTGTAACGAGCCAAGTAAATTGGATTGGAAGAGTATCCATCAAACGTATTTTACTGATTAGGACACTTGACTCGAGTACCTGATTTATACTGGGAATGTTTTCAAATAAAAAAAACAACAGATAATATCAGTAATGTGAATTTAAAAAATTTCGAATTAAGCAAAATTTGGTGCCTAGCTATAGTGAATAATCTTCCAAAAAATGTCAAGTTCTCCTGTTTGAAAAAGGACAATCCAGGTTGAATTTTGAATTTTATCTCATTGATGGAAATCCTTTTTGAGTATATTTTTTTATCAATATTTTGAATAAATTCTTTGAAATGGGTATGTAAAAATTGCTAATCTTGAAATTTGTAATTTTTAATTGGGTACCTCCTACCTACCTACTTTTTGAAAAAAAATATCTACATAAATTAAGAAAAAAAGAAGAAAAAGAAACGAACAATTTAAAAATGAAAAATTGGAAAAAAATCATAGATAAAAAAAAACTGGAAAACATTTCATTTTGGATTCTTCTAATGAAAAATTTAGTGTGAAACACAATACCAGTTTTATTTTTGTACTATGGGCAATATTTTAGTAGTTATTAGGGAAACTGATTTTAGTGGGGAGGAGAGAGTCACAATTGAGGAAAAAATGCTCCCTTTAGGAACCCCTCATACCCAAAAAATCAGGGCGTCACTCAGGTTTTCTTCATACACAATTTTTTTTTCTGTCAATTAGACTATTAAGTACAAATTGACAAAATTTTTGTGACAATGGAATCATGATTCAATTCGTGGAATATTTTGAAATATTTTTGACTTGTGCAATGGAATTGATCGGATTCTTAAATTTGCTTTCACAACGTCCAGAGATGTGTGACCTACATTTATCAGAAAGAGTACGATCGTTCTTTTATTATGCGGAAAAGAAATGGTAATAAATAATGAGAATTGTTATCTATTTGTAAAAAATTTACTTACGTAGCATATCTCAACTTGTAAGGGAAGTGGAATAATATCGGGAAATTTATTACCACATTTAGGTATCCATAATAGGTAAAAATGTAAGGTTACTAAACAATAAAAATGCAAGAAAAATCGTTTCATAACTCACGCAAACGAGTCTATTGGTATAATAAATGTAATAATAGTAAAATTATCGAGGAGTACTATGAGCTAGTAAATTGGAAGGGATGCCCATCAAACTTGTTTATTGATCAGAAATATCTAATTTTAAGTATTTCAATTTGTGTTGGTGTACGTAGAGAATAGGTACTTATTAGGTAGATTGAAAAGTAATGTAATACTCCTCTTCCCTCCCCCATTTCAGTATTTTCCCAATTTTTATTTTTTGATTTAGAAATTCATTCCCGTCCTGGGAAGTTATTCGAGTCGTAGTCCTATTCATTCCATTTCCTTTCTTGTAACACAAAAAAAACTTTAATTTTTTTTTCAAATTCTGGAGGTTTCACTCCCCTCTCTCTTTAAGGTGGTCCAATTTCCCCTTAAAATGAGATTTTGAAAATTTTGCCACCTCTCCATATCAATCCAGAATCGTACGCCATACCCTTATTATTCTTATGGAATTTAATTTAGGAAAAAAATTAATATGCTGAAAACGAAAAAAAAATAGGGTTAAAAAAATACAAAAATGTCCAAATCTTATTCTAGAAAAATCTGAAAATTTTAATCAATTTTGATTTTTGGAAAGGAACTTTGAACCCTACAGAAGCTATTCTAGGGGAAGTTCTGGGGGCTTCAAATAATAGTTTTCAGAAATTTTTACCTAACGATTCCCTGGATCCGAAATTTCTTTGTAAAAATCAAAATCGGGTCTTATTTTCAGATTTTTAAGAAATATTTTGTATGTAAAATTTGCATTATTTTTCATTAATTTTTTTCTCTTTTTCATCATATTTTGTATACTTATTCTTAATTGAATACCATAAGAATAAGGAGAGCCTAGCTCATGGTCTCGAACTGATATGGGAGCTAAAATTTAGGAAATATCATTTTTAGACAAAAATGAAGTATTTGAAGAGATAAGATACCAAAATGGGAAATTTGAAGACACTTCCCAACTATTTTCAGCTTGAGAGATCGAAGGCACTGCTAAAATTATATTATTCTTGAAAATTTTCAAATATTGGTATTATTAATACACGTTCTAATATTCATTTTTTTTGTTTTTTTTTTCTTCTGTTTCAGGTATGTTGATACATATTCGTTGGATTTCCATTTTCGTGAGTAAACGTATAGGTAAAATTAAGTCTTAAAATTCGAGAATGTCTAAAAGACAAAGGCGATATCTACCCAATAGTTGAAAAATTCAATTTCAACATATTTTGTATAAACTTAATGAAATATCAGTCTTATTCAAGTATCCAATGAGCCAAACAGTGAAAAAATTTCTTCACTCAAATTTTTTTCCACTGGCTCTTTCACTTGATCTCCTCCAATCTCTTCTTCAACTCTTGCCTGACTTCGGCATTAACCACATCGTAAGTGTTCAATTCAAGGCCATGGGTGAAATACCCCAACTCGAAAAAATAATGTGATAAAAAATCGTCGGTCAATTTTCGCCAGTCAGGTTCGAAAATTAATTTGTTTAAAAAAGTCGACTTCTCTTTTCTACACAATAGTTTAGTTGGGCCTTGATCAAGCATATGAGAGATTCTATCTCGAAAAGAGGCTTTCTGCAGAGCTGAATCAATAAACCGATATGGCTCATCTTTCGCCCAATAGTTCAACACCTCGATCGTCTGATTGGATTTTTTAGATTCGAGACATTTCCTAATTGAGTACGGATTGTAAATATGTACAGTTCGATTCCGCTGCATGTAGTATCCTTTGTAATGATCCTTAACATTTTGTTTTTCGATTTCGGTGCAATTGTGATTAATCAGCAATTGATCAAGTTCAGACTCAAGAATACCGAAATACTGGGTGAATTTATGCGCTCCCAAAAAACCGAGCTGCTGCATGGGCCAGTCCGATTCCAAACTGTAATTCAAAGGAATCCTTCCGCTTACTCCGGTAATCACAATTCTCTGCAGTTCTGGAACAGCTCGTCTAATCGCCTCATTAACCAACTCGTAAAAAACCCAGTATCCGTTGTGGACTTCGGCTGAAAGACCTCCACCGTTCAATAGCTCTTCCATGGCCACATAATCGTAATTATCCACCAATAAGATAGGTTTCTTGTCGATAAAATCGTTCATAACGTGGGTAAATTTTTGCAGACAATCGACGATCATATCATAATTAAAGATACGCGCGTTTAGAGCTGCCTCGACGAAGTTTTGTTGCTCTTTCCAAATCGCTTGTATTTCGGGAGGTTTGTAAGTGCTTTCTAGAATGAGTTTTTCCAGAATGTAATTGTTCTCTTGATACGCAGGTTGTAAAATTTCGTTGAAAATCTTGATTATTTCGTCTTTGGTTGTATTCAAAGTAATGTTTACCTTTAGGTCGAGATAAAGTACGGGATATCTGCTCAAATGCGAGACAATTATGCGTAGATCAGATTGAGATGCTATTTTGAATTTATTAAAAAGATGGTAAGCTTTGGTGTCGTTTCTAGGTTTCGGTTCTAAACTCGCGAGCACCGGATCAGATTGCGAAAAGGCTTTGATCATTTTCAACATGGTCGTTTTGCCGAAACTGCGCGGTAGAGCGAAAAACATGTGGTCTTCGCAGTTGAAAAAATCGACCAGGAATTCGGTTTTGTCGACGAAATAGGATTGTTTGGTCAGCTCGACGAATTCGTTGGTGTCGAAGGATGCGGTTGTGTGGTGAATTAGGCTGGATATGGTGATTAGGATTGCAATGGGAATCTCAGGATTTAGACTTGGAGCCATCTTCGGTTTGCTGAATAGCGACGTTCTAAACAAAGAAAACAAAATCATGTAGAATATGTGACGAGAGTTTGGATCCAGTTTTTTGTTTCAATGATTTCGAGCCATTTTGTTCAATTTTAAAATTGCCTAAATTTATCCTGAAGTAATGAACGAGCCGCTGTAAATAGTTCATTCGAAATCAGAATCACTTTCATTTTGAACAGCACGTACCCGGAAATTGATTAAAGGAGGGGCCGAAAATTTGAGAAAAAAGGGAGTGGGGGGGGGGGGTCAACTTTCAAATTAGTCATTTTTTACTGATCCATCAGTCAAAAATCGTCAATTTTTTCCGTCAAATTGAAAATGTATTGAGGAATCGGTAATTTTTGACTGAAAAATTTAGTCAAAAATTATCAAATTTTAAAATAGATTTATTACAATACTGCCTGAGCGAAGAAACGGTAAAAATTTGTTGAAAAAATACTGTTTGAAAAGCAAAAAATTAACTTTTTTAAGATTTTTGCCATATAAAAAAATATTTTTTCGAGCTTAAGAGGAGGGCCCCGGATGCGCTTACGGTACGTTCTGACTGTTTTTGTGTCATTTCAAAATTATGAAATCATCAATATTTTTTAAATGAATGATTGATTAATTTTGAACAATTATTCATTAGCATCAGTGGCGTAGCCAAGAGAGTACGAAAGGGGAGGGGGGTCTGGGTCGGAAGCTTTTTTTTGGGTGGCTGCAAAATGAGTACAGAGACTTGAAAAACGAGTAATTTTTAAGGGGAGGGGAAGAGGGAGGGGTAAAAATGAGCCTTTTTTTCACTTTAGTCTTAAATAGTTCGTATAATAGCGATTTAATTTACGGCGAAGCTTCGAAAAAATTGGATATTTAAATGCCCAAAAAACGTATTTCTGAAAGATTTTGTTAATGCCCGAGCGAAGCGAGGGCGAAGCTTTGATAAAATTAGATTTTTTAATGTCTAAAAAATACATTTTTCACAAAAATTCTTGACCTCAAGGGGTGGAACCCCCCTCCCCCTTGGCTACGCCTCCGATTAGCATAGAAAGACAGTTTTTAAACCACTCCATTCGACATTAGAATGACTTTGATTTTGATCTACTTCTTCAGAATGACATATTTTGAACAATTTATTCAGAATGAATTTTAATTTGATCAATTTATTCAAATGACTTTCTCAGAATGACTTTTATTAGTATTCAGAATAATTTTCATTTTGAAAAATGTGTTCAGAATGATTTTCAATTTGAAAAAATACATTCAGAGTGGCTTTTATTTTGACCAATTTATTAAGAATGACTTTCATTTTGAAAAAAATTATTGTGATTGACCAATTTTGAACAATTTATTAAGAATGACTTATTTTGGACAGGTTTTTTTTTTTTTCAAAATGGCTTTCATTTTGAACTGGGATTTTTCTTTTAGGTTTTGGTTGCGTCATTTTGAACCATTTATTCAAAATTAGAGTGGCACTATTACAAATAGTTCATTCAGAACGATTTCAGATTATTTTGAATCAACTTCATTTTAAACTAAATATTTATTTGACTACGAAGTGACTGTGATAGATATCAAATAATTTATTTTAAATGACAGATGGCTTTGTATCATTTCGAATATCCTTTCAAAATGATTGAAATTGAACTAATTGGAAAATTTTTAAAAATATTTTGAACTGCTTAGATGTTCAAAATGACTCTTGAATCGTTTCGACCTGTTCATTCAGAACGCTTGTGAGTTATTTCAAACCATTTTGATGAATTTCAACCACTCTCGAGTCATTTTGAGCACATAATTAGTTCATTTTATTTTCATTTTAAAACAATTTCATATGATTAATTACAGTACATGAATTATTTTCAATTTACCTAAGTATGTCATTCTAATTTTCATTTCGAGCTTCTTGGTATTCAAATATTTTTAATGATTTTGAGCAACAAAGGAAAACACTGAACTTACTCTGAATAATTCAGATTCTAATCTGAGTTATTATGTCATTTTAATTTCAGTGTGAATCAGCCCACCTCTCGTATTACCTTCAGTGATTCTGTATAAATATTTTTCAAATAAGGTTCTAATTCAAATAGGCAGCATTTCATGCTCAATTTTAAGTAATTTTTCGATTATCTTTTCTCTTCGAACACAATCCAAATTTCATACTGAAATAAAGTCAAGTTAAAGCTTACCTCGATGTATTAATGTCAAGAACGAACAAACCTACGATAAAATAGTCGTTTTAATTAATTTAAAAGGCAGAAAAAAAATGATAAAAAACAAGGAACATTGGCGAGAGCTAATCTTATCAAAAAACCCAAACTAATCAAACCGATCGGTATCGCCGAATACCAACAAAATTAAATACCTACATTCAAAAAAAAATCCCATCACACGAATAGACCCAGATGACAATATCGATCACGTTGTCTCATTCGTTTCGTTTTTCATCAATTCCAGCCACTTGTTTCTCCACGCTTCTAGAACTTCCTTCGAACTATATTTTCTTCTCGATTCATCTGAGTCTTCAACGTCAACATCTTCCTCGCTATCTTCCTCATCCGTTTCATCGTCATCTAAAATTTGTCTTAAGGCGTCTCTTATTTCCATATTCGGCAAGCAGTAAGCGATGGGCCCATCGTAAATTGCCATCGAATGACTCAGATATCCAGTTTCCAGCATATGATGGAATAAATGCTCCGCGTCCAGTTGATGGATACCCTTAAAAGTGGCCTTTCTTTCGTTTATTGTTCGTACAAAAGTATCCAAAGCCGGAGACGATTTCACATGGGTGGAAATATTCACGTTAATCGAATCTTCGTCCACCATTTCGGTTAATTTTTCACGAAAATTATCCGATTTCAAGGCTTGATTGATAAAATCACGGTTTTCGGTGTAGGCCCAATATGGTATCAGTTTATATTCTTGGTCGGGGTTTGCTCTGGATAAAACGTATTGCACGATGGAATAAGGACTAAACATTATGTGATTTTCCAATCGAGTCTGGTATCCTCTGTAGTAACTTTTGACCAAATCGAATTCGGTATAAATGCAGTTATACTTGGTGAGTAAATTATCGACGTCTATTTCCGTGAATCCGAAATAAGGAGTGAATACGTGCTCGTCCAGGAATTGGTTTTCGGCCACTTCTTCGTCAGCATATTCGATCCGGCCGCTGATACCGGTCATCATTGCGTAATTTTTGAATTGCCTGTTTTTCTTGAACGTTTTACGAAACATATTATTGATCGAGGTGTAGAAATAATACACGGCGCCGTCTGTATCGAGCAAAAGGTCGTGTTTGAGTACAGCTTGATCAGCTGCATAATCGTAATCGTCAATCAGGATGATTACTCGACGTTTGAAATATTTAAACAAGACGTTGCTCAGTCTATACAAACCATAGGATAAATCGAACTGAGACGCGGTACCGTTTTGTAATTTTTGCATAAATTCAATCTCGAATTTTGTTATTTCGAATTCGCCTTTGGGTTTGGGTAGTTTGGGCAATATTTCGAAGTATTCTTGGAAAGCTTCTCGCAGCTTGGTATTCAATAATGCGTCGACTTGAGCGATGGTGTCGATTTCGGAAACGTTGAATTTCAATTCGATCAACATTACTGGATGATTAGCCATGCGATTTTTCAAAAACACCTCAGAATGATTAGAGATTTTGAAATTTTTAAAGAAAGCGTATGTCTCGGTATCGGTGTAGTTTTTCGGATGCCCGTTGTCGTCGAATTCGTATTGATAAAAGCTCTTGATCATTTGCAAGTTGCTGGTTTTCAAGAACCGGCTCGGGCAGGCGATGAAATCGTAATTGTGGTGAAATTCGCTGACCACGTGCAAGAGATCGGTTTTATCCACATAGTAGGGTTGTTTGGTTAGCTCGACAAAGGCTTCGGTTGGTTTGGCTTTGATCGACACCGGTGATTTGAAGAAAGCGATTGATAGGATGAGTGCTGTTGATGAGATCATGATTGAAACGATCGTTTTTGATTAAATTGATACAATTTTTGGTGATCAATGATCCATATTTTTGAGTCGATCAATAATTCGATCTTTTTTCTTGTTTGGGCTGCGAAAAAAAATCTTTGATGATAAATCGATACCAATGTGATTTTTAATTGCGAAATATTAGGTACCGCGAAAAAGTAATCTTACCTCGATTTATTTTAAATCAAACCGAAAAAAATGTTGAAATCTGCGATTGAGCAACGTTTATACTTTTAACGTTTTCGAAATACTGTATCGCGGTTATAAATTCTTTATCGATTAATGAAAAACAGTGCTGATTAATCTCTGGTGATGGAATGGGTGGAATTTTAGACAACTTCCTGAATGTAAAGAGGAAAAAAAATAGTTGCTGATTGATGAATGAGAATCAGATTTTTACCTACGTCCCAAAATGTTTAGTACGAGTATTTATTTAAAACCGAATAAAGTTGATGTGATTTATTTAAATTATGTAGGTAGCTAGGTGTAGGCACTTCCTTGAAAATGGACTTCCAACAAAATACGGTTCTCATCGTTGAAACTTTCATTACATCTGTGCAATTATTTTTGCCTACCCTACTAACACTAAGGAATTCTTTTACCATCAAAAAATGCACTATTCAATTTCTGCTATTTTTTGGTACTCACTGAAAATATGCTACTCAATTTTTTGAAGAAATTGATGAAACAAAATATTAAAAAATAAAATCGTCCATCTGCGTTGAGTAATTAGTTCAATTGTAGGAGCTAATACTCGAAATGTTCGCGATAAAACATACCTAATATTTGATGAATTAGCTGAAAATTGCAATTTAAAGCCATTACAAGGGCAACGGCATAGTAAAAAATCTGATTTCAGTTTATAGTTGGATAAAATAAAATTTTGAGATTTTTTACTGTCTCATTCGGAATCAGTAAAAAGTCACTGATGAACAGTCAGTGTTGCAGCACAGGAAAAATCAGCGGAATTCACTGATTTTCAGTGAATTTTCACTTTTCTACTAAATTTAGAATTTTCATCAACTTTTTGGTGAATTTTCACTGATTTTTCAGTGATTTTTTCCACTGATATGTGTTCGGTGACAATTTTTTCACTGATTTTCTGCTGTGTTGCAATTCTGACTGTTTCATAGCGGTTTTCGATAATTTTCACTACCTAATTTATAAATAAAAGAGCAGGGTATCCAACATTGATGACTCTAAAAATATTGATCCTTACGAGGGACTTTCGAACTACTTATAATCAGTTTTTCCTCAAAAAGCATCTTCTTTTGACGACGTTCCAGGTTTTACGTAACAGTCTTGGCAGCTCTTCCATCTCCCCACAAAAAAACAGGAAAAAGGATTAAACGAGAGATCATTTTTTTTCACCAAAATTGATGAAAAAATTTCAGAAAATTTTGTACGATTAACATTTTTCATAAAAAATCTAAAAATTATGGATGTTGGAATTTTATCAAAATTTAGACCACACTGACGTAACCATATTTTCTAACAATTAGACTTAAAATTATAAACTGAAGTTCGATAAAATCTCAGATTACTTATTGTTATAAAATTATCAAAGATCGTCATTTTTCAATGAATTGGAATTTATTTAGCAATTTTCAAAATTGAATAAAAGAAAAAAAGCATGAACATCTAATAAGTGTCTTTCAACAAAAATGCAACAACTGAAAAAAAAATAAACATTTGACATTTTAATCAAAAAATCATCTTTAATTAAAATTTTGGAAAAAAATTTGTTCAATGTCTGAAAAAATTTAAAATGTAAGCAATGAAAATGTCAAATTTGACTACATTTCTTCGATTTATTGAAATTTATTGTTCGTGGCAATTTGGAAAATACATTCTCTGTCATTTTTATTAGAAAAATCACCATTAAAATTTATCCATGATTCAATAACTTCTACACAATGGATCAAAATACTGTACCTATCCAACTTTTTTTTGATTTTTGAAATATTTCGAAATCTTGACCTCCGTCAGGGTACCTAATAGAAGTATAGGGGAGAGACTTGAATTTTTTACCATGTTCTGTCGACGTAATTTGTGATTTCACAATTTTCTTTCAATTTTCACCTTCAGGTTTTCAAAAAAAAAAAAGAACAAAAGACAGTTTACTGCCAGATAAGCACATCATCAGAGACGGACATCACCAATTTTGAAAGTTGACCTAAAACAC
Source organism: Pseudococcus jackbeardsleyi (assembly GCA_038380155.1). Lineage (NCBI taxonomy): Eukaryota > Metazoa > Arthropoda > Insecta > Hemiptera > Pseudococcidae > Pseudococcus > Pseudococcus jackbeardsleyi. The sequence continues at coordinate 7,097,958 of CM076240.1, forward strand.
GACTAAGGAACTTATCAAACGCCAGGAAAGTTTACAAAAATTGAAGTTGACTAAAAAATTTGAACAAAAATTGCAATGCATTTTTTCAAAAATGTTAACAATTTTGATATTTTTGACAATTTTTTTTTCAAAAAATTGCAGTAAGTAGGTTCAAAAATTTTTTAATTTTACCCCTTTCCCCTCCCCTCATTCTATTCTGAAAAATTAATAAAGCGCCTAAGTAATTATTTCTTAGGCCTTTACATTGGAAAACTTTAAATGGTCAACGATAATTTTGAAGTTGTCTCGTATTTTCGTTTTAGTTCTAATTTTTACCATCATCGTCCAATTTTTTGTAATTTTCGTTCAATTTTTTTTGGTGCCCTTACGTATGTACAATTTTATAGACAATTTTGATGTTTTCCATTGAAATTTGAAGTCATTTCATTGTATTTTTTTGTTGAATTTTTGTAGACGTCGTGTAATTTTTTGTAGTTCTCGTTAAAATTTTGCAGAGCATCCTCTCTAGTCATTCGATGCTCGTCTGTTTTGATTTCATCTTGATTTTTTTGGTTTCTTTCTGCCCTTATTCTGAATGTCCTTGTACACTTTCTCGCATTCTTTATTATTTTTTGTGACGTAAACCCATTTTGAATATTTTAGAATCAAATTCAAGTGGGTGGCATTAATTTTGAATAATTTAGCCATTTTTCCTCTTTTTTTTTGAAAGTATATGCTTTCATTTTGATAGGTACCGTTTGTCTAATTAATAAGTCTGTTTTAAATGACGTTCGAATTGTGTTTTAAAAGTTTTCTAACCAGCTTTGTTTGATTTGAAGCACCTTTTCAACATCGATTCTTGAGTTTTATAGTTTCAAAAGAAATTCTGTTCATTAAAAACACGAAAATAAATTCATCAAAAATGATTAAAATCGATGCAAGCCAAAGCACCACTGAACCTTATATTGCCATGTCTAATTATTTTCTCAATAGTCTGAAAAATCCACATCAGCAAACAACATGGAATTATCGAATTTTAAAAAAATTTTCTTGTGCCAGAAAACCAATGTAATTTTTTTACAAACTCACAAAAAATTAATCAGAAACGTCTTTCCCTGAAATAATCCGTACTTTTGACTACAAATCAATACCGACAACGTTTCATTTTCGTACTATTATTTACATCAATTTCGGTATATTTTTCATACTTGGTCTTGGTCATTTCACCCAATTATTTTCCAACACTTTCCACGTTTTTATCACACTTTCAACTTAAACTTTCGTACACCATAAAAAGAAATGAATAAAACCCATTAATAATCCATATCAATCTCCTTATCACAAAATATGGCAACAATAAACAACAGCCGGCATCATATGATAGACGATAACACCGGGTCGTGTAACGATATCGAAGTATTTTCGTACAACTTGTGTTTTGTATATTCCTGTGTAAAAATTTCCGACACCTCGGTACAACGACTCGAGCACATTTAAAAATAACCAACGTCACAACACCTTCTATCCGTGAAATATTTTATTTAAAATGCGCATAAGACGTAATGTAATGTATACGTAGAAAAAATATAATGAAACAAATACACCTTTTAGAAGTTTAAAGCTTCTCGAATTTCAGAAGAAAAAAAATTCTGTAAAAATACAACTTTGATAACGTAAGTAAATTAAAAAAACAACTTAATCGTGAATATCATTTTAACACAGTACTAATACCAATAAAACCTAGCACGATGATAAAAATAAGATGAAGAACCGGTTACATATGTGAAACTGGTATTACATGCTGTGTTTCTGTACTGCATCTCTGATCCTATTTTTAACCTCCCAATTGTTTGTATAAAATTGGAACGTAATCGTCGAATTCGGCTCGATAATAACCAGCAGCCACCGGATCACCACAGTTGTATTTATCAGCAAAAGCTTGGATTTTGAAATTAGCACGATTATCTCCAGATCTGAGAAATAAAAAAGGGGGGATTGAAAATTTCGAAAAATATTTAAAAAGGGATATTTTTTTATCAGATTCAAACTACCTGTTGGTTAAACGTGGCACATCTTTGAAATCGATTTTACCAGGTTGCTGATAGACGAGGAATACGTAACGATGAAGTCCTAAAAATTAGCAATTTTTATCAAAATAATTCCTAAAATCAAACTTTAAAACCAAATTTTTACTCACCAGTTTCGGGAGGAGGTCCTGAGCCAATGTATTCGGATAAAGTTTCACCTTTTTCGACTTCGCTACCGGGAATGTTACCAACGAGCCAGTGATGCCATTCTCTAAACTTAGGTTCTTTTCTGCTCGGTGCATCCGGATCTAAAAACAATCGAATAATCAGACCAATTTCATGAATAAATTCGAACACGAGTGTCCTGAAACCTTGACCTAAGTACTCACCAGTCATACACAGCAAATAGAATTTACCAGCTTCGGCATCCCAGCTAACTTTCGGTTGATCTTTGACTTCAGTTGGGGTTAAAATATTACCCCAAATTACATTCTTGCCCGACGGATAATTAATCTTGATGGAAGGACAGAAAAATCAGTCGAATCAATAATTCGAGTTGCAGTAAGTGGATTTATTGAAGCTGGGAGGAGTCTGGAGTGTGGCGTTACAATTGGGCACAAACAGCTTGGGCGAAAATTTTTGAAAAAGCAGGATCCAAAATATGAATTTTTCATAGTTTAAAATCAATATTTTAGTGTCAGGGAGTCTAAAGATCGCGAAAATCGTGAAAAAGTCTCGAGTTTAGACTTTGGCTGTTGAAATCACGAAAAAGTCGCAAAATCGACCCAAAATGAATCAAAAGTCGCGAATTTTTATTTCTTGAATTTTTTTCTCTTTGTACAATGCAAAAATTTTAAAATTACAACTTTTTGAATACTTTTTACTTTTTCTAAAAATTTTCGCCCTTGTTCCTTCCGATTTGAAATGTTTATTTGGATAATAGGTAGGTAAATTTGATGGCATTACTTTTTTCTTGAAGAGAGAGGGCAAATTCAGAGAATTGAGAGATAAGATATCATGGGGAAAAAATTGCAAAAAAGTCGCGAATTTTTAAATGGAGATGAAATTTTCAACCCTTTGCTTTTAAATATTTTTTAATTTTTATATGCCTGAGCGAAGAGAGGGCAAAAATCTGATGATTTTTTAAAATAAAATCTTTCGTTTTTCGATAGTTTGTTGTTTGAAAAATTTTCATTATTTTGTTGTAGTAATTTCGAGATTTTCAAAATTTTTTAGTAACTTGAAAAAAAAAATAATTGAGCACAAAAAATTGATAATTTATCTCTTGAAAATTAAAGATTCTCGAATTTTTCCAAGTGAAACAAATACATAGAAAATGATTTGGAGGGGCTTATTCAACATTGAGGGGGGCGGCTTGAGGCCTCCCATGCCCCCTCTATCTCTACCTATGATTGGAATGCAACCTTTTGTACAACTTGGAACTTTCATAACTTTTGTTCGGTTGCTCGTAGAACTTTCAATCTCACCTCATCTTTTTAAAAAAATTTACGTAGGTAGATCATTTTTCTCACTTCAAACACCTATGACATCGCTTAAAATTTTGAGTAATTCTAATTTTAAGTAAAAAAAAAATACAGAATATTTGCAATGAAAACAGAACTTTGAACTTTTATAACTTTAATGCAATCTGAAAACATTCAATTTTTGTCATGTTTCAAACTTCTTTTCGGCTCAATTGTGACGTCACACGCAACGAAATGTATCGTTCTGTGTTCATATGAATACGTATGAGTATAGATAATCATGTATATTTCTGAGTACCTTTGGCTAATTTTAATGCCAACTGAAAAAATTTGATTTTGTTATGTTTCAAACTACTTTTCTGCCCAATTGTACCGTCACATGCAACGAAATCTGTCGATTTCACCGTAGTTATATCGTTCTGTATAAGAATTATTTAATCATTTATTACGTCGTAAAAAAACACACAAACTTACGGTTAAATTTTTCTCCGGCGCTTTTCTAATCACATCCGGTACAACGGCGTCGAGATCCATGTAGGTGCTGAGATTATACGAATTTGCGAGCTTAAGACCCTGAAATTTACAACAATTATTTTTCGCTAAAACACGAGAAAACAAACCACTACGTGCAGAGGATAGAATTTTGGTAGCCATAATACGAAACAGACGCGAGCCACAGCAAAACACCGGTGTCACTTTGATAACGGAATGCCAGGTCGGGTTACCCGAGCAACCGAAATATTCTAGAAACGAAGATAACCGGTGACGGTGTACCTCGTTCGTGTACGCCCAAAGTGTACCTACGTAGGTCGACTATTGATCGAAAGTGCGCGGATTCGAAATTTTCCAAAAATTTAAAATTCTGCCTAGAAAATTTTGACGATTTTTATCGCGATACGACTGATTATTTCGAATACGAGGTGTTTAATGAAGAAAATATTGAAATTTATGGTTTTAGTGTTTTTTTCCTTCTGAATTATCTGCTCATTGTGTGATATTTTCGTATGATAATTTGTATAAATAATGATAGCAGAATTCGACTCTTGATACCTGCTTAATTCGTGCACAAAGTCTGACACAAAGATTATTAAATTGCCAATTAGAATAATTTTGTAAACAGAGAAGTCAACAATATTTAATGAGTAATGTTTGTGATACGAAAAGGTGCATAAAATTGAGATAACAAACGTCTTAAATCGAGACGTGAATTGGCCAATTTTTTGTGGTAGGAGTTTGTTTCGATTTTTTGAATTTTGATTTGAAATTCTGCAAAAAATTTCCGAAGTTTGAATTTCTTTCAGAATTTTTTTTCTCATACTCCTAAAAATCTGAGTAGAATATTTTTTCCCAAGTTGAAAATTGAAATAGTATGTGAGCCTGAATATGAAAACTACCCTTAGTGCTCAAAAAATTGGCTTGCTAAACTTATTTTGAGGCTCATATTACCGACTTTTCCATTAGGAAAAGTCGAGTACTAAATTGTTCATCGTAGTTGAAGGGAGCGTCGGGAACGATTTTTTTTTACGTTTTCGGACATTCTGAACACGATAGGACGTGTGGTTGAGAACGAGGTTTCCTTATATATATATATATATATATTAATAGTCATCTATGGTCAAAGTGGCATCATTTTTCATAACCCCTGCAAATTCATCAAATGCAACATTAATGACATTGTGATATTGTACAGAATCTATAACTTCGTAGGTTTTTTAAAAAAAGAATTTTAAAAATGATGCCACTTTACCTGTAAACTTCACAAAAAGATGCCATCTCGACCGTAGGCACGAAAAAAAATTTTTTGCTCTAAGGAGTAGAATATAAGTGGTAAAGTGGCATCAAGTTTCTGATAGGTTTTCTGGCATCTATAGCACTTATCTTAGCCAAATAACAGCAAACGGAAACTGGCATCCGAAAAATGATGCCAGTTTCCAAAAAAGATGCCAGTTTACCTGTAGACGAAAAAAAAAGATGCCACTTTGACCATGGACAAATCTATATATATTTATATGTTTATGTATAATTTTGTCCGCGATTAAACTCGAAAACTGTGTAGCTCCAGAAGGGGACAATGATCCCAAAAGATAGCATTTTTTACGTAGTTTTGAGATTTTCAAACCGATTTAAAATCGGTCCAGCCGTTTTCGAGATATTGAACTTTTTGTGTTTTTTAGGGGTTGGGGGGTGGGACTTAGCCGAAATTTGAAGCAACCAAGGTAAAAGTTGCATTGCGCTTAAAATTTCGATTTCTCTAAAACTACTGAACCGATTGAGCTGAAATTTTCAGGATTGGCAAAAAAAGGTTTGAGGACCCTACAGAAAAATTTTCAGCCCGATCGGTTGAGGTACACCGTCTCTCGGTAGGCTTAAAATGTGAAAACAGTTTTTTTCAATAGCTTACTGAAACTTGAAGCTCGAATAATTTGAAAACTAGGCATCCTCAAAAAAATCTAATAACTCATTGTCGAAAGCAAATTTAATTCTCTACAACTTGCTATACAGGCGTTTTTCGGGAGGCCCCTCCTTTGGTCAAAAATGGTCCTCAAAGGACGCAAAGGAGGGTCCAATACTCGAAATTCGCATTAAACTCAAAAGATGTGTAGCTCCAGAAGGGGACAATGATCCCAAAAGATAGAATTTTTTACGTAGTTTTGAGATTTTCAAACCGATTTAAAATCGGTTCAGCCGTTTTCGAGATATTGAACTTTTTGTGTTTTTTAGGGGTTGGAGGTGGGAGGGTGGGACTTAGCCGAAATTTGAAGCAACCAAGGTAAAAGTTGCATTGCGCTTAAAATTTCGATTTCTCTAAAACTACTGAACCGATTGAGCTGAAATTTTCAGGATTGGCAAAGAAAGGTTTGAGGACCCTACAGAAAAATTTTCAGCCCGATCGGTTGAGGTACACCGTCTCTCGGTAGGCTTAAACGCATTCTGGCATAAAAAGTTTGTAAAAAAAACTTTGTAAAAGGGCATAAACTGATGATTTTTGGGTCGCTGATTCCGAATTAGTTCTTTGTTTTTCGATTTGAATCCTCTACATGTTCCTAAGTCGTCCCTCGGTAGGCTTAAAATTTGTGAACTGCCGTTTTTTTAATTTCTTAATGCAAGCTTGAAACGTAAATAATTTGAATATTAGCATTAAAAAGTTTGTAAAACGGCGCAGTTTGATATTTTTTGGGTCGCTGATTTCGAATTTGGTATTTTTTTAAAACTTATTTTATTTCGATATGAGCCCCTTCCCTGGATACCCTAGTGTACATGGGTGCCTAGGAGTCCGAAATTTCAAGTTTGGTACTCTTCAATAGACTCAATATTTGTGAATAGTTGAACGAAAGTAAATTTAATTTTCTACACCGACGTTTGTGGAAAAGTCGGTTACCTTACGCAGAATGCGTAAGGTTTTTTTACAAATTGTTTCCTATCACAAAAGATCGAAATAAATTTTTCCTATTTGAGTCCTAAAAATCACAACGAAGGAACACGTCTTTTTAAATTCCTCTTTCCTATCCTTAGAAATCTAAATTTTGTTCATATTCGACTCCTGAAATAATATTTTTTCCAAAATCCTGATCTTCCTTCTACCCTTCCTCCCCTCTTTTACTCCTAAAAACTGAAATTTTTCACACACGCGACCTCTAAAAAAATAACACCTATTTTACTCACCCTGGGAATTTTCAACTCGTCCATTATTCTTTCGATATTACTATTATCCTCATCTCTCCTAGCCTGGATGATGATAAATTGAACCGAGCACAAACAAATAAAACACCAGTTTATTTTAAGAGGCCACATTTTTTCGCACACAAATTTCGATCGCGTGGAAATAGAACTAAAAATTAATACACATCGAAATCGAATCGATAATACCTATCTAAATTAATTTCGATACTTTTACACGTAATAAGCCTCTTCTCGAAATCATCCGAATCGCGAGCTTAATTAAAACCAGTTCTTCGGTACCAATCTAGATTATTCGGTCAACTTATGGGATCGAGGAAAACTAGATGCAGCTGTATCAATTTGTAATTGTTGCCTACTAAACGTATTATCATCGAGATTCGCATTACAAATAGCATAATTACTTTGGTGAATTTCAACCAAACTATACGTATTGTTACGGTAACCGGTCATCTATGAAGGAGAGATGGAAATTGTCGTGTTGCAGGAGAGAAAAATGTGTAAAAATTTTTATAAAAGTTATCAAGGTTTTAGTGTTGGAATGCGTGTAATTTATGCGATTGCGATGGCAGTAGCAGACTTAGTATTGTAAATACCTATTGTTTGTATGGGTATCATTGCCTACTTATTTCTCAAATTTATATTAGATTCCTTTATAAAGCTGTACTTAAATGCAATAGAGATTTGAATAATAATAGGAATTATTGAGCTTGCGAAGTGGGAATGAATACATGTAAAGAAATATGAGGAAACGTCTCGAGAGATTTTTTAAAAATGTGATATTCGTTATCGGAACTTTGTGATTAAGGTATTTATAATTTGATATATGGTCGTACCTACGTAATCAAAGGTATTTTATCATTCGCCGGTTGTTTATTAATTCTTTTAATACGTGTTTAACCGAGTTTAACGAAAGTTATAACGGTAAAGATGCGATAAAGATGGTGAGATTGGTTTGGTCAGGAGAGTTCCTTCAAAAAGTAATGAAAATCGTCAGAAGGTGTATTTTGAGGACCACTGTTTTAAACCGAAAAAAATTGGGAATATATTGTAAAAAATTCACAGAAATGAATTATTCCTAATTCTATTGGCCAAAAAATTTGTCAAATTTACGAGTGAACGATTGAATAAAGTTAGAAATATCTTGAAAATTGTTGAAATGGTCGTAAAAGTTTTTGAAATATTATTTCCTATGAATATTTAGTAGTTTTGTAATTGAAGGAATTTCAAAAGTTTGAGGGCGGAATTTTGACTACAATGCATTGCAAAAAAAAAAAACTGAAAAAAATTCTCAATAATTTGTTACCTCTCTCCGTTGATACCACATGAATTTCAAAATTTTTGGTTGCGTGATTGACAAAATAGGTATTTTTCAATAGAAATCAAATTTTTCGTCTGTTTTTCTAACGCTAAAAATCAGAAAAAAATCATCAGATATAGTATTGTACTCGTACCATGATAGAATTATGTATACTTGTGCCAAAAATAAAAAATGTCTTTTAGTTTCAAACTTAGAGCGATTTTAAATTTTCAAAGCGGGGGTTTGTCTAGAAGGAGGTGCAAAAAGATCTGAAAAATTCTCGAAAGTTGGCCCCCCATGAATTTCAGAATTTTCGGTTCATTAGGTTCCAAAATAGGTTTTTTGACGGAAATTCAAATTTTTTTGGGTGGTGTGGGGAAGAGGTGAAAAATGTGTCCTAATTTTTTTTTGTCTTTAGCAATGTTTGATGATCAGTTTCAGAAAGTAGCTCTTATGTCGATTCACCTATCTTGACTTGGGGTACTCATTCAGTGAAGTCGTTCGAGAACGATTCGTTCTGCTTGTAAAATTCGAACCTTCTTGGACTATTTGAAACTAATGATTTGAAGAATTTTTTCTTATCGATTTGAAGGAGATATATAGTTTAAATGATTTTCTTTTATGCTTCAAAATATTCTCAAACAATTACCTCAAAAAATTCTAATCATTCGCGAACGATACTGAGTGAATTTTACGAAATTATTTCCCATATTTATTCTATAGAAATTCAATTTCAACGATGCCATTTTTTCTGTTTTATTCTTAAACGAATTGTCTGAATAATGATTTACTGAATTTCAACTATTTACTTTTTTTTCGTTTCGTTCACAGGGAATTATAATTTAAGTATCTTCGTATTTTACCGATGTTTTATGAACTTTTATTTTTTTTTAGCAACGTAATTGTCATCAACATAGATCAATTTTTTTAAATTTGAATATTTTCTTCATTTTTGTATTTTCATTTTTTTGTGAATTTGAGTAAATATAATGGATACTCATTAGTAATTTTTTTATTCCATTTCTATCCGCATTTATAAAAAAATTGTTGAAAATTATATCATTTTTTTCTTTATTGACAATTTTCGAAAGTTGGAAGAAGGAATATTTTTTTTATTTTCGAAAGTTGGAAGAAGGAATATTTTTTTTGATACCTACCTACCCACCCACCCACCTACATTTTTATGAATTTAAAAAAGGATTCATTTTCATTTTCATTTTTTTTACTTGAAGGATTGGTGATTGATTTTCGGGGGAGGGGGGGAGTCCAAATTGGTGACATTAGATTGGGTTTAATTTGAATAAGTAATAAAATTCAATTTTGCATATTTTTGTGACAAAGCAGTTTTTTTCCTAGCATTTGTAACTTTGGTGCTTAAGAAGTAAATTTCTATTTTGAAGACTCATTTAATGATATTTCTAATTCTCTATTTATATATTTATTTATTTATTTATTTATTTATTTATTTATTTATTTATTTATTTATTTATTATTTTGTATCTGGTGAATACCTAAATGAATTTGAATTTTTTATTGCTTTTCTTTGTCTTTAAATGTAACTGTAACTGAAACTTCGATATAATTTTATTCCATTTTGGTTCAACAAAAAACAGAAATAGCCAAACTTATGAAATGTACACCAAAAAGGGTATCTACCCTTTTTTCAAAATATTAAACCTTTTCTATTTTAAACAATGAAAATCCAACCTCGACAAACCTTTTTTCTAAAAATAGAAGAAAAAACAACATTCACAATTTTCCACAACCATATCTACCTGCGAAATTACCCAATAGTTTTCTTAGCTTTCGTTATTTTCTATAATCACGCAATACCAATAAAATTCTTGGTATGTTTAATCGTCTTAAACCAAACCAAACTTAATCAGTACAATTTAGGAAACCCACTGTGGGTAGAATATTTAATCTAATCAAATCCATTTATTCAACATGTAAGGTTGACCGGAAAAGTTTATTCGAAATTTGAAACATAAAATAGACCTACTTATCACATAGTAAGTTGATTCTTTTCCTTAAAATGTCCCCTTTTATCCTCCTCCCTTGTTTATTACTCTTTGTGCCAACATTACTCGAAGTCTCTTCTTTATCAAGTCATGTTTTTAAGAATCTACAAACACATAAAGCCTTTGTTGATAAAACTGAACTGCTGAAGATTTTTTTTGACCATGTTAGCTCACCTAATGCATCATCCCATCCTCCCTATTTTTTCATCACCAATCCTCGTCGATTTGGGAAAACCAGCCATGCCGATATGATCTACTGGTTTGCATCGATTCAGCATGATAAAAATGGTGACCCATTACCACCCAATCAGACCACATCGTGGGAAAGTTTCAGAAAGATGAAAATCTTCAGCCATACTGAACTAGTATCCGAACACTTAGGCAGGTATATTGTCCTACATTTAGAAATGATGGGTATTGGTGTAGCCATCAACACCGTCGAGCAAGTCATTCAAGACATTGGGACTCTGTTTTACTATGAGATGCAAACTTTACCAAAAATGAAGTCTTTTGTTGAATCTGGACCATCAGTTCCAAATCAATACAACTTTACTGAATCGGAATTACAATTCCTCAAGAACGTTGTTAATCGGAAGATGACTGCAGAGGATGCAGAAAACAGCGTCTTTCTCATGGTTAAACTACTTTCACAAATTTATAATACCAAAGTCATCTTGATATTCCATCAGTACGATGAAACAGCCTTGAATTCGTATATTGTCCAGAAAAGCTACGTGGGTCCTGTTTATAAATTTTTGAACACTGTTCTGGTCAAAGGTCTGACATTTGGCAAAGATTTCATCAAGTTTGCTGTCATTCATGGTGTTTCAACTTTGGGATATGCTCTGAATCATGAACTTCAAGGCTTAGTCAAGCATTATCCATTCTTGGAGGATCACGAATTCACACCTTATTACGCATTCACTGAATCTGAAGCAGAAGAACTTTTTGATCGGTTTCGTTGTGACGATACTGAAAAAGAAATCCTTCGAAAACACTATGGAGGGTATAAAGATACCAGAGGTAACACATTTTATGGAATGTTTTCCCTGACGACGTATTTGTTTGCGAAGTCTCGTAATGGTTCTCAGCTGAATCCTCCACCTAGTTATGTCCATAAATCCATCACTTTCGGCAGACTGGCCATTTTCATGACTGATCCCACTTTTCGCAGTAAGATATTCGATGTTTATGAAAATGGGACGATGGAATATGCCATCAGGAAAATCAGCGAGCCAGAGGCATTGCATCAGTTAGAAAGACTGAGAGATCGCAGGTTTCACGGAGTTTTACCGCATCATGTTCCGATGCTGTTTACTCAGTGTTTTGAAATGGGGTATTTTTCCCACGTTCCTGGCACTAATCATACTTACTCGATTCCAAATGGCGAAATTAAACAGATGTTTAAAGAAGAAATCCAGACTTATTACAATGTTTACAGCGGTGGTTAGTGTGATCTGTTGTGATCCTATGAATCAGTATTTCTTCCTAAGATGTCCAATGCTCATTCAATGAATGATATTGATAAATATGTATAGAAAAATTAATGGTTTTTGAGCAAATAGTTTAAAAAATTTAAAAATAAAATAAAATAATGATCGAAGCTCGGGAAATTTTAAGGTTAATGCCTCCGAATATTTTTGTTGAAATGGTTTGTGAACGCTGAACGATTCAATTTTTGTAGTGAATCGTTCTGGAAGAAAACGAATAATAAATGAAATGTTAAAAATGAATTGTAGGTCATTTGTGAACATTTCAAAATTTGGATTTTTTGTGTGAATGAGCCAATCATTCGCAAACGATTCAATTTTCTAAGTGAATCGTTCTAGAACGAAGTGAATCAATGAAATATTAAAATTGAATTGTTGATCATTTGCGAAAATTTGGATTTTTAGTACATATAAATAATTGGTGAATGATTCGATTTTTTGAGCAAATCATTCGCAAACGATTCAATTTTTCAATTGAATCGTTCTAGAACGAAGTGAATCAATGAAATATTAAAATTGAATTGTTGGTCATTTATGAAAATTTGGATTTTTTAGTATGAATAATTGGTGATTGATTCGATTTTTTGAGCAAATCGTTCGCGAACGTGTTAGATGCAAAGTAAATATCTGAAATAGAATCGTACTCGAAAAAATGAAAATTACTCAGCCTTATTCATTCTGAATTGTTTGTGAATAATTCGTTCTTTCAAACAAATCAATCAAGAATGAAATGAAAAAATGAAATCTTCAATATTTAATTAAACTGGAACTGGAATCACTAGCAAACGATTTTCAAAACGAGTCATTCGCGAATGATTCGAATTTTTTCCGAGAACGTTCTCCAAACGAATTGAAACGCTAAATCAAATTATTGTAATTGAATCTTGTTCAAATCGATGGAAAAATATTCCGAAACATGTGTTTCGAATAGTGTACGAACGAACGTTTCAAATTTTTCAGGCAAATCATTCATGAAGGAAAACCTTGAATCAAGTATAACCATTTCCAAAGTGATCGTTCTTTAAATTTTTTAATAAAGTCATTCATGAATGAAACAGAAAAAAAATGGAAGCGAACGATTAGTTCCAGAGCAATCGTTTCTTAGTTCGCGACTGATTCACTTTTTTCAATCTATTTGATCAAATCAATTCAGAAAATTCGTAAAAATGTGTGTGAATGATTAAATTTTTTTGAACAAATCGTTCGCGAACGAAATTTAAAAAATCATTTGTATTGATTGAATGACTGTCGAAGTTTTATCAATTTTATTTTTTGAAAGATTTTACTCAAATGCCGAGGTAATTTTTTTAATATAGAAGAAAAATTGACATTATTTTTGAAAAATTCTTTCGAAGTAAAAAAATAAAATGTTGAATTATTTTGTATTTTTGATATTTTGGTCCACTATTAAGTTTTGAGCAGTTTTACATATTTTCTAAATTAGATATATGAACACTTTTTTTCAATATTTTATCAAGTTTCTATTTTACTTATTTTTAATTTTTATGAAATTTCAACTTTTTTCATAAATTTTATCGACTTTTTCGCAATGATTCATATTCATATGAATCATAGGTATTTTTGAAGTTTCTCAATTTTTGAAAAATTTGAAAATTTTTGGGGGTCTTGAAAAATGTGTCGGGGTGAACAAAAGAATGTTCAATTTTTTCTCTAATTTCCATTTATTTTCATTCCACTTTGAACTCTTTTCACCATGATTACCTACATATTTACTTGTACGATTCAAGTATAGGTATATACCTACATTACCTATTACCTACCTATTCATCGTATTCATTGCAACATTTTGAATGAAATTTTGAGCAAAAGTATTGGCAATTTTGACGAATTTTCCTCAATGTTTTCAAAAAATTTTAGAAAGTAAGCATTTTTCATTGTTTCAATTTTTACAAAATTTTTGATGATTTTTTTGCCACTGCAACCAGTTTTCTGCCTCGATTTCGTAAATTTTCGGTAAAACTATTATTTCACTTCAACTCTTTGTGAAAAAAGCTTTCTGAATGAAATCTATTTTCACACAGGCACCAGAAATTGAGAAAAAAAGAGCAGCTTTATCTAATCAGAGTTATCAAACTGATGAGCATCTTTCTTCATTCGATTTTAATGAACGACTAATGCCATTCAACTTGATCGGTATCGATTTACTCATGTTCGCTCTTCTTTGAACTCTCAAATTTCACCTTTCTCTATGTGGCTTCATTTTCATTATCACATTTTAAAAATGAGTTAGTGTAAATTTACTTTTGAAATGTACCACTCTCTTGAAATTATACATTTTCCACTAAAAATCAATTTTTTTCTCCTTCACGAACACTCAAAATTTACGAAAATGCTTTTTCAACTGATCCATTTATTTCAGTTTCTGCTTTTGCTGTTTATTTTTTCCTCATCTCAAGTCAGAGCTTTGGCACCGAATTTCTACAAAACATTGGTCACTCTACCCAACCACGTCGATAAAACCGAAATGCTGAGGTACGTTTTCGATTACAACGGCACCAATCAAACCGACGTCCCGTATTATTTCATCAACTGCCCCCGAGGATTCGGCAAAAGCGTCAATCTCGACATGGTAAATACATTCGCATCTTTCGAATATAAACCCGATGGGCAGCCCAAACATCCAAACGACACTCAAGCATATCAGATTTTCAAAAAATTAAAAATCTCCAAGTACAGCCGCATCTTATCCGAGCACATGGCACGATACCCTGTCCTATCTTTGGATTTAACCGGGGTCGGTTCCTTGGTCACGAGTACCGAACAAACCATTCAAGATCTAAATTCGTTGCTTTGGTTCGAGTTGGAGAATTTCCCTCAATTGAAGGCCGTCAATTCGACTCCGAATCAATACAATATTACAAAAACCGAAATAAAATTCATGACTGAATTACGCCAGAAAAATCTGGCCATTGATCAAATAGTCAACAGTATTTATATATTTATGAAAATCCTGTTCAAATATTATAACCAGGCCAAAGTCGTATTGCTGATCGACGAATACGACTACACCGCTTTCAAATCACCAGCCACCTTCAACAGCCATGCTCAACAGGTTTATTACGTCATCAACGATTTGATCGCTCAATCGCTGATCATGGGAAGACCTTATGCCAAAGCAGCCATCATCAGCGCCACTTCCACCCTTAGTTTCAACCTAGACCGGATGCTCAGCCTCACAACTCGACCTTATGCTTTCCTAGACGATCACGAGTTCACTCATTACTACGGTATCACCGAACCCGAATTGACAGCTTTGTTCGACAAATATAAATGCCCCGAATCAGAACGGCAAGCGGTTCGAGCCCATTACAAAGGCTATCAAACTGCTACCAAGCAGATGACCATTTACAATACTCAAACTATTTTCCATTATTTTTATAAACGAGGACTGAGGGCCACTCGATCCTGGCCTATCGATAGTTATTGGAGAAAAGTCGACACTCCGGGATGCCTGGCTCCTTATATGAAGCATCCTGAGTTCTTTGCCAAGCTCCGTCAACTCCTCAACAACGAAACTATCACCCTTTCGTTTGAGAAATCGCACACGTCAAAAGCTTTGTATAATTTGGAACAGTTACGAGATCGTAATTTTACTCAAATCGATAGCGACGTCTCGTATCTGAATTCATTTTATACTGATATGTTCGAATTGGGGTATTTGAGTCATGGACTGGATGGAGAAAATTCATACCGGTTACCCAATGCAGAAATACGAGAAATTTTACAACAAGAATTAAGTATTTATAGGGAACGTTACGAAGGCGTCGAAATTACAACGTCCCTTATAATCATACCTTCGTAAGATAAAATCTTCGTCAGATGGCGGAATTTATAAACCTTCCAACCTTTATTTTTTTTTTAATTAAAACAAATTTTCCGCCTCATGTTCCACCGCAAATTTTTCGTTTAATAATTTGGTCAAAAAGGAAGAGGGTTGAAAATTTAGAAAAATCTACCTAATCCCTGCGATACTTGAATTTCATTTCACGGATTCGTAAATTTGGTCGATGAAACATGAATTTGGATAGGTTACTGCCCTACATTGTTAATATACCTATTTATTATATCAAAATCGATGATGTCAACTTTAACGCGAACCGTTTATTTTAATAAAAATCGCATTATTTCGCCATCTGTCGCACGTATTCGAGTATTACATGGCATACAATTGGATCGATGCCAAAGGATGCGATGCAATATCGTCTCCGATTCAGTATTAAATATTTGTACCTAGTTTAAAATCATCGCAGCGGAAAAACTTATGCGAGGAAATTTTTCATCGAAATTGGATGCGATTCGATGATGCAAACAAGTCGATGCGGGAATTTTCATCGAATGTGCTCTTTTCGAGAGCGATAGCCTGTTAATAAATCGAGTGATGATAAAATTACGACCAATTATGTTTGAAGATGTAATAAAAATACTTATTGGTGAGGTGCTTCGATTTTAATCTGAGGTGAAATTTGCGAAGTGAAATGTGTC
This sequence comes from Pseudococcus jackbeardsleyi, assembly GCA_038380155.1. Lineage (NCBI taxonomy): Eukaryota > Metazoa > Arthropoda > Insecta > Hemiptera > Pseudococcidae > Pseudococcus > Pseudococcus jackbeardsleyi. Next base: position 7,114,440 of record CM076240.1, read on the forward strand.
GAAAGAGAAAGTCCAGCGAGAAATTTGAATTAAGAAATTATTTTTTCCAATCGAAGAATGTAAAGCTTATTTTAAGCTGTTAATAAATTAAATAATGTGACCCTGCCGGAAAGAAGGACCTATGTGTAAATAAATTGACATTTTTTTCATATGGTTGGTCCAGATTTGGGATAATTTAGACCAAAAACATGAATAAACGAACATCGATTTTTTTTACATATGAGCTTTCTTTCCCACAGGATCACATAATGTTTCTGTTTGGCTGAGAATCGGTGTTTTGTCGTATTTTCATGTTTAGAGATACTTTTTCAAAACAAAATTTCAGTTTTCAAGGCGAAAATTTGACTATTTTTTTGAACGAGTTTTTATTTTCTGACATTGTTTGGGTGATATTAATTTTTTTTTGGAATAAAATATCCCAAAAATTTACTCCAAAAAATACGAGAATATCAGAGAATTGAAGAAAATTTCAAAAAAAAAAAAATGAAAGGACTCCAAAAATGATTTGAAATTATTTCGAATCATGGATCACGAATTGCAGTAATTATTCTAATAAATCACGAATCATTTGCTGACAAAAGATTCGAATCTTTTTCTGAATCATAAAATAACTTAGTGATTCGTTTTGATTCGAATACGTACAATACCCGATTGTTCAAAATTACTGGGAAATATCAGTTTTTTCAGGTTTTTTGATTGGCCGAAAAAATATTTGCTAAATCCCGAGACAGAAAAAATCAGTGAAAAGTCATCAATTTTCAAAATAAAATGATTAAAATTCTGCCTCAGCGAAGGGAAATCAAACCTATTTTTGTTTGAAAAACAAAAAATGCACTTTTTTACACTGCAATAAAAAATCTCTTTTTTCGAGCTTAAGGAGAGGGAATTTGATCCATCCCTCCCTATATTCAACCTTAAAATTTAGGAACTCGTGTGTTCAACAAATGTCGAATTTTTTTTTTTTCAAAAATGATTTTAAGAAGGAGGTTTTTCTAAAAAACACTTGTAACTCCCATTTTTCATCTGTGCTCCATTTTCAAGAGCTCCAAAAAAATCATTTTTTCTTGGTTTCATTTTAAAAAGGTACTTACTTCCCATGTATATTTCAAAATTTATTTTAAAAAATGTTTCAAAATGATGCTAAAAATTATGGATACTTTCATCCATAGGTACCTAAGAAATTGTCGGTGACGATTTTTATGCCTCCCTCTCCAACCAGGACATTTTTCCAGTCTAAAGAAAAATTCTGAATTATCTTTTTTTTTTTTTGAAAATTTGAAAATCAATGAAGAATATTCGCACATTTTTACAGCTATTATTGAAAGAATTTTTTCAGTACATATTAAAACCAAAAAAAAAAAATAAGAGTCAAAAAATACTGATTTTTTTACCAATTCTTAATTTGGTAGGAAAAAATCATAGATTTTGACTGAAATATCATATCAGTGAAAAATGACTGATTGAAATGTGACACCCCCCCCCCATTTTCCCTCGAATTCTCAGCTCCTCCCTCAAATGGATGCGCTTATAGAAGGGGTGAAATTCTTTTATCATGTTGTTGTGAGGTCTAGACACAACTTTTCAGCCAACCCTTCTCAAAACAACAACGAAAAAAAATTACAAAAGAATCACGTTTAATATTACCTAAGTCACTTGAATCGAATATTTGAAATATTTTGTTATATTTATGAATAATTTTCATTTTTTCCTGCATAAAATATTAATAGTTGAAAAATTGTGTTTGCTCACACTGAATTTTAATGTTTTTTTGTTTGTTTTTTTCAGGTATGTTTCGTTTGAAAAAGTATACGTAGACGTATTTTGAGTAAGTAATCAATTTTTACTCAAGTTTGTCAAAAGAGGTGATGGTGTGTAGGTAACTTAAATACGTGATTTTCCTCATTTCTGATTTTTAATGGTGATTAATAGATTTGATACGTTTCACTTGAAGTATTTTTAATGCAGATATTGAAAATTTCCTTCTCTATAACGACTTTCAGTTGGCTTGAGAGAATGAATTTTTTTTTAATTCACTTACTTACTCCAAACGTAATTTTCAAATCACATTGCTGACAAAACTTCTGATCAAACTTCATTATAATTTTTATCAAGTGATTACCTTCGTCCTGTTATTTGATTGATTTTTACATAATGTACGTAGTACCACTGCACTGAATATTCTCAAAGATAAGGGCATATCTTATCCATTCATCTACTATTAGGTAAAATAAGACGCCATGAATAAAGCTTTCAGCTATGAATTGAAAACGAAACAGATTGAATTGATCAATGTAATATACGTGTTGGATTTTTCGTTCTTTCGTTTCCTTCGGGTGAATATTTTTCTCGATTTCATGTCTCCTCATTGCACCAAATATTTCATCCACTTCCCTCCATCAACTTGGACCGTCTTTCCACTTGACCATCTGCAGACCTGCGTCAACCAAAATGAACCTATTTTTACTGAAATTCGTGCTCATTGTCATCTTAGCCTTCCTACCTCACAGTCTGACCATCCAACACAACCTCTACCTGGACCTCACCAGCCAAGACTGTTTCGTCGATAAAACCGAAATGTTGAGGATATTTTTCGACAACACAATCACTCCCTCCAACCAGTCTTATTTCTTCATCAGTGTTCCCAGTCGTTTCGGCAAAACTGTTAATCTCGATATGATCCACACTTTCGCAGCCATCAGTTTGGACGAGAATGGCCAACCTGTATCTCCTAAGGATACCGTTTTATATGACCTCTTTAAAGGACTGAAAATTGGTAAATATCCTGAAGTCGTAGATAATCATTTGGGTCGATATCCAATCCTACATTTGGATTTTTTCGGTATCGCTGGCTCTAATACCACCATTGAACAATTGACTCTCGACTTGAACGCTTTATTGTGGTATGAGCTGGATCAATTCCCCGAGTTGAAAAATCTCACCGAATATCCCAATATTTATAATATTTCCCGAGATGAAATCGGATTCATGCGAGCTTTATCCGAGAAAAACCTCTCGATAAATCAGATAACCGATGCGTTGGCTAACTTATCTCAAATTTTGTACTCATATTTTAATCATACTCAGGTTATCATTTTGATCGATGATTACGACCTCACTGCCCAAGATTCCTTGACTTTGCATCAAATGTATACAGTTCCAGTTTACGAATATCTCAATAAAATGCTCGCCAATGCTTTCGTTAAAAGCGGAAAATATATCAGGAATGTCCTGATGTGTGGAATCACGTCTTTGACGTTCTCCATCGACGAAATGTTCAAAAATATCGTAACTCATTATCCATTCTTGGATGATCATCCGTTCACACCCTACTATGGATTCTCCGAACCCGATCTAGACTCTCTTTTCGAAAAATACAATTGCCAGCCGGATGAAATACACGAAATCAAGGCGCACTACCATCCTTACTTCACTTCTCAGAATCATATCCCAGTTTACAACACGTTCTGCATTTCCGAATACTTCAAGAATCGCGAAAATGATCCCATCAAACCCGACCTATTCCAACGTTACTGGGGAGACAGCGAAGAACCAGGCAGAATCACCAATTTCCTCATCAGCGCCGATTATCGCAGTAAACTAATTCATCTCATTGTGAAAAATACTTTCGTGGCTCGATTTACGAAATCGTTCGCACCAGACGCTCTGGAAGAATTCATTAAGCTGAGAGAACGCGAATATCGAGGCATTGAACAACGTCACGTTAAAATGTTCTACAAATATACCTTCGAAATTGGCTACCTTACGCATACAAAGGCCAACGACACCTTATTCGCAATCCCCAACTACGACGCTAAACAGGCTATCGAAAATGATTTAGAATTGTACCACGAAATGAACCCGAAAAACTGCTCGAACTGCAATTGCCAAGTCAAATGTAGCACGTTTACGGTTTAAGCTGGAAATTTACTCCTTATTCGGGGAATGGATGGTGAAAAGCTACGTAAAAATTTACATACCGAAAACTAGTTTTTTTTTGTTGTTTTCTGTCTCATCGGACTCGAAACACAGAAGGAAATCGAATCAGCGAATTGAGTGGATGCCAAGAAAACAGGAGTGCGTTTTAGTATCTCTAATGCGTTATTATTAAAACAAGCCTGAGACGAGAAAGAAAATTAATTCCGTTGTACGCGTAATCTCGAGGAAAATTCGCACCACAGTGTATGCTGTTTCGTAAATTACACGCCAATTTTCTAACATTTGTTTTTTATTGTCTGTGAAATTTCGCCGTGTAAAACGTGCTGTTATTCTCTTTTGAACTAATAATTCGACCGAGTAGATTGCTACGACGAAAAATTGAGCAAAATAGGATTTTTAATAGATATGCTCTGATTTGTTGCTGAATTTGTGGCTGAAATCTTGGTCACCAATGAAAGCAAACTTGAGATATATTTAGTTCACGATGGTGTATTTACAATTTTATGAGCGATCGTATTAAAAAAAAAATACCTCTGTAGCGATTTTTTTATTTTTACTTTTTATGATCCTTATTATTTTTGATCTATTCAATTTTTTCCCCTGCTGGATGCTCTTCTGTAATTACCTGCTATTTACGTAATTATCAGTAACCTAGAATATTGCCAAATTACAAAATATATCAAAATTTACTGTAATTACTCACAATTTACGATAATTACTCAAAATTTACGGTAAATACCCCAAAATCACAGTTATTACCTTGAATTATAAGAATTGATCCAATTACATAACTTTACGACAATTACTCAATTTACGGTAAATACCTAAAAATTTGTGGTAATTACTCAATATTTGCGGTAATCATGCATAATTTAGGTTAATGCATAATTTAGGTTATTGCTCAATATTTACGGTAATTACCAAACATTTACGGTAATCATCCTAATTTATGGTAATTACTCTCAAGTTACAAAAACTATTTTTGGTTTGTGTTTGTAGTGGGTAGGTCATTACGTAAAATTTACATAAGTCCCTAATATTTACGGTAATTCCCTAGTATTTACCGGATTTTCACATGAGATATGGTAATTATCTATTATTTATGGTAATTTTTCATTAATTACTATAACTGTTCAGTAATTCTATGTAATTTTTCAAGTATTTTCCTAAATTCTCCAATAGTTACCGAGCTTAATTTCTGTAATGTGAGGTGATTACATATTATTTACGAAAATTCTTTAGTATTTACTGTAATTCATTAGTATTTACAGTAATTTTTTGGTATTTACCGTGATTTACTCGAATATAATTATGATAATTACCTTTTGTTTACAGTTATTGTTCGTTTTTTTCTTGCGGTAATTTTTCAATATTTACCTCAATTCTCCGGTATTTAAACCGCAATTCTCCCGTATTTACCGTAATTTTCCAATATTTGCCGTAATTCTCTAGTATTTATACCATAATTCTTCAATATTTACCGTAATTCTCCAGTATTCACCGTAATTCTTCAATATTTACCGCAACTCTTCAATATTTACCGTAATTCTTCAATATTTACCGTAATTTTCCGGTATTTATACTGTAATTCTTCAATATTTACCGTAATTCTCCAGTATTTACCGTAATTTTCCAGTACTCACCGTAATTCTTCAATATTTACCGTGATTCTTCAATATTTACTGTAATTCTTCAATATTTACCGTAATTATTCAATATTTACCGTAATTCTCTAGTATTTATACCGTAATTCTTCAATATTTATCGTAATTCTCCAGTATTTATACCGTTATTTCCCCGTATTTACCGTAATTCTCCAATATTTACCGTAATTTCTGACCATTTTTCGTAATTCTCTAGTATTGACCGTCTGCGTTTTTTAAAAATAATTTCTCAGTATTTCTCAGTAATTTTTGAACGTTAGAGATGATAATTTGTTTAAAATTTACTGTGGTATTGTCCGTCCAAAATAGCATGAGCCAAATTATGTCAGTTTCACTGTTTTAAAGCCCAAAAATTGCTGTAGTTGAATGGGAAAATTTTGAAATCTTGTTTGCTTTTGGACGAATAATAGGTCTAATCAAATATTCAATATGATTTCTAAAATTTATCGTAATGAACTTCATCTATACTGATCCAAATTTTGCAAAAATGACTTATGGTTGAAATAATTGTAATAACTTTCAAAAGTCGGAATCAAAATAATAATGATGACTTGATTCGCTGTTTTCTACATATCTATAGGTACTTCACCTGGAATTCCTTCCATATAATTTTTTCCAAAGAATACTCGCGTGGTTAAATAATCATCTGTAGGTACGTATCTTAATCCTGAAATACAAATTAGCTCAACTATTTTCAATGTTCCAGTCCGACCCCTCGACCCCACACCTTCCAACCAACTCGACCATCACCATTCGCATCTCATTACGTTTTTCTCAATTTAATCCAAACCACTGTTATACACAAAAGCTCGACGACGTCGAAATCTCAAATTAAGTATCCCTATCGACAATATTCTTTATTATCCGGAAATCCGATCATTTCACAGACTAAAGGACAAAACTCTCTTCCAGTTCAAAAAGCACGTTCCTAAGCCGACCTTTTCGTACCCTATAGATATATAAAGCGCTCACTCCGCCCAATCTATCGTCATCGCCGACGACGTCGTTTAAATTAGAAAAAATCTTATTTTACATGCATGTTCGCTGACCCATCCAGGTAGCCAGATACGGTTCTTAGATACTTAAACAGATCAAGCAACGTAGATTATAATCGTGAAAACGTCAATCTTTATTCTTTTGAGTACGTTGCTTTTTTCAACCGTCGGAGTTCGGACCCCTACGTAGGTAAATTCGTCGCTGGAAAAAAATCCGCCGAATAAATAAGGAAAAAACAAACCTCTCAAATGGAACTCTTTCGGGAATAGAATTCCGTTTAAATTACTCTTGGCGTATTTTTTTTCATCATTTTGGCCTCTCTCGTGTGTAATGTAGGTGCACGTGTAATGTTTAATTTGTAGTTGTCTCTTCCTTGTATTTTTTTTCCAGATACCATGTGCTGCTTCCTTCTATTTTTTATCGTAACGTATTTGCGATTATGTTCGCTTAGATATACCCGTCGTATCTCGATGACATCTTCAGATATACTGGAACATTTCGTCGACACGTTGATAAATTCAATTTACTTTTCATTCGCATGTGTCGTGATTCCCTTTTCGTCTCTGGCTGGAGGGTTTTTTTTCCTGCTACAGTATCAAATGCCTTACCTTTTTTTGACCCCATCTGTGGAAATGAACACGTACCATCGGCAGCTTTAACTGATAATTTTTTATAGCCGGTGCAAACCTTCCAAGCTCGTCAAAGTTTCGCTGCGTAAAAGTTTTGAAATATCGGATTCCAACAGTCAGCAACGTCCGATCGACTGCTGGGTACGATCGAGTTTATGCCACCGAATGCAGCGAAAAAAACCCTCGCTCGATTTAATTATACCTTCGGTCGCCGGTATCCGCCACTCCGTGCTGTTTCACTTTTGTACATCGAGTCGGAGAACATGTCAAAAAAACAAGAGTCGACAAATCAGCCAAAGCCGTATGTAAATATAAAATACCCCGCGCCATTTTCACACTCTGTAAACTTGAATTAAAATTTCATAGCTTTTATGCTTCGGAAACATGTACGTGAATAAGCTTTTTCCCATATGACAGAAAAATAGTGAGAAAGGGGACGGGTGGAAATCAGAATACTCGTACAAGTCTCCCACATACGCGAACGTTTCCCTGCTCGACCACCTCGACCGAAAAATATCAACGTTGAAAACTCGCAATGAAAATTTTTTTAATTGAACGTCGACTCGAGTCAAATCATCGTCGTAATAACACGGGGCAAAAAAATGGGTTAAAAATATTCTCCCAACTCATAATATAGATATTTTTATTTCATACGACGACGTAGTTTCGAAATTCTTCTTCGTAGACGTCTTTCATTTCGTTGTTGGGGATTACGTATGTGCCTTCTTGACTACCATGACTTAGATACCCCATCTCGAAAGTTTGCGTAACAAAAATATCAACGTGTTGGGACGAAGAATCGTTAAATTTCCTTTCCCTCAGCCTTTCCAGTTCCAAAATGGCCTCTGGTTTATGTCGTTTGTTCACCGGATACAGCAGCGAACCGTTTTTCAGCAAATCGTTCATTTTGGACCGGAATTCGAAATTTTGAAGAAATAAAGCCACTCGACCGATCCAATCGCCGGATTTGACGTAGCTGGTGATATTGAAGGGCTTCGAAGACGTGTGCTTTTTGTAATCGTACAAGAAGTTGACGATGGAATGCGGATTGTAAAGTACGGTTCGACGATTGGCCGTGACGTAGCCTTTGTAATGTCGATGGACGATTTGTTTTTCGGTCTCGTTCAGATGATATTTGATCAATAATTCGTTGACTTCGGGCTCGGTGAAACCGTAGAAAGGTGCGAATGGATGGACACCGAGGAATGGGCAATGTTTGAGGACTGCTTGTAACGATTTGTCCAGAGAATATGACAGAGTGCTGATGCCTTGGATAAGAACAAATTTTAGGTATGGTTTGCCATGAACCATGGCGTAGGTGAGAATTTCGTTGATGGTTTTGAAAACACCGGTTACGTAGCTGCTCGGAACCACGTACGAGTTAAATGCGGTTTCGTCGTATTCGTCGACCAAGAGGATAATGGAGGTATTGTAGGCCCGATGGAGTATCCGAATCAGGAAGAACAGACTGGATTCTAAGTCGTGTAAAGATAAGCTTTTCTTTTCCAGATTTTTCATGAATTCTTTGTCCTCTGAGGTTAGGTGAAGTTGTCCTTCTGAGGTTTTCAGTCGTGGATGAGTGCTTAGTTCAATGGATAGTAATGAATTCATATCGGTGACCACTTCTTCGACGCTGGATTTTAAATATGCCACTGCCATCAAGTCTAATTGCAGTACGATGTATTGGGATAAATGTTCAGACATGAGGGATTCGTGTTTACCAATTTTTAAGCCACTAAAAAGTTTATAAGCTTCGGTATCAGCCGGATTTACCGGGGTTCCTTTTGAATCGAATTGTTTCGCTGCGAATGTATGAACCATGTCAATGTTGATGCTTTTGGCGAACTGGCGAGGAGTCGAAATGTAGTAATATGGCTGGCTTGGGATCTCGGTGTAATTCTGGTCGAAAAATATCCTCAGCATTTCGCTCTTGTCCACGAAATCTTGTTGGGTACGTAGGACCTCTGGGAATATGTTGTTTTTTACGGCTGATAATGGTGGCCAAGCTGACGACAGGAGTAAGATGTAGAAAATCATGTTTTCTCTTCAAGTTGGGGAATTTTCGGAGGCCGATTTTAAGGTGTTTTTGAATGAAAATCTGCATCAGCGCAGGAGCATCAAATTACACAAACTGAAAACTGTTGTGAAGGATTTTGAAACCATGTAACTAAGTAGGTATTAAGTTTATACCCCTCGTATCATCCGATTTTTTTCATGGTTATTAGAACATAAGATGCCTACGTTGATTAGATTAATTTATGAGATTTTATCAAAGAAATTTTTTATTCGAATGATTTCAGTTCGGCGAAATTTTTTCATTCGATTAAATTAGTTTTGTTTTTTTTGATCTGTATTCACTGCTATTCAGCACACTGAAAAAAATGAATTACAAAAATTGACAAATTTTATCAAAAAAAATTAATTTTATCAAAAAGAAATCTCATTCGAAGAAATGAATTTTATCTAAAAAAATAATAACGGTTCTCCCGTTCACAAAATTGGTCAAATTCATTCAAAAAAAAATTTATCAAAAAAAGAAGTTGAAATCTACTTCTATGAAATTTGATACCTAATTTCATAGAAATGAATTCAACCAATTTCGCGATTAATATATTTTTTTTAAATGAATTTTACCATGGAGTTCTGTTATATATATTTTTTTTTTTTTTTGATAAAAGTGATTATTTTGTTTTTTTAGTGCACTGATGGAAAAAATGATACTGAAATTGAAAAAAAAAACGAGCTTTTTACAGTTTTTCCCTTCTCGATAATTATTACGGTTGTATTTTTTAATCGAGAAAATTAAAATCAACTTGAAAAATGTCATATGTAAGTCAAAAGTTTATTTTGCGGAGGAAGGAGAGGGAAGAATTATAATTTTTGATGACCAAAAATTAAATGAAGCAAAACGTTGGAAAAATTGGGGAAAATGACCGAAAACAAGTCGATAAAGATGTGAAAATTCAAACTGAATTGGGAAAGTGAACCTATGTGAAACTAAAATAATTCTTGTTTTCCTCATTTTTTTTTAATGAATAATTTGGGACAGGAAGCTCCTTATAACGAATATATCGCATCTGACACGATTAAAAAAAATTCCATTTTTCAAATTCTAGCCAAGAGCATTATTTATTTATGTTTTAAGTCGGGATATTTGTCAGAATAATGTTTTAATTTATTCATTTCAACGTCATATTCAGCAACAAAAGGTAGAAGTGTTTGAAAATGGCGATTATGACCAGAATAATCTTTATAAAGGAAAAATTGTGACTTTAATGATTGGAAAAAAGAATAAGGAAAACAAAATTTTTATTGAAAATTTGATAAATTCCGTTAGTTTGTAGAAGAAAAATCGTAAAATTCGAAAAAAAGTCCCAAAACTATGAAAAAGTTATGATTTCTTTATGAAAAATCCAAATGATTTTCAATGATCTCCTACATGTTTTTAATAAAACACTGATTTCACTTTTTCCAAGAACAAAAATGGTCACGAAAAGAAACATGAAAATTCAAAAAGCCAATTCTTTAGAAATCTTGAAACATTTTCGAGTAAGTAAGTAGTTTTTTCGAAAAAATTTTGTTTTCGGCTTTCGAAAAATTTGAGTTTATTCAACAGCAAAGGGATGTACCTAATTATTCTAGAAAAAAAAAAACTTTTTTCATGAAACAAAAAATAATTATTACCTACCATAATATTTTATTAATCAAAGCTTCAATTTTTGTATATTTCCATTCAGTTTTTCTTTCTTTCCTTATGAAAAATCAATCAGGCACAGTGGAAAAAATGGGAGTGCGGCGGGGGGGGGGGTGTATTTGAAAAAGCCAAGAAACTGATGTAAAAAATCATTTTTTTACAGAATGTATGCTGCTGTTTGAATTTGAGATTTTGTTTGACTTGAGAAGTACTTAATCATGTTAAAAAGTCAATGAAACAAATTTTTAAAAATAAATCTACTCGAAGGATTTACTCACAAAATAATGGAGTACCATACGATGATATTTTCGATTAGAAATTTTTTCGTACCTACCTAAAAATTGATTGCATTCGAGAAACAATTCAATTGCCTCCATTCATTTTTGAACGATTCGTTTGAAAACAAATTTTCGATCTTCTTTATCACCGACTCAAATATTTTAAAATTTTTGACCCAGCAATTAACATTATAGCAAACACATTTATTGAAAATACTGATGAGTAAACAAACACGATGACTCGCCTTCTTCCAGGCATTTCTATTGGTCATTCAGTCTCCAATCGTCAAGCATTCAAACCAGATCTCATCCCAAACCGATTCATACCCTCGAAGGTGTAGTTCCCCCATAAAGTTCCTCGAAAACTTTCTTAATTTCGTTCAGAGTTTCGGCCACATTTTGATTAGGTATCACGTACGTGTGATTTTCAGCATCGTGACTGAAAAATCCCATCTCGAAATACAAAGTGAAAAATGTCGACGCGTGGCGTGGATCGGTGCCGGCATATCGACGCTGTTTCAACACTCTCAGCTCGTTTATGGCGTCTGGAAAATGTATCTTGGATATAGGATACGTAAAACGATGGCCTTGCAGTAGATTTTCCATGTGTTTGCGAAATTCGGAGTTTTTCATAAACGATGCCAGCGGTCCCAAGGGTGTGCGTTGTTTGAATGGGTTCTTTACGACAATGTCGAACAACGGTTTTTCACTACCGTTCGGCTTATTCATAAAATAATTAGCCAAGGTGAAAGAATCGTACAATGTGGTATGGTTTTGAACAGTCGAATAGCCTTTGTGACGTTCGCGAACTTGGCTTCTTTCGATATCGTCGCATTTATATCTATCGAATAATTTATTCAAGTCTTGCTCGAGAAATCCGTAAAAAGGTGCGAATTTATGATCATTTAGAAATGGGTAATGCGGAGTATTATCCAGTTTCGTGGAATCGGAGCTGTAAGAAAGTGTCGTGATTCCTGTGAGTAGGACCAATTTGATGTATTTTCGAGCATAGGTGAATGCCTGAGTAAGCATTAGATTTATCAGCTTGTCTGCCTCGGTAGGATATACAGCTGAGGTCAACGTTGATAAGGTGGCAGTGGTGTCAAACTCGTCCACCAATATGATTACCTTGGTGTCGTTGTAAAATTCATAGAGGACTTTGGTCAATCGATAGAGGCCCATTTGTACCTCATCCATGGTGAGATTTTTCTTCTGAATGTGTTTTATAAACTCTTGATCGGGTTTTTCGAATTTATCCTTGAATTGATCGAATTTCTGGAACGGGATGTAATTTTGCAGCTCGTACCATAAAAGTGCGCTCAAAGCCAGCCGGGTGTCATCGAGAGATGTGCCAAAGTGGAAGATATTCGACATATCTATGATTATAGTCGGATATCGAGCCATATGGTTGGCCATAATGTTACCATATTTGGCGATATTTAGCGACTGAAACCTGGTATATGTTTCGGTTTCGGTGTAATTTTTCGGTCGACCGTTTTCATCGACGATAATTTCGGCGAAGCTTTTCACCATAAGGAGATTTATGGTTTTGCCGAAACCTCGAGGGCAAGTTATATAGTAAAAAGGATTACCTTGCGGTTGGTCGTCGTCGAATAAGATTTTCAGCATTTCTGTCTTGTCTACGAAGAAGGGTAATTTGACTAGAACGTCGTAAGCGTTTGGAAACATGGTCGATATTCCGTTCAACTTCAAGCTGAGTGTCAAAAGTAGTATTGAGAGGATTCGGTTCATTGCTGCTGGATTTTTGTTCGTCTTGACAGTAGAAATATATAGCAGGTTTATTTTTTGCGATTTGAATGCATATTTATTGCGTTGTATACTTGAGTGCTCGATGTTATTAGGATGAAAATGAGAAAACACGATTTCATAATTTTTTCAAGAGATAAGATAACATTTTCGGAGTAATTAATCCGAAAATGTGTGATGGGTGGTTTGTGAACCACTGAAAATATCCTGACGTTGATATGGGTATGTGGCCGAATGAAAGATTCACCGGCGATGGGATGTTTCATGAGATAGTGTTAGAAATTAGATAATGAGAGGCATTTTACAAGAATTTATGGGATTTTCTAAATGAGGATTACTTGGCGAGTGGAAATGACCTCTGAAAATTTTGGTGTAATTCTTGTTTGCTCAAAGATTTTTTTTTTGATATTTTGAAGTTACATTATTGGAATTTTTTTGATTTTTTCTGCAAGAGATTTAGTTGCTGAAATGAAACTAGGTTGCTCTTTATCACCAACTCGGTCAAAATTACGATTGATTCTTGATTCCTTCGCGGACAATTTACTTTTGAACGAATAAAAATAATATGAATTGTTTGTGGACGATTGGCAGATACAATTATGATAAATTCGTTCGCGAACGATTGATTTGATTGGGAAAAATTTCTCGCGGCTGTAAACGATTCAAATCATTCGAATTTTGATTATTCGTAAAAGATTCATTTATGATTATAGTTCTACTTATCGTTCACGAAAGATTGAATCAGTTTAGGAATAAATCGTTCGCGAACGATTGAATCATGTAGAAAATTATTCGTTTGCGAACTATTGATTCAGGTTGGGAATAAATCGTTCGCGAACGATTGAATCGAATCGAGAATGAATCTTTCGCGAACGATTGAATCGAATCGAGAAGGAATCGTTCGCGAACGATTGAATCGAATCGAAAATGAATCGTTCGCGAACGATTGAACCGAGTCGAGAATGAATCGTTCGCGAACGATTGAATCGAGTCGAGAATGAATCGTTCGCGAACGATTGAATCGAATCGAGAATAAATCGTTCGCGAATAATTGAATCGGTTCAGGAGTGAATCGTTCGCGAGCGATTGAATCAAATCGAGAATGAATCGTCCGCGAACGATTGAATCGAATCAAAACGAAAATGAATCGTTCGCAAACGATTGAATCAAATCAAGAATTAATAGTTCGCAAACGATTGAATTGAGTCGAAAATGAATTGTTCGCGAACGATTAAAACAGGTGGGGCATAAATCGTTTGCGAGAGATTGAATCGGTTCAGGAGTGAATCATTCGCGAACGATTGAGTCAAGTCGAGAATAGGTAGTTTGCGAACGATTGAATCAAATGGAGAATGAATGAATCGAATCGAAAATGAATCGTTCGTGAACGATTGAATCGGTTTGGGAGTGAATCATTCGCGAACGATTGAATCAAATCGAGAATTTATTGTTCGCGAATGAATGAATCAGACTGGTCAAAAAATTTTAATGTTGGATTTCCTAGCTTGAATCATTTTTTTTCGAAAATTTAAATCTTGCAAAACTATTTTTTAACCTAAAATTTTAATTTTTTTCGATTCGGACTAAAGGTTTACCAACCAATAAAAAAACTTGTATTCATGGTGTTTACCGACAAGAATTTCGTCTTATTAGCAAGAAAACCAGAACATAGTACATATTTTAGTAATTTTATTATAAAAATCAAGAATTTTAAACATTTTATCCTTTCCTTGAACTTTTTAGTCGATTGAAAAAATTGGGCACTCGTATTTAAAAAAATGGCATGAAAATGGTTAGAAAAATTCAGAAAATGATAAAAAATTTTATTTTTTAGGTTCAGTAGTCCCCCTAAGGTATTATGAAATGATTTTTCTCCTTGACAGTTTCCAACGTTGAAAATTTTCAAAAATTCTGCTAAAAATGTCTGAATTTTTATTTATTTCTGTTTTGGAAAAGTCTTTCAAAGATGGAATAATTTTTTTATTTTTCATGACACAGGTCTATTCCTTCCATTTATTTACTTATTATCCCCCTCTCCTTCCCATGAAAAAATAAGTTATGAAAATTTTAATATCCTCCTTTTGATTTTCGGAAAATTCAATGGAAGCCTTAATTTTTCGATTTGGTTTCACACAAAAACAAAGTAAATCGGGTGTATTCAATTTTTGATTTTAAAAAAAGATATTTACAAATGATAGCTTAGCTTATTTACACGAAAAAGCACCAAGAAACATTTAAAAAAAAAAACTAGTTTCAGACACGTATATCTAAATGCAGAGAAAGAAGCTTCGACCCAGGTGCAAATATTTGCATACCCTTTCGTCTTCATATCACATAATCAACCGACCAACTTGTTACATTCGGTGATTCTCGATCAACAACATTGTCAGCAGATTATCCCAAATCCCAAAATTTCAATTTCAATACCTCGACCTTAAATCATACGTGCTTTGTTGTTCTGGCTCCGGCAATACTGTCATCTGTTCCTCTTCAACAAAATTCGTAGGCGATTGCTGTTCTGCAGGCACCTGAACAAACTCAGGATCCGAAGGTTCGACGTCAACAAGCGAGATACCCGAATCAGGGGCAGCCACGATATCGGGATCAGTATTGATGAATTCATCCTTCACAGGAGGTGTAGTCGACGTCGTGCCATTTGGATCCAATTTAGCATACCTTGCCCAGTACACTTCTCTGTCATACTCGACAATCAACCTGGCATCGATGTTCGGTATCACAAAAGCATGCATATCCACATCCGAATGAGACAAGTATCCCAATTCAAAGTACAGCCGAATAAACATAAAGACCTGATCATCGGTAATACGTCCGAAATTCAGATCACGAAGTAACTCGAGTTGATCGAGTGCTTCTCCTGGCTGCTGTTTTCGTAATTTCAATCTGATCGTTTTATTGTTCAGTAAATCTTCGATAGTTCGACGAAACACGTTGCTACGATAAAATGGCGCATTCAATCCTTGCGCCTCGAGTCTCTTCCAGTAGGGCTGCAGGGCGTTCTGGTAATCCGGCAGTGTTCTGGATGTGAAATATGTATTCAACGAGTACGGATGGTAAATGGCAGCTCTCTTCATCGCCGTCCGATACGGTTGGTAATAATGCAAAACAGCAGCTCGTTCCTCTTCCGAGCAGTCGTATTTTTCAAAAATATCGGTCAATTCGGTATGGGTTATTCCGAGGTAAGGCATGAACGAATGATCATTCAGGAAACACATATGCGTCATGTATTTGGGCAAAACCTCATCCGAAGCGAAGGCCAAACTGGTGACAGACATCATGATAATATTCTTGAGGTAATTCTTCCCTCCTCTCAGCAATTTGAACAAAATTCGGTTAAATTTACGGTAATTACGAGCGGTATAACCTCTTTGAAAAATATAGCTACGTAAAGCTGTATTGTCGTATTCGTCGATTAGCAACATCACCGGCGTATTGTCGAACAACTCGAACATGAATTTGACCAGCAGCAGCAGCGAACTGTCCAGCGTCTGGACGGTTAAATTTCGAGCTATTAACGTCTCGATGAAACGTCTGGACGAAATACTCATCGTGAAATTATCCGGATATCCTTCACGAATGTATTGGTGTATTCTATTCATTCGCAGCGAGAATGGTTTCAGAGCATCTAAGTACTTGTAATTCAGCTCGAGGGCGATTTTTCGATGGCTCTGATGCATTGCCGCATATTTCGTCATATCCAAGAATATAACCGGGTATCGAGCCAAGTGTTTTCGAACGAGATGCTCATATTGGGCGATTTTCGTATCTTGGAAAATTCTGAAGGCAGCAGTGTCCGGCCAAGGTCTCGGGTTTCCGTCGGAATCGAGCTCGATTTCGCAGAAACTTTGGGTCATCCTGAGCAGCGTTGATTTGCTGAATCGGTGAGGAGCGGTGATGAAGTAAAACTGTTCCGATGAAGCGGTGCAGGAAGGATCGAACAGTAAACGAAGGAATTCCGTTTTGTCGATGAAAAATTGTTGCGATTTTAGGTCGTCGAATTTGTTTCGGAATGCCCAAGCGTGCAGGTCGTTGACCAGCAGGAGGCAGAAGAAGATGGTGATGTAGGGAGAGATCATTTTGGAAATTCGATTGAGCTAAGAATATGCTAATTTTTGATGATTAGGTTGACTTTGATGTCGTGAAATATGAAATGTCGTGAAATTTTGAACGGATCACGATCATGGCGTCGACGAACGGTGAAATTTTGGTAATTTTACTATTTGATTGAGGTATACTCACTGAATGAAGTTGACAATGAAGGGAAATCAGGACCGAAAGTGATAGGTGTGTTACTTACAAAGTATATAAAATGTACGCCAAGTTATGAAAATAGAATATCTGCTTGTTGGATTTATCTGTGCAGAAGCAATAACCTCACGTAAGAATCGCTTCCTTATCAGATAAAGAACTCGAAAAATGACTACCAGGATGGTATTCTTAATCAAATTTTTATTTGAAAAATTTAAATACCTATAGATATTTAATTGAATTTGATTTAATGAAAGTATACTTACTATGTAGGTACAATTTTATATAATTATAGTTGGACAACTGTGTATCGCGATATCATTTCTGTATTAGTTCCGAAATCACCGCAACATATTTTTGGAAAAATTCTGAAATTGTTTTCATACTTACTCGAATTGTTTTGAAAATTGAAATTCGTCACTTTTTAATGCATATCTATTGCCAGGAACTAACTTTTAAAAAAATTTTAAATCGAGAAAAAATTATTGAAGGTGATTCGTAAAAATGTTTTAAAGCTTCGTAGAAAAATTAGCGTAAAAATTGTGAACAATAAGAGTCAATTCGTAGTAAAATTCGTTCTATGGATACAAAATTATTCAAAACATTACAAAAAACTGATTAAAATGTAAAAATTATTATCTCCAATGTCAATTTTTGAAAGTACAAAAGGTACGAGAAAAATTGATGAATCAGCGTGTCTCATTAACGTAAAATATCAAAATAATGACTTAATAGATATTCTTGAAAATATCATTCAATTTGTTGAAAATATCTTGGAATTGATGAAAAAAAGTTACCGAAAACAATTTTTTTTCAATGTGTAAAATTTTGAAACTTTTTTAAAATAAGAAATCAAGGTTAAATTAAACTTGAGTGAAGGAAGAGAGAGTTGACTAATTCAACCAAAAATTCTTTCTTGTACTTGGTAAAAAAATTGGTTTCAATCGGTTGAAAATTTGGAGACAGAAATTGATTTTTTGTAAAAAAAAAATATCGTAAGGTAAGGGTTAGAAAAATGTGTTTCCCTGCAAAATATAACAATTTAATCTAATCAACGAAAAAGGCTGAAATTTTGTGTATACCCTATTTTTGACCTCTCAAATGGATTTAAGACGCCCTGAAGTCTTTAAAAAATGTTGGAATTTTGCAGCGTTGGAGAAAATTCCATGAAAATGGTCCATATGAATTTCGACACCTATAATGACCTAATTATCGAATAAAGTAGCATTTTCCGAAATTAGCAACCTTAATTGAGTTCAAATCCATATTTTTTCACTGAAAATTTTCCTGAGAAAATTTGATTTTTTGCCAGAAAAAATGCCAATTTGAACATGACGTTGCAAATTTTGAAAAATTCTGCGTCGATCGATCAAAAGTGGCTTCAGCCCCTTCTTAAGCTCGGAAAAAATTTTTATTGCAAAAATATGAAAAAAGTGCATTCTTTGCTCATTAAACAATATTTTTTCAAAAAATTTTCTCTCTCGCTTCGTTCGAGCAGTATTTTAATCATTTTATTCTAAAACTTAATGATTTTTCTGTCAAAAAGTACCAATTCCTCAATAAATTCCCAATTTGTCGGAAAAAATTAATGATTTTTGACTAAAAGATCAGTGAAAAATGACTAATTTGAAATTTCACCCCCTTGCCCTCTTTTTTAAAATTCTCAACAACTCTTGAATATTTTGAACAACTCCATGACCTGAGGTTTTTTCCATGAAGAAAAAAGTGCCTTAATTTTTTCGATTCAACTTGAAAATTTCTCCATTAAATGTCATAATCTTCAAAAAATTTCAAACGTAATCTAATTTTTCTTACCTAAAATGCAATTCTACCTGTAGGGGCCAAGGGTTCCTTTCTACCTCTTCCCTATTTGGTCTGTCTGCCCAACACCATTTTACGAATAAATTCATATCATTATTCGGGGTATCTAACAGGTCGTAAAAATAGTGAAAGTAGTGAAAAAGTAGTGAATTTAGAAGAAAAGGTGGGGAAAAAATGAAAAAATCCAAAGACACGAAATATATATTTTTTTAATTTCAAAAATTATCATTTTTAATAAAAAAGAATACTTACTCATATTTTTGACTTTTGGTGAAATTTGTTGCACTGTCGCGTCGTATATCGGAGTAAAATTTTCTTCTAATTTGAATTTTTACTATAATAAATTTAATCTTCTTGGTGCTGGAAGGAAAATGGATTTTTTTTGGGAGGGGAATCCAAATTCAAAAAATTAGTAAAAAAATGTAATGAAAAAGGTACTTGGTGATTTAAAAAAAAAAAAAAAAACGTTAGATACCGTGCAATTATATTCTTCATCATCGAGATAACAAATCGACCCCTTCGCATACTTTTACTACCTTCCCAACTCTCAAAAATCCAACCTTTTGCTGCCCAATATCAGTCGCAAAAACATAAAATTACCTCCACACATCTCTCCATTCGGCTACGCGGCACGAAGCGAATAAATTCCACGGCCGGAATCAGCGAAAAAAAAAAGCCCTCCATCTCGTATTTAATTACATACGTAAATACTACGCTCGAGCTTTTTCCGACTCCGTCAACAAATATCAAAATCAAACATCCTAATTAACCACGCCGCGGCCGCAGATTCTCGCAAAATGTACACAAAATTTCAACCCTTCTCATTCGATACGAGAAAAGAATCTGGCCATATTTACCCTTACAGCCCTTTCCCTCTTCTGCCCCATCTTCATAAACGCTTCCACAGACGTGAGCTACGATGACGTTTGAGGCTAAAAATAATATTTCGAATTTCCGATTCGGCCGAATCCCCCGCCTGCATCCCGGCCTCGTCTTCATATACGGACAACTGGGCGGTATATGGGCTAGATTTTAAAAAAAGACCGCTGTCGTATTTATTCGAATAACGTTACTGATAGCGGCGAGAGGCTTGATTGGAAAAAATGACTGATGAGGGTCGTCTGCTACTTCACTTCGTCGCCTTTGCGCCTCGTGCATGTATCGAATATTTCACACTCGCCAAATTCGAGACCCGAATCGCCGGTATATTCGCGATAATAAGATTTAGGTACGTTCTGCTTTGTATGCGTCTCTTTGCTGCCTTACAGCACGTAGGTAGGTACCAACTACCAAGTTTATGGAATTTCAAATGGGCTACGGACCGAAACAGGCCAACTGTACTTAAATCGTGTTCTGCCATCGGTTTCGTGCACCGCGAATCCAAGAATGCAGCCCGGATTCGTATTATTCGAAAGGTGAAGTATACCGAAATATCTACAATTTTACACAGCTAAGTACTCGTAGCATTTTGAAATCACATTCGCGAGTATATATCGATTCCATTATACCTATTAACGGTCCATAGACCAATTACCAAAGCCAAAGGTTCCCCTACGAACCAGGCTGGGTACACCTATTCAACAATATTATCGAATTTCCTGCTCATACACTCGAAACCCAAGATACTCGTATCTCGACGCTGGCAACAGAATATAAATGGCCTACTTCGAAATTAAACATTACTCTCGTCCCTTCTACCATCACGTCGCGTCTCCATCCGCCACGTCGAGCTTTTCAAAAAAAAAAAAAGGCAGCAACATACAATTCGTTATTCGATTTCCGTATTTAATTACGTTTTTCGTTCCTTCGTTTTCGTTCTCTCCATCCAGCTTCCTTGCCGAATAGGATTCGCATAAGGCGTCACGACACCGACCATTGTGCATAATACAAAGAGGCTAAAGGCCACGTAAAACATTCTAAACGTTAATTGCGATGAATTTTTTATTCCGACGAATAAAAGAGTGGGAAAAAAAACGCCGAGAAATTCTTGTTCTTTGGTATAATTCTACAATACTGTTGAGCGAAAATAATGAAAAAAAAATCCGGCAAAGGCTGGCTCTCGCAGTACCGCGTAGGTACTCTCTCAGGTACTTCAGTTAACGAGCATCAGTTAGAGTATTTTTCGCCTTCGTTTCGTCTTTCATCGGTGCAGATTTCGCGTATCTCGCGAGCGTATTACATTCGCGCCAAACGACCGAATCCTTTTCGCCGTCTTGTTTCAATAGTAATCCAATAAACCGAAATGGGATTTTCCCTCGCGAGATAAGCAGTTGTAATTTGTGTAAAGGAAAAGGCGTAGAAGCGAAATAAGTTCATTACCGGCAACGGATGACCCTTTTTTTTCCACCTTGTAAATTAGCGAGACGAATTTTCAAAAGATTGCAGAGTATGTAAGGTTCTGAGGAGGATTTGATTTTATGATGAAAAATCTCGAATTTGGAGGAGTTAAAGGTTGAAGAGCATCAGAATTTGTAAGAATTGATGAAACTGTTTTTCTAAATATCTTTAAAATATTAAAAATCGAGGAACAATTTTTTCGATGGTGAGAAAAAAATTAATTTTTAGGAAAATAATTATCAAAATGTGATGAAATCATTGAAATATCGTCGATGATGTCCATAAATTTAGTTTGATGAAAAAGGACTTGAACAAGTGAGAGAAGGAGTCATTGAAAAACAGTCAGAATTGCAGCACAATAAAAATCAATAGATTCGCAATTTTTCAAGAAATTTCGATGATTTCTCAAAGAGTTTCGCAGAATTTTCAAAAAATTTCGCTACTTTTTTTTTGGTGAATTTTATCAATTTAACTGTTTTATTTTAGTGAATTTTCGCTGATTTTCCAGTGATTTTTTCCTAGTATTTACGCACAGAGTTTTTTTCTCACTGATTTATGTTTTTCAGTGATTTTCGATAATTTTCACTGATTTATAAATGAGAGAGATCATGATTGTCATTAGAATCGTCGAAAATTTTTGAGAAATGACTCAGAGTGCTGAAAATTGATTGAAATGATATGTATCAAAAAGTTACATTTTCAAGTCTTTAGGGTGGTCATGGCCACTTATGAAAAATCTGTATAAGTCAGGGAATGTTGATTATAAAATTTTTGAAAAATTTTCCTTTTCGTTCCCTCGAAACTTGTTGATCGTGATGCCCAAAAAGTTGATATTCAAATGCATGATATTTGTCTATTAAATTATGTAGGTATGTATTTTTTTAAAAAAAATTTCCTCGCTACTTTCAGGAGGAATTTTGCTCTTTTTTTCACAGAAGGGAATGTAAGCAGGTTGGCCTCTTCTATTCAATTATGGCCAAATTGTCTCAAAAAATACGAATATTGGAAAAATTATTATTTTAATTTTAAAAACAATGTAACAATTCAGATAAAATCCTTTTTCAGTTAAAATTTTTCGAACTTTTGCTTATCTGTTGAACTAATTTTAGCTTGTCCTTTCAAATGTAAGTAATTTTTAAATTCAAATTCATTTTTCTCAATAATAACAAAGTTTTTATTTCAATTTCAAACACATTGGAAATCAAATTTTATCATTATTGAGAAAGAAAACTGTCTGTGCCCAAAAACTTTGAAATTAGAAAAATTAGTGAAATTTAAATTAAAATTTTTTTGAGAAACTAGAAAAATTTAGTATTTTTGGGTGGAAATGTTTTAAAAAAATTGCAGAAGAGCTTTGTTTACTGAAAAAATTCAAAAAGCTCAAAAATTCAATTCAAAAAAATATTCTGGTATCAGTTTTTAAAAGTTCCCATTCAGATACCAGTTGATTTTCTACAACCACGTAGCTAGCTGGAGGAGGAGGGGAAGCAATTTGTTTCTTTCTATGTAGCAAAATTGTAATTTTTGGAGGGAAAATGGGGTTTTAGTTGAAAATTTCTCTAATTTTATGTTTTGTTTTTTTTTTGAAAAAAATCTAAAAATATGAAAGGTGTTGATCTTCGTTGAAAATTTTTGATCCCACCCCCTTTCACCGCTACAATTTCACTTCATTTCATCCCTGTCAATTGTCAATAGATGAGAATAAGTTAAAATTGAAGGGGAAAAAAATCGTTGCTTAAAATCCACAACTTTTTTACCACATTTTTTTTCAACTTGGACCCTCTCCCCTCAAAAAATTGATCCTCCTTCTAACACAAAAAAAATATCAAAATTATTTTTCTTTGGAATTTTTTTCTACCTCGTCTCAATTTTGGATAATTTTGAACGCATCAAAAAATCGTTCATTTTGGTGAAAGGTACGTACCTTATTCAAAATGAGGAATCAAATTTTTGAAATTAAATCGTCTCGTCAATTTCATTTTTCGTGATTGCCACTTGCTCTAAAAAATTTTTTCGAGAAATTCGATTTTGTTCTGAAAGTCTCAGGAAAGCAGATGACAGCCAAAAAATAAATCCCATTAAATCGATGTTCTTCAAAATTGTCTACTAAATTTAAATGAATTTTCGTTCTTCAATTTGAGAAATGGAACGTTGTGTAGGTAATTTTCATTGACAGTTGGTGATTTTTCTACCCCCTCCTCGGTAGATTTTTTCTGCATTTCTCTTTCTGCTGAATTAGCCAATCAGGAATTGTAAAAAATATTCCAAACGATCATTCAGCTAACCAGTGTGATCTGCTACATAAACCCGGGCTTCTTTTTTCAAAGTCTTACGTATTTCGAGGTTTGGCATGGTGTAGACATTTTGACAAGACGTATAACTAAGGAAACCTATTTCGAAATAATACGTAAGCAGTATTCCAGTCATAGTTTTGCTCTCATTTCGATAATCGCTGTCTCGAAATTGCTCCAAAATCAAAATAGCGTTGCTTGGCTGGCGTTTGGGAATGGGATAATCGAGTCTGCCACTTTTCAGTGCATCAAGAGCATGCTGACGAAATTCAGGGTGTCTGAGGAAACGCGAAATTGATCCTTGGAGATCGTCCAGGGTCCAGTATATTTTCAAAGGGTATGGACGTTTTTGAGTGCATGATCTGTCGATAATATATTGAGTTATCGAATTTGTGTTGTAGAGTTTGGTATGATTGGTGATCGTCCAATATGCGTTGTAATAACCAAACATGGCTTTTTGTTCTTCCGAAGTGATGCCATAGACAGTGAACAAGCTACTGATGTCGGTTTCTGTCAAACCGAAATATGGGGTGAAGATTTGATCGTCTAAAAAAGCATAATGAGTCAAATTGCCCATAGCGAAATCATCTATGGCGTAAGGTAAACTCGAGACTCCTGTTATTATTACATTTCTTACAAATGAAGTGCCATAATTGAAGACCTCGTTGAGAATGGAGATGAGCTCTCGATATGCTTCGGTCACATAAGACGATTCGATAAAGGGTGATTTGAGGGCAGCATCATCAAAATCGTCTATGGCTATGATCACTTTAGTATGATTAAAGTATTTGTAAAGTGCTTTACTCATCACGAGTAACGATTGACGTAGATCTTTTGAGGTTAAATTTTTACCCAGTAGAGTTTCGATAAATTTCATCTTCGTTTGAGCAAATCTCACACTGGTGAAATTCTCAACTTTTGCATATAACTTGGCATCATTCTTGAAAAACGTATACGGATCTAAAGCACTACTCAACAGATCCATTAACTCGAGCCGAATTCCATCCATACTTCGACTTTTACGGGTGAATCCAGCCAAGCTCAAAAAAATTACCGGATATCGCCCCATATGCTGGATCACGATTTTTCTATGTTTGTAAATTTTAAAATTTTTGAAAATGTAGTTTGCTTGCGTATCGGTTACGGGTTTGACGTTACCTCGAAAGTCCAATTCGATCTGAGCAAAGCTTTGAATCATTTTCAAGTTGATGGTTTTTCCGAAACCTCGTGGGCAAGTGATGTAGCAGAACGTGATGTTTGGCTGCGAAGTCGACGAGTTTTCGAAAAGTATTTTTAGGAGGTCGGTTTTATCAATGTGATACATTTCGCTCGAAAGGTGATCGAATTCGTTGAGTTTTCTGTACTCGGATTGACAGATGGCGAAGGGAAGGATGGCTGAGAAGATGCTCAAGACGTTGATGATGTTTGGGGCCATTTTTTTGCAGCAGCAGTGGTTTTTGATAAAGTGAAAAGTTGGAAGGATTGTTTTGTGTGATGAATTTTTTCCTTCGTCGAGATTGATAATCAAAAGAACTAAAAATGATATGATGAGAAAAAATATTTGATTAAAGAATACTGCTTCTTATCAGATGATTTTATTTTTTTTTCAATTTTGGCTTTTTATCAAGAGTCGAATTTTTTCATCGCAGCACCTACGAGCAATAGAAATGAATGACTGAGTCTTAATTTTCAGTAAAGCTGGGCAAGGTGAAAAGGTGTCTGAAATTTCATTCTGAAATCAAGGAATTTTTTAAAATTACGACGTTTAGCGTACCTACATTAATAAATTCAAATATTTTTGAATCGTTTTTTTGACAAAAAAAATACTTTTCAACTTTTGAAAAATTTAATTTTTCATAATCTTTGGCTTTAGTACTCTTATACTTTCATTTAAACTTATTTTTTTAAAACTATACTTGAACATTTTATGTAGAACAGAAGACGATTAATTTCTTCAATTATTCTGACAAGATGAAAAAATCGTGAATCGTGATTTTTATTCATTTTTTCCTTCCTTCTCTTTTTTTGAGAAAAAAATTTTAGGGCACCACAAAAAAATGAATACCTATTGAATTAGTTCTTTGCTTCTATGTAATGTTTGAAGAGCTTTCGGTAAAAGTCCTTCACAACTTGTTTGGAAATTGATTTTTTTGAATTTAATATTTTGTTCGGTACGTTCATAAATTGAGGGGCTGGGAAACTTGAAGAAAAAAAACAGGTAATCTGAGAATTTTGAAAAATTTCGAGAAAATCATTCTAAACATCGTGAACGAGAAGGAAATCCTGAATGAATTTAATTCCTTTTTTCGGGTAAATTTTTTCGCTTATTCATTCACCTATTTTTTAAATTGTGGTTTAACATCAATTTTGTATAAATCAAGCTGATTTTTCGTATCGAAACTTTGGAAAAAAGTATCGAAAAAATCTACCTACTTTTATCTTCATTTTTTCCCTCCTAATTCAAATGTCTCAACTTTGGTAACAAATGGATTTTTTTCTTTTAAGGAATACCTAAATAATGTAAAGATATAAACAATTCTCCCGAAAAAACATTCAATTTTTAAATTGATTCTCAGCAGAAAAAAATTATCTTATATGCCTCCTGCCATCACCTTCCAAAAACTTGCGAACTCCTTTGCATAAATACTTAATTGAAATCCAGCTTACCTATTTCTCATAGCTCCAGATTCGACTGAAAGAAGAGCCAGGGTTATAAAATTACCTACGACTGAAAATCCATCTACTCAATTATCTAAAATGTGTCTAAAATCGTTGAAAATATTCCATTCGATGCTTCTCAGCCCATTATTTTCTTTCAACGTCGAACGAAACGATTAAAATCTTCGAAAAAAGGAGAACGATTGTACAACGTAGATAAATTAAACGCGGTCGAAAATTCGAAAAAAAAAAGAAATTAGAAAGAACTTTTCCCATTGAAAACTTCCACGAGTCATTTTTTGTTGCAAAAAAATTAATTACGATCGGCATTATCGACATAGAGGAGTAAAATAGGGCGAATTCCGCGATGAGTGTTTTTTTTCTCCAAATTAAATGTACGATTACAAGTTGAATCGAGTTATATCTCATTTTTCGTTGAAATTGGGAAATTTATATGCTTACAGCGTTTATTTTACTTTTATCCCAAATAGGTACTGGATAGTTTAAGTATCATTTAGAAATTTTTGTATCTACCCTTCGTGATTGAAATGTATAATCAACTTGTAAAATACCATTGAAATTTTCATTATTGATGAAAAAAAAATAAGAATTAGGTCGGTGTTCCACTGTTCTTGTAGTACTTTTTGCATAGATATTTTTTCCTTATTTATTCGTACGTGGAAAAATACGTACGCAGTCATTTGAATAGAAGAATTGGCGTGTTTTCAATTCGTCGAATCTTCAGATACACGACGCGTATAAAAGGAACCGAAAAAAAAGGAATTTTTTATCATGTAAGGTAAATTGTATATTTGTACGTAAGAGTCGGGTTTTATTTCGGTATTTTTTTATACTACTTTCGTCTGCACTTATACAATGTTTCTTTCTTTTTTTTCGTATGTGTGGATGCGCATACTCGGCCAATTCGCGAACATAAAAAAATCGGATAATAAATCCTTTTAGCTTTTCACTTTTTTTTTTGCTCGTTCACTTTTGAAAAGGTTTCGCCTTTTGATTGCGAGACGATGTAGGATTTTATTAAATTTGTTGGCGTGTTTCCCTTGAAACTTTCAAAGTTTCGATGTAGATGGCGGTTTCGTCGAATTTTCAAAGAAACCAGGAAGAGAAAAATGCTTTGTCGAGTCGGAAAATTCATGGTATTCGGGTATGCGTCCATAGAGAACGCTGATGGCGGATTTTTCGAGTTGAAAATGGGTGTCTGTTGATGGTTGATGGGATATTCGTCCAGATGGAGCCGCGATTCACTTCGACGGCTGAATGGAAGCTCGAAAGCTGACGTGAGAAAGGATAATGAGACTTGAATTGTGTCCGTGTCAGTTGATACTTGATAGTACGTCAAAGTTGTATGTAAAGGATGTTTTTGTCGTGTAAATTAACGCCAGCGCGACCGCCTCCGCCTCCGATGCCACGTCGTGTTAAAAGTTACCAACGACTAATGGAAAATCGATGATCATCGTTATTGTTCGAGTAATTATTCACGTGTACCCCGGTGACGATAAACCGGCGTCTATTTTTGGCATCTGTTATGGTGGAATTTTTTCCGCTGTCGAGTTGAAAGATGATGATGAGTTGTGGGAGGGTGTGAACGTAACGAGACTGGAGAGTAATTTTATTAATGAGCGGAGTTGCGAAATTGACTGCTGGATGCGTTAGGTGAATTTACTTCGCTGTGGAGTTGAGAACGAGAAGTTGTGGGAGTCGAGTGGTTCAAATGTCGAGTGATCTGTATCGAGTGAGGCAGTTCTGTTTAGAAGCTCTTCTCGTAATTCTTGGTTGGGAACGACGAACGTATCTTGCTCTGAAGTATGGCTTAGGTAGCCTGTTTCGAAGTATAAAGTCATGAGGATATTTTCCTGAGATTTGGTGATATTATTGAACTGATCGTCTCTCAATTTTTCCAATTCTTCGAGAGAATTTTCCGAGTGAAGTTTTTTCAAAGGATATCGAATTGTTTCATTTTTTGCCAAATTTCGAATCAAAGGGCATTTCGCAAATGCTTCTTGTCTTCCCATAATTTCGTAATTTGTCCAATATCTCTTCAAAGGATATGGTGGTGTTTGATTGAATGTAGAATGCAGGAAATAATTACCAATGGAATAAGGATTATAGATGACGAATTTACTGGGAAAAGTTGAATAGCCTTTGTAGTAATCGATGATGGCTTCTTGGTGAGATTTTTCGTATTTGGCACGAATCAATATGCCTTGAAGTTCAAATTGAGAGATACCAAAGTATGGAGTAAATTGATGATTGTCCAAGAATGGATAATGAGTGACTAGGTGACTCAGCGAATTTCCAATTGCATATCCGAGGGTGCTGATGCCAGTGATAAGGGCTGCCTTGAGAAATTTCCGGCCTTGGTCCAAGGCTTTAGATAGTATCGAGTTGATTAAAAGGTAAACAGATGTGGCTTTAGAGCCAGGTCTGGTGAAAGAGTGTAAAGCTGTATCGTCGTAATTGTCGATCAATAATATGACTTTGGTTTGATTGTAGAATTCGTACAGTAATCTACATAATTGATATAAGCTTTCTGGTGCTTGATCTATGGTCATATTTTCTGCTCGTATTGTTTTCAAGAATTCGAAATCTGATTCGTTGAAATTTTTATAATCACTCGAGCTGGCGTTTGAATGAGATAATTCGTTCAGTTTTGGATGATCGTATAAGCATTCGACGAACGTGGCGGTTAAATCATTGACGACGTGTTGACTGTCGTTGGCTAAATAACCAATGGTTTTCAGATCCAAGTAGAGAACTGGGTATCGAGCCATATGATCGGATATGATGTATGGGTAATCTGATATTAGGAGCTGTTTGAATAATTTATAAATTTCAGTTTGGTCGTATTTGAGGTGGTGGCCTTGATCGTCGTGGCGGAATGAGGCGAAGCTCTGGATCATCCTCAGGTTTGCGGTTTTGCCAAAATATCGAGGACAGGTGATGAAATAGTAGGGGTTTCCGGAAGCTGGGGCGAAACCATCGTCGAAGAGAATTCGCAGCATGTGGGTTTTGTCGACGAAATATGCCAAGGATGTGAGGTCTTCGAATAATAAGGTGTAAGAAGTGATCGAGATGAGGTGAGAGGTGAAGGAAATGAGGAAAATGATGAAAATGGCCATTATTTTCTGGTTGAATCCAAGATCGTTGGACAATTACTAAAAAAAATTTAAAAAATGATTTTATGCAGTATTTTATTTTACTTAATGTTTTCTTGAATCATTTGTGAACGAATTTCTCGGATGAATTGAAATGTTCGTTTGCGACTTATGAAACGATAAATCGTTGAAAAAAGATTTTGATTATTCACAAGTTGAATTGGTCATTCGCGAACGATTGTTTGAGATATTGAATCATTCGTTCACAAATGATTCTTTAGAATTGAGCATCAATGTTCGCGAACGATTTGATGAGATTTTGAAATTTTCGATCGCGAACAATTTTTCGAAAATTTCAAATCATTCGTTCGCGAACGATTCGTTGAGATGAATCATTCGTTCGCGAACGATTTGTTGAGATGAATCATTCGTTCGCGAACGATTCGTTGAGATGAATCAATTGTTCGCGAACGATTCGTTGAGATGAATCATTCGTTCGCGAACGATCCGTTGAGATGAATCATTCGTTCTCGAATTATTCTTTGAAATTATTAATTAGCCGTTCGCGAACTTTTGCATTTTTCGTTCGCGAATGATTCTTCGAAATTTTGAATCATTCGTTCATAAACGATATTTAAAATTACCTATGAATCATTCGTTCACAAACGTTTTGTTGAGATATTGAATCAATGGTTCAAAAATTATTCTCTAATATTATGAACCGCCGTTCGCAAACGAATTGTTCAGATTTTGAGTTTTTCGTTTACGAATGATTCTTCAAAATTTTGGATCATTCGTTCATGAACGATACTTGAAAATATGAATCAGTCGTTCACAAACAATTTGTTGAAATATTAATTTTTTTTGTGAACGGTTCTTTGGAATTAGGAATCAGTCGTTCGCGAATGATTCCTCGATAATTTTAAATTATTCGTTCGTGAGCGATACTTGAAATTTATTCTGTTGTTCACCAACGTTTTGTTGAGATATTGAATCATTTGTTTTGTAATGATTCTCTGGAATTATGAATCAGCCGTCCGCAAACGATTCGTTCAAATTTTGAATTTTTCGTTGGTGAATGATACTTGCAATTATGAATCAGCCGTTCGCGAACGATTCGCTCAAATTTTAAATTTTTCGTTGGTAAACGATACTTGAATTTATGAATCAGTCGTTCATGAACAATTCGTTGAGATATTGAATCATTCATTCTCAAACGATTCTTTAGAATCATGAATTAGTCGTTTGCAAACAATTCTTCAACGTAGGTAGGTATTAAATCATTCGTTCCCAAAAGATTCTTTAGGATTTTGAATCAATTGTTCGCAAACGAATTGTTGAGATTTTGGATTTTTCTTTCGCGAACGATTATTTGAAATATTGAATTTTTTTGTTCTCGAACGATTTTTCAATATTTCAAATCATTCGTTTTCAAATAATTTTTCAATGATTCATTTGCTAATAATGCAATAATCAATCGTAACAGTGATTGTGAAAACCGAATCAGTCGTTTGTGAACGATTTGATTTGTTCACCAGTGGAATTGGAATCTGTCGTTCGCAGAGAATTTGAACAGTCTATTCTCAGATCGTTATTGATGAATGAAATCGTTCGTTCATAAACGATTTACTTTGTTCATCAATTGAATTAATCGTTCGCGAACGATTTTCCAAGAAATTAAGAATTTGAATCGATTGTTTGTGAACGATTTACCAATCAATCAGGTCAATGATTCGCGAACGATTCTTCAAGATTGATTTGTTAATTATTGCTGAATCGATTATTCTTGAACGAGTTGTCAACAATTTGAAACGATTTTTCGAGTATTTAAAATGTTCGCGAACGATTTGTTAGATGAGAAAATTAGTTTTTCGGGATATTTCTGTTTTTCAAAGTAAATCACCAGCTTCAAGTTCAAAGGAAATTTTTCTAAAAAAAAGTTACTGGAAAGCTTAAAAAATACTCACCTTTATCTATAGGTTTGCACACTGATCAAAAAGAAAGCTTGATTTTTGTTATTTTTGTAAATATGAACTCATGTAGAAAAAAACATAAAGCAGATGCTTTCTTGTAATTCTGTTTCAAATTTTAAATAGTTTCTTTTCTATTTTCATTTGCGAAGATCACTTCAATACTTGGTACCTAATATGTGTTCACTTTGGAAATTACCAGCAAACGTTTTACTGACTCGAAATCGAAAACTTATCAAAAATACGTTACGTTTAAATTTAAATTCTGTTCAGGCGAATATTATCAGTATACCTATCAATTTTCAATTATTTTTGGGCATGAATGTAAGATTATCATTTTTCTTTCATCGGCAGCCTTTCAATATTCGACGTTACTTCCTTCTTCATCATTTTCATCATCGTCTCCTTCATCTCCTTCGTCATCTCCTTCATCGTCTCCTCCATCTTCATCTTCTTGAACCTCCTCAACTTTGATTTTCACTGTGGACAACATTGCTTGCTGGTAAAGTCTAATTTGATGCTTAAGCGTTTGTCGAACTTCGATATTTGGAATAATATAAGTATTCTGCTCTGGTCCATAGGCCAAGTACCCAAATTCAAAATACATCGTCATAAATAAATAAGTCGAACGTTTATCGAAATTCTTATACTTCATTTCTCGTAAACGCTGAAGTTGGAAAAGAGCATCTTTTGGGTGAACTTTTGGTATCCGATATTTGATCGAGCGATTTGTCACTAGGTCAATAATGAGATGTCGAAACGGACTACTGTGGATTAATGGCAACGAATGATCTTCCATTTCACTCTGTCTCCAATAACTAATCAAAAGATGTGGTCCAAATGGTTCTTCGTTTTTGTTGATGAAGTATCGAGTTAACGAGTACATATTGTATACGAGATCTTTTCGATTAGAGGTCTGATAAGCTTTGTAATATTTTCTGACTGCTTTTCTTTCCGGCAAATCGCACTCGTACTGGTCAAATAATTCAAACAATTCGGATCTGGTGAGACCGTAAAATGGTGTGAAAGGATGATCCTCTAGGAAAGGCATATGGGCGACTTGTTCCACTAGAAGATCCCTGTGTGAATATGATAAAGATGTCACCCCACTAATGAGGATATTCCTGATATATTTAGGACCCTGGTAGAGAGCTCGTCGGATCATATTATTTATCAAGTCGTAAGCCAATGTAATATTGGAATTTCCATATTGATGCGAATTCAACGCCGCCTGATCATAATCATCGATTAAAATTATGACAGGAGTTTTACCAAAATAATGATACAATAAACGCGAAATTACGAATAAAGCATTCTCCATTTCGTGACGATTGAGTTTTTGACTCCGCAGTTTACCAATAAATTTAAGATCGCGTTCGCTGGTGGCGGCGAATAACTCGCGATGGAATTGGTAAAATCGTTTGATGAACTTGATCCATAAAATATTATCAACTGCTTCGGCCAGTTCGGCATTCAGGCTTTTGATCGAATACCGATGGGTACGTTTGCCAATACGTAAAAAACTGATAGAAAGGACTGGGTAGCGAGCTATATGTGTAGCGAATAATCTTCGGTGTTGGAATATTTTCAAATCACTGAATATACGGTAAGCATCCGAACCGTTGTGGGGTATCGGCATTCCGTCTTTGTCTACTTGTATTTTGCAAAATTTCTCGATCATGGCTAAATTTATCGTTTTGCCGAATCGTCGAGGGTTGCTGATGTAAAGATGAGATATGTTGGATGTCAGGAAACGTTCTATGAGGAGAGTTTTATCGATGAAGTATGGTTTGGATAGAAGTTGAACGAATTTGTTTTCAGCTGAGGAAGCGTATGAGAAAAGGATGGCGAGGAACCATAATCGAGGCAGCATTTTGACCAGAGGATTTTTCTTCGGTTAGTTGATGGCATAGGTATGAATTTTTCTGTTGGAGAGGGCTTCATATGTGGGTACTGGGTAGGTATTTTAAAATTTACTTACATTGTGATCGAAGCGACTGTGATTTCCAAAATGAATAGAAAACTCGAATGAATCGAATTGATCGATTGAGAAATAAGTGGTTTTGGTTCTTATCAGTAGTGATAATGATTTTTTTCGTTACATTACATGCCTCAGGTTAGACGAAAGCAAAATTGAAGATTAATCAATTTTGTATTATAAAGCAGACGGCTGAATTTTTGATAATTTATATAATTATGTTGGCATAATGATGGGTTTTTGGAATAATTTGGTCATATATTTTTGTTTTTTCTCTCTTGGAGTAATTTTTTTCCAAAAGTCAATATTGAGTCAAAGTATTGACTTTCATAAAATTGAAAACCAAAAAAGTAAAGTAGGATTGGTAACTTCCTATCAATTTTTTTCTCACTTCCAAACTTGAAGTTTTATGGTTGTTTTTTCGGAGTAAAAATTATTTTATTTTATTTTTTTTGAAAGGGGGGGGGGGAATCTTATCAATAAAAACAATTTCTCTAAAGGTACAAATTTAGGACACCACGGATCACTTTTAGGTATGGTGAAAAAATTCGTCAAAATTACTTTTTGAAAGTTGAATTCAATTTATGAATGTCTATGTTCGTGTCAATTTCTGGCTTAGCTTTTCTTGTATTCGGTTAATTTTTTGACGAAATTGTTTTCTCTGAAACTGGAAATTGAATTTTTGGACTGTTAAAAAAATTCTACGCTTTTTCTTTTTGTGAATTTCTAAACAAAAAGTTTCATTTTTGTCTTGAAACAAGTCAGTAAAAATGTCCCGATAAATGTACTAGATATTTCGGTGATCATTTTTATCTAATTTTCCCGATCAATTTTTTCTCTGGATAGTACCTAAAGAATTCGAAATACTAGCAAATCAATGATTTTTCTTCTAAAAATGACGAGTAAATCATAAAATTTATTACTTTTTTTCTTTTTTTTTCAACGTTAAATAATTATTAAGTATGTAGTTTTTATTCCTTTATGATTTTTTTCAATTGGTATGTACCTATTGATTATATATTTTTTTTTTGGAGAAATGCATCGCTTTTCATGATTTAAAAATGAAACAAATAAAAGAAAATTAAGAGGAAAAAGCGTTTGGTTTTTTTAATTCATTTTTTTTTTACCGAAAAATCTTTTTTTGCACCATTTTAAAATTTCAATGAATATCATAGTTGAAATAGTTTTGAAAATTTTTGAAAATTGATTCTTCAATTAAATTAAAAATGTACTCACTGTAAAAAATGTATTCCAGATCAACAGTTTATTCCATAATTGGACCTTGGGTGAAATGTCGTTCAAATTAAATCTATCAAGGGAAAATTTAACCTCCTAAATACGATTTTGACATACGTTTTCATAATTTTATTGGTTCTTTTTCATCTTCTATTTTGGTAGCAGTCTCTAAGAGGTTTTTATAATCAGCTTAACTCAAAAAAAAATGGGAAAAAATTCAATCCAGAATTATTTCAAATTCAAGTGATATTGCTGTTGAATTTTTATGTCGAAAAGTGCAATTTTCTATGAATTGTGGCAAAATTTCAAAAACAGTTTTCTAGATAATTTTTTTTTTTCTATTCTAAATCTTTTTTTGTGAGGTGAGGGGGGCGCGCTGGAAAATGATTTTTTGGGCTTATTCACTTATTTTATCTCGGTAAATAATTTTAATCGTTTAAATGATGAAAACTTTTTTCTCTATACTTACTGTTGGTTTTTGAATTTTTTTTATTTTTTGATAAATGAATTTCAAAACCGTGAGTTTGATATATGTACTGTAATTTGATGTAAAATGCTTGGGGAAATCGTTATTATTCAGCAATTTTTTAAAAGCATGAGTTTAATTCGTTGTAAAAATTTCATCATCTGCTTCACGTCACCGATCGATATTTTTGGAAAAAATGAACTATTTTAGTACGTAACGTGAATTGCCCAAGGAAAATTCTCGAATAACTTCAAATTTCAAATGAATTTCTTTTTAGAAAAAAAATCGTCGAATTTTTTTTTTATTTGGAATTTTAGCTCCTGCCTAAAACCTAATCCTTTTTTTTTTTTTTCCCCCTTTTCCTTTCTGTGAATGTCAAATACCGTAATTCGATTTAAATACTTCTTACTCATTCTCTTTTTAATCCTATGTTTTTCTGTAAGGAACAATAGTTTTAAAAATTGCCGAGAAATTGCGGCAAAAAGTTTGTAAAAAGTTTTATTTATTTTTTTTATTCCGTCTCCGTAATGGAATTGAAGTAAGCGAGGCGAAAGAAAGTTAATCGGCGTTCCAATGTAAATTTTTTTCTTCGCGTATGAAAACTTCGTTTTGTTTTCGTTTCGTCATGTTGAAAACGACGATGAGAGGGGAAATGGAGAAGATCTTTGTCGTTTATTTATAAAAAGGAACATAACAAAAATATCAATTCATTGAAAATGAAAAAAAAAATTGAAAGTACATAGTCATCTGAGTGCCTAGCCGTTTAAAAATGAAAAATTCTGCATGCAAAGGTAGTCGATCGTTTTTGAGATGACAAAAAATTAATCAAACAGAACTTTTCATTGTAGTCGTATTGTTTTGAGAAATCGTCGTCGGTGGCTGGTGATAATAACGTAATAAATCTTCAAAGGCGAGTTGAGCTTCGTTATTAGGAACAGCAAATACATCCGTTTCGTTCGTATGGCTGAGCAAGCCAAGCTCGAAAAAGAATGTGAAATACATATCGACATGGGTATCCTCAGATTCTTCGTAATCTCGATCCCTCAACTGCTCCAGCTGGAAAAGAGCGTTCCAATCGTACAATTTTCTCAGCGGATGTTGAACTTCACGAGATTGTATCAGGATACCCATTTTTTCTCGGAATAATTGATTTTTCAAAAACAGAGCCAGGTATTTCCAATGAGTGGTCTTTTTCCAGTACCCTGCCAGAAGATTGGGAGTTTTTGGGTTGTCTTTTCGAGCCTTGAAATATTCCGTGATGGAATAAGGATTATACACGAGTCGTTTTCCGGTCGTTTGGTAGCCTCTGTAGAAATCCTTGATGGTTCGTTTTTCCGTCTCGTCGCATTTGTAAACGGTGAACAAATGCTCGAGGTCGGATTCCGAAAATCCGAAGTGAGGAGTGAACCGATGCTCGTCCAGAAATGGATGATGAATGATCATATCGTGCATGGAATTATCCAAGCTATAACTGAGCGTTGAAATCGACGTGATCATGGCGAATTGGATTAATTCTCGACCTAGATCGAAAGCTCGTTTGAGTATCTGATTTAATAATTTGTAAACGTAACCGACGTACGATTGTTTATCATTTTTATAAAAATCTACAGCGGTGTTGTCGTATTTCGTAATCAATATGATCACTTTGGTTTTGTTGAAATATTCGTAATATGATTTGATCAACATGTATAACGCAAATTCCATCCCTTGCTCGGTCAGCGATGAACTTTTCAATCCTTCTAGGAAACTAATCTCGCTCATTTCAGCATCCTCGTCTTGGGTAGATCCATGTGTTTTGAAGTGTTCCAAAAGTTCATCAGTGCCTACGAAATTATTGATTGAGTCGTCTATTCTGAAATGCAACTCTTCCAGAATGTTTTCAACCTTGAAACCCAGCAACGAAATATCCAAAAGATCCAAACTGATCACTGGGTATCGGCCGAGATGTTCCGATATGATGGTTTTATGTTGGGAAATTTTAAGATTTTTAAATAAATTGTACGAGTCGGTTTCGTTCGGTGGTAAAGGTTTCTTGGAAGAATCCAATTTAATTTCAGCGAATTGTTTTATCATTTCTAGATTTACCGTTTTGCCAAAATTATGAGGACAGGTGATAAAGTAAACTGGGTATTTTGATGGTGATGCGGAGTTTTCGAAAAGTGTTTGCAAAAGATCGGTTTTGTCGATGAAATATTGTTCTTTGGTTAAATCGGCGTAGTTGAAGGTTGGATCTGGAAGGTCTGGTATGGCTGTGGTGGTTACGTTGGCGCTGGTTTCTGTCAGAAATGGTGAGATGAGGAGTAAGAGTGGTAGAGGCCAGGCCATTTTGAAGAACTGTGGAAAATTGATTGAAGTTTTTGTGAAAATTTTACCTAATTTGAAATTGATATTTGTCGAGTAGGTACTTACGTTTGTTCGATGTTTCTTATATTCTGTTGAAATGAAATGCCCAAAAATTACATTGCTAACGCAATTATTTTGAAAGAACGATGGAAAATGTATCCGAGTCGTTCAGTGATTTGAACGTGGATTTTTATCAAGATCAATTTCATTCGTTTACTTATTTTTATCAGTTTTGATAAGGAACACTTTTTCCGTATAAGATTACCCATTAAAACCTCGTGTTTCAGTTTGAAAATAGTTGCATAAGTATATTATTTTTGAAATCAAAATTGAAATTCAACGAAATATGGTTTGAGAAGATAAGATGATTTTGCAATGCAAGCATAGGTACGACCTCAATTTTTTGAGAGATGAAGAATACAGAAGAAAAAACTGAATCTAAAATTATTCGGGGGCGGGAAGGAGGCTAAAAATGAAAAATTTAAGAGCTGATGTGGAATTGCACTAGAAAAGTTGTTTTGGAAAAATATTTTTAAGGTTCCAAAACGTATGTTTTACTTTTTGATCACTTTCAACTTCAAGGAAAAAGTCGATCAACATGAAAAGAAAATACATGTTTTCTATCTTTTTTTTTTTTGAAAAGTTTTGTGTGGTATGATGGAAATTGGACACCCTTAGTTGGACAGCTTTTATTTCAGGTAGGTAGGTGGTTTCTGAAAAAATTGAAAAAAGAATAGATGAATCCATTATCAACTATTTCATCTTCTACGATTCAATTGTTCAATACGATAAACCAGTTTTTCTTCAACAAATCTTTTGAAAAATTAATTCTTTGATTAAAAATCGCTTAACATTTTCTGATTGACTGTGATTCTTAAAAAACAGATTGGACGTTTGTGAACGATTCGTTCAAAAGAATGATTCAGTCGTTTGCAAACGATTTTTCTGATAAACTTATTCGTTTTTTGCAATTTTTCTCGAAAAATGAGGTAATCGTTCACGAAGAACAAATCA
Source organism: Pseudococcus jackbeardsleyi (assembly GCA_038380155.1). NCBI lineage: Eukaryota > Metazoa > Arthropoda > Insecta > Hemiptera > Pseudococcidae > Pseudococcus > Pseudococcus jackbeardsleyi. Next base: position 7,152,900 of record CM076240.1, read on the forward strand.
GTCGTTCGTGAATGATTTTACTGAAAAATGAATTAGTCATTTGAAAATGATTCTGAAGAACGAATTAGTTGTGGAAATTTTTTTTCAAAAACTGAATCTGTCGTTCATGAAAGACTTTTGAAAAATGACAAGATCATTTGAATGACTTGAAATATGAGCTAGTCGTTCGCGAACGATGATTTAGAGTTGATCATTTATTTCTTCGCCATAAATTTGTCATTAAGTATGAGCGTGGATGAATAATGTATTTTGTAAAGTGAATCAGTCGTTCGTGAACGATTCATGCAGGCAACGATTCAGCCGTTCGTGAACTATTTTTGTAGAGTGAATCAGTCAATTGTGAACTATTTTTGTAAAGTGAATCAGTCGTTCGCGAACGATTTATCCAAGGAAGAAAGAACCAATCAGTCGTTCGTGAACTATTTTTGCAAAGTGAATCAGTCGTTCGTGAACGATTCATGCAGGCAACGATTCAACCGTTCGTGAACTATTTTCGTAGAGTGAATCAGTCAATTGTGAACTATTTTCGTAGAGTGAATCAGTCGTTCGTGAACGATTCATGCAGGAAACGATTCAGCCGTTCGTGAACTATTTTCGTAGAGTAAATCAGTCAATTGTGATTTATTTTTGTGTAGTGAATCAGTCGTTCGCGAACGATTTATCCAAGGAAGAAAGAACTAATCAGTCGTTCGTGAACTATTTTTGCAAAGTGAATCAGTCGTTCGCGAAGATTTATCCCTAGAAGAAAAAACCAATCAGCCGTTCGTGAACTATTTTTGCAAAGTGAATCAGTCGTTCGTGAACGATTCATGCCGGCAACGATTCAGCCGTTTGTGAACCATTTTTGTAAAGTGAATCAATCGTTCGCGAACGATTTATCCCAAGAAGAAAAAACCAATCAGCCGTTCGTGAACTATTTTTGCAAAGTGAATCAGTCGTTCGTGAACGATTCATTCAGGCAACGAATGGATTGTTTGTGAACGATTCGTCCAAGAAACGATTCAGTCGTTCTTGAACGATTTTCGTTAAGTGAATCAGTCATTCGTGAACGATGTTTTGTAAAATGAATCAGTCGTTCGTGAACTATTTTTCTCAAGTAAATCAGTCTTTTGCATTTAAAAAAAATTCATGAATCATTTGTTCGCGAGTGATTCTTCTGATGAAAGAATTATTGGTCTTGAGAGGGATATTTCTAAAAAGCGAATCTGTTTCCAAAATCATACGATCATTCACAAATGACTTGAAAAGTTGGCCAGCCGTTCGCGAACGATTATTTTTATAAGTTATTTGTTTATTCGTCAAAAATTTTTGAGATTAGTTTGAATTTGTTATAGTTGGCGAATGACTATTTTAAAAGTGAATCAGTCGTTCGAGAAAAGTATTTTTTTAAATTAAGTAATTGATTATTCATTTGCGAAAATTTTATCATAAATGTGATTATTTAAACTTTTCCTATGCTCGAATATTCTTTTTGAAAAAAGTTGTGTTTTTGAACGATGTTTTCAAAAGAAAATTGAAGTTTCGTTCACGAATGATTATTTTCCTTATCCAACAGCAGTTATCTTGAACGGCATGAAAATTATAAGAATAAATTTGTCTTTGATTTATTTGTAAAATGAAATTAATTTTCTTGGTAAAAAGTAATAGACGAATTTATCAAATAAATTTTATGTTTAATCAAACAACCCACCACAATTTCAGTTCTGTTGCACCTCCGTGTACATATGATACAATTCCTCCCATACCTCTTGGGCATCGGCATTAGGTATACAATACGTACTCTCAGCATCATCCTCATAGCTCAAATACCCGAATTCATACATCAAAGTAAAATACATATCCGCATGATCAGATTCTGGCTGTCTATACCCTTGCAGACGTAACATCAGGAACTCATCCAGCATCCGGGGCGAGTACGTTTTATAAAGATACATTGGAATTTTACGTTTATCTATCAATCTGGCAGCTCTCTCCTTGAATCGGGGATTCTTGAAAAACTCTACTAATCCTCTCTGTACCTCGTGGGCTTTCCAATACGTACAAAATTGAAATCTCAGCGACGAAGGATCCACATTTTTTCGATGTTTGAAATATTCCGAAATAGAAAACGTATTATATATGTTTCGTTTCTCTTTAGTCTTATAAGGTGCGTAAAACTCTTTAACAGCGTTGATTTCTTCCTTGGTGCAACGATAATTTTCAAATATTTGATCGAGGTCTTCCTCAGTCATACCGAAAAAAGGCGTAAAAGGATGTTCTTCCAAAAAAGGTAAATGGTGGGTGATGGAACGAAGGGCTATTTCGACGCTATAACTGAGACTGCTCACTCCAACAATCAAGGCAAATTTGAACCAATCGCGTTCAGGAGGGCAACGAAAAGCGAAATTGAACATATTGTTCATTATTTGATAAACCATATGGGTTTGTTGGAACGATCGTTCGTGGAGAAAGCTCAAAGCTGCGTGATCGTATTGATCAACCAAGACAATGACCGTCTCGTTGAAACATTCGTACAGCATTCGACCCACCATAAACAAAAAATTCTCCATTTCTTCGTCGGTCATATTGTGAGATTTGACTTTCTCGATATACGTGAGTTCGTCCATTTTGGCTACTTCATTGTAAGTGGCGCCATGCTCCTTGTAGTACGCTTCCAGATTCTCAATCCAGGTCAAATAATTCAAGCTGTCGTGCAATCTGGTGGCCATCTCTCTTAAAATATTTATCGGGGATAAGCCTCCCACACCTAGACCCGCCAATTCAATATGGATGACTGGATATCGATTCATATGCTCCGACATGATTTTCGGGTACTGGGCGATTTTAGTGTTTTTAAAATCGTTAATGGCTTCTTGACGCGTTCGATCTGAGAATTTTATTTCTGCGAAGTGTTTCACCATATCGATATTTATCGTCTTACCGAATTTCCTAGGACAGGTGACGAAATAAAATGGAAATTCGGGCGGTCGATTCGACTCTTCGAAGAATACCCTCAGCATTTCAGTCTTATCAGCGAAAAAAGGCGTTTTGGAAATAGAGCTGAATGTATTACGCAAAGGTAAATAATCGTTGTTCGCCTGAGACCACACGAACGGAACGAATACCGCGAATAATGCTGCGCTGATTCGCATCTCGACGCCGGATGCAGCTGTCCTGACCAAGTCTAAATGGAGAAGGCGATTCGCGGACGAAATATGAATAATTCCGCTGCTCGCTGGGCGCGATTTTTCATCATTTTTCAAAACCAAAACGGGAGCTGATTATTTTTGCGCTGGCGGTGGTTTTAATTCGCAGCAGCCGAGTTTGCAGATGTATCCGGCTTTTGACAGTTGAAGCGGAGCGAATTTTTAGCCAAGTTTTGCCGCAGCCGAGCACAGATAACTGAAACGAAATACGATTACGAGGCGAGATACATAGACATACGGTAATAAGGTGTTTATGAAAAACGACCGGCCATTTGTTCGGTATGGAAATGAGAAATGCCGCCGGAATTGCGCGATGTGAAGTTACCAAAGTCGAGAAAGTTGCTACAGAAATTTTATTTTATCGGATGTAAACTGATAAGCGTATTTTTACTTTTACTTGGGCGGTGAGATTTGAAAATTAGGTATGGCCGACGCGTGTGGTGATATGGCGTAGCTCGATTAATGAGTATTACGTTATTTGGCCAGAGAAGTAAATTTAATGTGTGTTTATCTCGTATCGCAGCATTATTTTGATTTATTTTTAGTCGAATACGAAGAAATTTTTTAAATTATGTTGTCGATGCGGATGCTTAAAAGCTCCGTTCGATGAAAATGATTGAAAAATATTTTTATTTTTGAAAATATTTTCATCAAAATGAAAAAATATTATGAAAGAGATTAACTTAGGTATCAAAAATCATTATTTCTAAAAAAGGCGACAAAAGTTAACTTTTTTCCAATTTTATGAAGATGCCATTATTTTTTGTTTGTTTATTTTGTATCGACATTTCGGTCCTCTCTCTACCTCTTTTCCATCCATCTCTCCCGCCATCCTAACACCCTCTTGAATTTTACTCTTTTTTCAAAAAAAAGAGGGGCTTTTCAGATTTGATATTTAACGAAAAAAATTTAAGAATTTCACTGAAATTTGCTGAATTTCTGAAAGTGAGATTCCGTGGGTGAGGAAGGGAATTGAGAAAATTGAAAATATTTCATAGAAAATAAGAGAAAATTATCGCTAGAATGAGACGAAGGCGAAATTTTTTACGAAAAGTTAATTAGAAAAGCAAAAATTACATTATTATGAGTATGACGAGACATTTTAAACTTTTCGGAAAGTAATTTTCTTCTGTCTCCTTTTTAGATACACCAAAGATTTCTTGTTTCATCTCTCAATCTTGCAAAGTTGTACTTTCTTCAAAAATAATGAAAAGAGACAACATTTCCAAGTTTCTTGGAAAACGAATATTTCAATCTTGTAAAATTGTCCTTCTGGTAGTTTTTCAGAAAACAACGAAAGCAAACATTTTCTGTTTTCGATAATTTTGTTGGAAAGGGCAAAAAAATATACAATTTTCCAGACAATAATTTCTGGTCGCTGCTTTGAAAATGACCAAAAATTACCACCTGACGATAAAAGTTAGGTACCTACGTAAAGAAAAAAATGAAATTTTATTCAATATTTCAATTTTTTTTGAAAAATACCAGAAAATTTTCAGAATTTTGAGAAAAATTGTTGAACATGGCGCCAAAATAAAAAAAATTAGCTTTTTTTAAAATCGACTTTAAGATAAATTTAATTTCAATTTAAACAAAACAAATTTTAAATCCTGACAAAATTTCCAACATTTTGAATAAATATTTTACGTAGGTAATTCGAATTATGTATTTTTATGACATTTTAAACAAATTTTCTGATTATCTCGACAGTATTTTGAACGTTTGATTATTTGAGTTTTTTCCTATTAAGATGGTGAAATTGGCCTCGGGACCAAAATCATCCAAGAAAATGTAAATAATTCCCCCCCCCCCCCTCCCAAAAAAACAACTCCTTAACCTTGCCCTGTACCGCCAGGCTCGAAATTGAATGTTTTCTATCTCTAAAGAAGATGGTTGAATAATTTTTAAATTTTTTAAGAGCTCAACTGAAAATTTTTTCAAAACTTTTTCCTAGTTTCCCCGGAGTTTTTGTTGTTTGAAAATTTTAAGAATTCGTCCAAACTGGAAAAAAGAGCCATAAAAATGAATTTCTTCAATTTTGATACTCTCTGCGTTACAACAGAAATTTTTTTCGGGAGGGGGGGGGGTCGATGAGACGCGGGGAAAGAAAAATTGTAAAAAATTACGTTTCTTGTTATTTTCCCATCATTTATAGAGTTTCAAGGTCGATATTCCCAACGAAATGACAAGTTTTTTGGAAGATTCATGTCAAAACACAACTCTTTTGTGATTTTTTTTAAAGGAATTCTTATACATGCTCTGAAATGGGTTTATTTTTTTTACAAAATTCATTTCCCAGCAAACATTGAGCGGAAATGTGGACATCATGTTGTATCCGCACCATATCCACATTACATCCACATCCACATTATATCCACATTGTATCCTTTTCTTATGATTTTACTTGTAATGCTCGGTTGCCTAACTACCGGATGTAAGGGTTTTTGACCAGTGACATGATTAGCATGTAGTGTGGATGTCCATTGTGACTACAAATTGTATCCTATTCATGTCCTCATTTATATAAGTATCCAAATGGCATCCAACTGCTCACCACAATGTGTCCACAAAATTGTGGACATAAATTGTACATAATAAGGATATGATTTGTAAACTAGTTAAAGTCAATTGAGGATAAAATGTGGATGTACAAATTATGTCCTGTTCATGTGCTTATTTATATGGGTATTCAAATGGTGTCCCAACTAGTTGCCAAAGTGTGTCCACAAAAGTGTGGACCTCAGTTGGATGTAATGTAGATATAATGTGGAATCTGATCCAAGTTGACTAGGATATACTGTGGATGTACAATTCATGTCCTATTTATGTCCACATTTATTGAGGTGTACATAAATACTAAGGAAATGATATGGACATAATGTTGATGTACAAATTATGTCCCTTTCATGTACTCATTTATAGAAGTTTCTGTATGGTGTCCAATTAGCAGCCACAATATGTCCACAAAATTTTGGACCTAATGTGGATATAATGTGGATATAATGTGGAACCTAAACTAAGGCGACTAGGATGTATTATGGATATGCAATTCATGTCCTATTCATGACCACATTTATTGAGGTGTACATGAAAGTGAAGAAGAAATGTGGACATGATTTGGATATAATGTGGATGTACAACTTATGTCCATTTCATGTGCTCATTTATAGAGGTTTCCGAATGGTGTTCAGTTATTAGCCACAATATGTCCACAAAATTGTGGACCTCAGTCGCACACAATGTGGATATAATGTGGAACCTGAACTAAGGCGACTAGGATGTATTGTGGATATACAATTCATGTCCTATTCATGACCACATTTATTAAGGTATACATAAGAAACTAAGGAAATGATTTGGACATAATTTGGATATAATGTGATGTACAAATCATGTCCTATTCATGTACTCATTTGTAGAGGTTTCTAAATGGTATCCAACTAGTTGCCACAATATATCCACAAAATTGTGGACTTCAATTTTACACACTGCGGATATATTTGGAAATCTAGTGTAAGTCCTTGCAGATGTGAGGTGGATGTATAAAGTATGTCCTCATTTATTAAGGGTATTCATATACACAAAATTGTGGACCCTAATTGGATATAATGTGGATTCAACTTATGGAATAAGGCTTTAACAATTCGACTGTGAATAAAATGTGAAGTAATTTTTTAGAATTTAATTTTCCTTTAAAAATATTGAAGGAAATCTGGAAAATATTTTGACTTCCCATCCCCTCTCTTTTGGAATAAAAGCTATAATTTTAACTGAAGTAAAGAAAATTTTCTATCCTCAGGCACAAATATATTAAATTCCCAAAATCGTAAATGTAATAGTTATTTAAAAAATTAATTACATTGGATTATAGCTGTTATAATTTTTTTTATGAAAACTACTTTGTGAGAAAGGAATTTTTTATTAATTAGTGCTATTTTCATGTAATATTAATATTTTTATTTATTAAATTCACTGATTTAATACTGTTGGATTAATTTCACAATTTTTTAAAAATCATTTCCAAACATTAAAAAATCACCCTCAAAAATCTAATTTAAAAAAAATCTAAAAAAATTTTGAAAATTTTTTAAACCTGGATTTGATTGGGTAACTTCACATATAAAGAGAAAAAAGTACTAATCATGCTACCTGCAATGGTGGTCTACTCTTCTAAACCAGGATAGCAGTCAAGGACATCTCTTCTCACACAGGTAATATAACTTGCCAAAGGGAATAAAGTGTACCTATGATGTGTACCTCATCTCTCACTTAATAATAATCAACTATATGGATAAGTATCCAAAAGATGAATATTGTGGATGCAATGTGTATGTTATCTGATGTTCACATATGGATATGTGCTTTGGACATGAATTGATTATGAGATGGATATCTAATGGTATGCACAACGTGGATATGTTTTGGATAATATCCAAAACACCACCACATTGTGGACACCATTTGATATCCATTTTATAACCAATTTATGTCCTATCCCGGTTGGCAAACGTCAGAATATTCAGATTGTCATTGTCGGATCTGACAGTCAGAAAGTAGTTCGGCAACACACCACCAACCTGTTTAAAAAACTTTAGCGGTACTGCAGCATATGCGCACGCAATTCTACCCTGTTTTACCAACATGACGTTCCGAATAGGGGATGAAAAGTGAGGAATTGTTGTTTCGGACATATTCGTGGTAGTTCGGGTAGTTTGGGTCTTAAACATTTTACCACTACAAACAGACTGTTGCTAGGGTAGATGGGAGGGGGGTTGTGGGTAGTTGTACTATGAAAAATGATACCTTTTTTTTTCAAGACTCACGTCAGAGTAGAAATTTTTCCATTAACAATCATTATTTTCTGCAAATTATTTGAAATGAGGTACAATCTTGTTAAATAAAAATGGAGCCTTGAAGTAGGCATTTTTATATTCTTAAATTTTCATCACACTTTTTCAGAAAGTCGATATCAAAGCATTATTTTAAAATTTTTCTTCAAAAATAATGAAAATTGAAGAAACGTACCTAACTATCTACATAACTTATATTTTGCAAAACAGTACAGTGAGGTAACCTTAATTTTGTGCCAAAATGACTTCAGTTTACCTCATTTTTTTGGAAAACAATTTTACCTATTTGTGAAAATTATAGAACTCTTGAAATTTTTTTGATCCGAAGATATTAAAATTCAATTTCCTTGGAATTAGTCCAACCAAAATTGATTTTTTTATAAATTTTTTCTATATCTTTTAAAATTTTCTTCATCTTGAAAGTTTTAAGAAATACAAAGTTGGAAAAAATTTAAGAAAACAAAAATACATCAATAATTTCAAGAATATTTAAGCAAAAAAAAAATACTGTGAGAAAAAGTTCAGATATCAAAACATTTTACGACTTTGATTTCTTTGAAGTTTTTCCAACTTCATTCAAAATTTTCTTCAATTTTTTCTAAATATAATTTTTTTACTTGAAAAATTATGAAAAGTTTTTCCTTAAATTTTAGAAAGAAATTTTTTCCAACTCAATGAAATTAAAAACCATTTTAGAAATCAAAGTTGAAAAAATTCCAATCAAAAAAATACTGCTAGAAAAATGGCAAAATGTAATGCAATTTTAAAAATAAAATTATTTTGAAAACAAAATATGAATTAATTCCCCTAAAATATCTCAATTTGAAAACTTTTTCCAATCTTTTCAAAATTTTCTTCAATTTTTTTACTTAACAATTAATTAAAACTTTTCCCTTGAGTTTTTCAATTTTGACTGTTTTTAATAAATAACTGAAAAATCGAAGTTGGGAAAATTTAAATTAAAAAAAATGTTAGAAAAATGTAAAAATGTAGGTAATGTAATTTTGAAAAAATAGTAATTATTTCCCTATGTCTCATACGCACCCGGTGGCGTAATAGTTAGGTAGGCATAGGTTAGGGAAATGATTAGTGTAGGGACCCGAGTTCGAATCCCACGTAGGGTGAAAAATTTGTGAGAAGGGATTAAATTTGAAGTGGTAGGAAACTGAACGGACATCTATCCTGACATGAATAATCATTAAAAACAACATGTCAGCAATCAATTTCATTTTTAAAAAATTATTTAAAATTAAATCCTCTAGTCAGATTTTTAAATCAGTCAGAATTACAAGATATGACTATGTAATCTGAATGCGGATCTGACTACAAAGGTAGTCAGATGGAAAAATAACTGAGTGGAGATCTGACGAACTACTCCGCCATATTGGAAACTAAAACCGGACTCCGTGATTGGTTAATTTCTGTAGTCAGAAAAACGGAGTAGTCAGATATATACTACATGACTACTTCATCTGAATACGGATCTGACTACAAAGGTAGTCAGATGGAAAAATATCTGAGTGAGGATCTGACGAGATTCTAAAATACATTTCCGCCATATTGGTTAAAGAAAGTTCAAATCCAGCTCTCTCATTGGTTGATTGTTTCCTACTTTGTAAATCTGACTGTAAAAACGGAACTAATGTGATTACGTATCTGATAAGGCATTCTGACAGTCAGATTTACTGTACTTTTGCCAATCGGGATGCACATCATATCCACATGTGGACATCCACATAGTGTACAAATGGTATGCACAATAAATCCACAGTAGCACCACATTATGTCCACACATGAGCGGAAATTTGGCGTTAATGTGGACATGCAACGAGCCTGATCCACATATTGTCCACAATATGTACATTTCATGTACAAGCCGGATCCACATTAACACCAAAAGAGCGGAAATTTTGGGACATCAGATGGTGTTCACATCATGTCCACAAATTGTTTGCTGGGTTCTGGGGCAAATTTCCTAAAGTTTTACTTCTTAGAATAATTTTGGTGAATTTCGAAATAATCAAAATTTCTCTCGTCCAGGTGTGTTAATGTTGGGTTTTTGAAAAAATTAACAAGTTCATGATTTTTTTAATTTTTAAAATTCTTTATACAGAAAATTTATATTTTCACAGACCATATATGATTTATTTCCCGTCTTCTCCCTAGAGCTAGGTTTTTACCTAAAAAGTTCTTGCTAGCAATTAAAAATTATTAATGATGTGAATTTATGTTTCCTAGCGATAGATTTTGTTGGATAGTGAATTTCGTTTAATAATGATTTTTTTTTCTTTTGTTACAGGTAAGATGTTATTTTCGTTGAAATTTTCGAAATTTCTACACAGTCGTTTGTTCAGAGAGGCACACAAAACACAATGCATCCATATGCATCCTGATAAGGTAAAAAAATTGAAAGTAGAGTAAGTAACTAATTAATTTTGGGTGGCCATAAGCATTTTTGTTTTCACCTCAAATACCTACTATCTTCGAAAAAAATAGGCGAAATCAGAAACGCCACTGAAAAATAATCGAAATAGTCATTTATCGTCTTAGACCTCGATAAGGTCTTCATTTTTCTTAAATCTATCTCTGACACACTCTTGGAAAATGATTAATTCGTAATTTTTTATTGCCAAACTTTCCCGTTACTTTTTTAATCGGTTGATGAATCCTTTTAGTCGAGAACAACTCGTCGTCTTTACAAATTACCCGGTCCATCAACCAGAAATGAAACTAACCTTAGACGAATTTAGCTGTTTAGATAGAACGAAGTGGATAAAAGTTGTACCTCCGTCGTACGTATTATACTCATAGACCGACGTATAACGTTAGGTTGGCGCAAAGTATACCGTATTTACGCGAGTCGAAGTACCTACTCCTGGTAAGATAGAGAGACGAGCACTTAGAAAGCAAACACAATTTTCCAAACGTACAACAGAGAAAAAAAAAACTCTGCGGAAAGCGTGCAGCGTTGCGGTGTTCGTCGTCTTGTGGAATCGGGGGCAATCGTCTGTTACTCCCTCACAGAGCGTTTAATTTTTTTGCCGCGCTTTCATCGGAGCGCGTAAGTTTAAGCGTATTTCGTTGTAATTCAATAGTCCGAGCGGCGTGGCGAAAGAGAGTTGCGAGTTTCTTCTTGGAAAATTCGAGGTTGCCTCGCTTCATCGTCGGTATTTTTCTCTTCATCTTTTTTTCCTTTAGCAGGCGTATCCGAGTGTTTGAGGTGAGGGGCAAAAGGTGGAAATTCTTTTACGTAGTACTAAATCCTTTTCTGGTATTTTTTTTTCATCTTTTTTTTCCGGAGAAGTATCTAGCGAGCTATTGTTATGGTAATTTCGTCCATTTAAATAACGAACCGAAAGTGGAGTGTTTTTTTGGATGATGAAAAATGTATTGCGAGAGATCTAGATGTACTTTTGAATGTACCTAGATATCTGTGTGCTAGGTACTGAGAGTAAGTTACGAAATATTGGTACAAGTGTAGGAGAAAGTTAACCAATCAGAAGGGGTTTGAGAATGAGTAAAACTTTTTTTTTTTTTCAATTTTGAGTAGTTATCATCAGTTTAAGGTTAAATGGGTTGGAAATTTTTTGTAGAGGTGACAATTTTTTCAAATTTTATTTTTCATAGAATTTATCTCTGTCAATGATTTTGGCGTCATTTTATGAAAATTCTCATGTCGGTGTTGAAATTTCCGGTAGATAGTCATCTGAGCGGTACGACATTCTGTCGGTACGACAAATTGTCGGCACGACAGCGTCATTTTAGCGGTATGCCATTTTAGCGGTATAATTTTAAAAAATAGGAAATGACAAAACGCCGGTACGCCATTTTTTATCGGTATTTTTTAAAAATAAAAAAATCGATTCCTACCTAAACCACACCTATACAGGAAGGTACCGACACCAATTATGTACTTTGGGGGTTGTTTAGATCCCCAAAAATACATAAGTAGGTGTGTGTTTATTAAAAAAAAATCAATTCCTACCCAAGCCACACCTATATATGAAGGTACCTACACTAATTATGACAGTGATGCCGACAATTTGGCGTACCTACAATATGGCATGCCGACAATATGACGCACAGATGATTTGGCATGCCGCTGTTATGGCATTTGCAATGGTTTGAATTTATACCGCTAATATGTCGTGCCGATAAAATGACCCTGTCTTGCCGAGAATTTGGCGTGCCGGCGATTTGTCATGCCGCTAGGATGACTGTGTTCCGAAATTTCCTCCGATTGTGAAAAACTTATCTGGAAAAATTACATAAAATCGTAAAATTAAAGAAACCATTTTGAATTCATTTTAGGTTTTTAAAACAATTTTTTAAATTTGTGGAAGAATTTCATTTTGATTTTCCAGCTTTTAAAGCCAATTGTGGAGTCAGACTTTGGAGCTGAGTTTTGAAGTCAAAATAGTCGAGGGAGTTGGGAGGTATGGTATAATTCTGCAATCCATTGGATTTGTAATTTTTTTCCTCCTCAAGCCCCGACGATTTTCCCTCAAGTCCCAAACAGTGAGCCTCGAAACCCAAACTTGAAATTCTCAAATCCAAATCCAAGCTCAAGACCCGAGGATAAATTTTTACTTGAAAGCCCAAGACCAGAGCCCCGAAACCCGAGAACCTACTGGCTTTCCAGTATAATGTTTTCAATCACTGAAAAAAGTGCTTATTCAGGGTGTCTAACAGATCCTTCCGGTCCTTCTGGTCCTTATATTGGCCAAAAAGTGCTTCCGGTCCTTCCGAGGTCCTTATATTGAGCAAAAAGTTCTTCCCATTTCTAAATTTTGAGACTCATCCCCTAAAAGCTAAAATAAATCACGCTAGTGGCAACTTGTGCTTGAAAAAAGTTCAGCTTTTGAATGCTCTTTTTTCAAAAATTTTCGCCCTTGCTTCGCTCGGGCTCAGTAAATTTATACAATTTTGTTTTCAAAATAATGGTATATGAAACTTCTTCCTTTTCCAGCCCAGACAATTGATATTTTCAGCTGAAAAAGTTAATCTTTTTCATTTATCGAAAGACTCGTAACGATCTCGATTGCAATTCACAAAAATGTTGTTATTTTTTGAAGGGAAATCAGGTAATCACTGATACATTTATGGTAATTTACCGCAATTGTTGTGATATTTACGGTAATTTACCGTAATTACTGTAATATTTACGGTAATTCATCGTAATTACTGAAATATTTACGATAATTCATCGTATTTATTGTGATATTTACGGTACTTGACCGTAATTACTGTAATATTTACGGTAATTCATCGTAATTACTGAAATATTTACAGTAATTCGTCGTAATTAATGTGATATTTACGGTAATTGACCGTAATTACTGTAATATTTACGGTAATTCATCGTAATTACTGTGATATTTACGGTAATTGACCGTAATTACTGTAATATTTACGGTAATTTACCGCAATTGTCGTGATATTTACGGTAATTTACCGTAATCAATGTAATATTTACGGTAATTCATCGGAATTAATGTAATATTTACTGTAATTTACCTTAATTACTGAAATATTTGCGGTTATTTACCGAAAAAACACAGAAAGAAGCACAAATTTTACCTAATAAAAAAATGTTAGATTCTGGATGTCCCTTTTTTCAAAAATTTTCGCTCTCGCTTCCCTTAGGCTCAATGATTTTTTTTTTCAAAATTATTGTAAAAACTCTTCTTTTTCATCTTAAACAATGAAATATTTTGATACAGAAAAAATTTGTCATCCTAAAATAAGTTTGATTTTTTCGAGGGGGGAGAGGGGGTGAAATTTTCATTTTGAAACGGCCGTGCTGAAGGTCCTTCCGAGGTATTTCCAAGGTCCTTCCCATGGATTTTCGGAATTTGTTAAACACCCTGTTATTTTTGGCAACAAATTGAAGGTTCATTCTCAACCCCTATTACACAAAAATATCGCACCGAAGAAAACAAATTTCAGTTTGGTTTACCCACGCAGCAACAAGCTCCCTTCAGCACCCAGATGGTCGTTATTTAACCGTGAATTCGACTCGAAATACGGTACCCGAGGTTGGTCGAGTTAACCTTGCGAAGATTATAATCGCATCAACATCCGTATAACGTTACCAGTTATTTAATGTTTACGAGAAAAAGGCTCTAATACGATGAAGAGCGGTGAGATCGTTCGCAATATGCCAGGTACATCGGTCCGTTTTGCTGTTAGTATTAAAATCGTAAAAATTCCCTCGCCCAGGGTAGGTAAAGTCTCGGCGTGTGTAAATGTTGGTTTAAGGATAACAGAGTCAAGATGGCGTTGGCTTGGGGTAGGGAGGCAGCAGCACGCGTTAAAAACTCATTAGAAATTAACGATACGTTTTTCAGATGCGCGTTTCGTCGTCTTTTAACGTTTCCTTTTATCTCTGCATGCTTTCGCTCCTGCCTTCTGCCCCATCTCGGTCTCCTTTTCTCTCCTTGGGAAAAGAAATCTCTCGCTTGGAAAGAGGAAGGTCGCGTACGTGTGTGAAATTAACGTGCTGAGCTTTTTACGTACTCGTATAGACCGACGATACACCATTTGGGTTAATTAAAGTATACGAATAGCTTCAGATATACCCTGAAAGTTGCCCAAGTCGAAGCAAATTTAATTGTACATTCGATATAGAATTAATGCTGCGGTGTGTTAAACGGACGTGGCTGTTTGACGATGAAGGGAGGGTAGCCCTGGTCGCATTTTCCAACCGTGAACTTTGCGATGCACTTAGCAAAAAAGCTCTACTTGTAGGTGGCTCCGAAGCTTTTAAAAGACGAGGTGATATATTCGTGACGTACTTTTTTCCACGAGGTTTCCTCCTTTCGTTGTGTTTCTTAAAAGTGCGAGTTTCTTTTACTTTAGTTTGATGGCGAACGCGTTAGTTTTCGAATTACGAGTAATTTACGGTCATTTGGTAAATGTTTCTTTTTATTTTGGAAAATGTCGAGTTTCACGATGTGAGAGAGATAGTGAAGGGATGAAAATGAGGCGTTTTTTGAGATCCCCGATTTTTGGGAAAATTCACCCCAGTTTTTTTTTTTAGATTCGAGTAAATGACGAATAATAGATACGAGGAAGACGACCGACGTCGACATAAACAAGAAAAGAAAACTCGTCGTTGCGATGGAATAAGTTTCATATGTTTCCACCAGCTAAATAGGAGAAAAAAATTCTCCGCAAAGCGAACCACGTACCTACGCATGAATGCGGCAGTCATTAATCTTATTCATGAATCTGCTGCGGGCTCGAATAGTGCACATGTGAAAAGAAGACCCATGCAGTATCTGAGAGGAAAAAAGAAAGAATGAGAAAATGAATTCGCCAAGAATGTTGGTTTTCTTGTACTCTTATTTTTCGCATGCTGGTTTGGTTCGGTTCCAATGGATTCTTTTATGGGGACTTTCGTACAAGTGGGTCGTGTTTTGTACTTTTTCCAATGTTTTGTTGTCCTTTCACTTTGAAATTTCAATGCTACCGAATTGTCGGATCTGGATGAGGGACATGAGGGTATTGGCTCGTTTGTGCTTTTCTTTTGACGAAGTATTTTTTTGTAAATTAGCATTTGAAAGCGACTGTTTTCGTTGTTGTATTTAATGTCGCAGGTATTTGGAAGAATTTTATCGAGAATTTGGAAATGAAATTGATGCGGAAATTCCGGAATAAGTAATTTTGACTCGTGCTTTGATTCTCGTTCAAATATTAACATTGATACCTGTTTGAAAATTCCTGGATTGCCTTCCTCTGAGAAAGAAACGAATGGAAAATTCCTTCGATGAAAACGAGCCTTTTGAATGTGAATTTACCTAAACATGGGGCTAATTAATTATCGATGAAGATATTCCATCGAATGCGAAAAACGAACACGATTCGGTTTAAATATACGACGAAATGTGAGGAACTGGCTTTTGAGTGAGGAGAGGAGAAGGCTGGTTTGTAAATTTTGAATTTTCTATTTGATGTCTTCGTCACGTCGTGTAAATATTGCGAATGTGTCGAGTTACCGTCGTAGTCTTACTTTAGACTTGGCACGAATATGAAAATATTTCTACGTATGACGGAATTGATTTCGTGTTTTGTGGTTGCCTGTGGTACGACTGAAGGCAAAGGAAAGCGTTTTCTTAATGAGGGTAATTTATGGAGCGCAATGTAGCCAAAATATGGTAGAATGATTTATGACTTATGTTTGAGAAGACAGCGATGAAGAAAATGAGTTCCAGATGACGATATCAGAAGAACTAGAGGGTATGGAAGGGGGTTTATGGAAGAGAAAATGAGTTGAACAAGCGATGAGAAAGTATAAATTGTAATTATTGTGGCTTTGTTTTTAGAGCAGGATGTAGACAGGAAGAGGGGAATTTCTCGTTGAAATTTACTGTACAGTTGATCCTATGATTTTTTTTCGAGAGTTGAACTGATATTGAAAAAAAAGTTTGGCGAGATTTTAAAAAATGAGAAAATTTTGAGCTTATCTTAGAGTTGTTTATCTATGTACAATTTTTTTTTGAAAAATTGAAAAAAATTATTTGATGATAAGCCATTAAAGATGTGGAAATTGGACGTCAAAATTTTGGAATAACTTTAAAAATTGTACAAATTCTCACTGCCAAAAATGAGGAGAAAAATTTGTCATTTTTTTTGCTACCCAATTATCAGACGTTGATCCGTGCGGGGAGTTGCCTATGGGTAGGTTTTCAGGGAGATCATGCACACTATTTTTGAAATGTCTGAAACGGGGCTAGTTTAGAAGATACAGTGTTGCCAACTTTTGAAAATTGATAAAATTGAAAATCGAAAATTTTTGAATACAAAAATAATGTAAAAAAAAAAACTAAAAGTTCTTTGAAAAACGGCAATTTGAAAAATTTTCAACACGCTAAAATTACGACTCAGATTGAATTTTTTTTTTTTGAAAAGCGATCAAAAACTGATCATTTTTAGGTATGTTTGATCCGTCGTTTCCTGTCGTTTCTGTGAAAAACGGCAGTTTGAAAATTCCTCAACTGACTGAAATTACAGCTCCGACTGAAATCTTTCTTGTTTTTAAAAGACGATCAAAAACTGATTATTTTTAGGCATGTTTGATCCGTCGTTTCCCATCGTTTCTGTGAAAAACGACAGTTTGAAAATTTCTCAACACACTGAAATTGGAGCAAAATTTTTAAAATGAACTGATTTTGAAAATTAGCATTATGTTTTAAAACGTATTTTAATTCTCTGTCTTTGAAAAGTATAATCAGTTTCCTCCTTGGCGAGACCAAGTTTGATTTTTGATGGGAATGGGAAGAAGGCATAGATTTGAAAAAAAAAATTATTTCGAATTTCTTCCACCTGAATGCCACTCTTCCTTCTGTTTTTCAACTCAGAGTATAACATTTTCCCAATAAAAATTTCTGAACAAACCTTTAATTTTTATTATTATTGACAGCAGCTTAGGTATAAAAACTGTTTTTTCTTGGTGCCCTTCTCTCATCCTCTTCAACTAACTACCAAACGTATCATAAAAAATTATTGGTTTCAAGAGAATGGTCATTAAAAAAAAGTAAAAATTGATGTACTTTTTACTTTAGGATAAAAACCTGAAATTATGAATAAATATGCTCAAATGAATCCTTTTTTAAAATCACCAATCGACTTTTTCAAAAAGTCAACGCATTTCAAATAATTTCCATAATTCATTACTTTTTTGCATTAAAATTCTCGATTTTGATGAATACCTTTGAAGCATTACGTTGAACATAAACGTTAAGTACACTTTTCAAAAATTAACTTTCAGGAATTTTTTTTCGATTTTTTTCAATTTTATTTTCAAGTTTTTAAAAATTTCATTCAGCTAAATTGGAAGAAAGTAGGAAAACAGAAAAATATGAAAATAAATATATGAATAGAATCCCAATGGAAAAATTTTATACCTATGTATCAAAACCTATCCGAAGTGAAATTAAAGAATAATTGACTTTGGAAAATTGAATTTCTAAAGAGTTTTTCTGTACGTAGGGGTTTTATTATTTTTTTTATCTCCTTGAGTTTTGTTGTCAAAGAAAATTTTCATGTATAAAACTCAATATTTCGAAATAATTTTTTCTTTTGAGATGAAAATTAAAATTTTAATCAAAATTATAATTTAAACTCGATTTGAAGGAATATTTTGGAATCGGCAAATTGAAAACCATCGGATATAATTTGATCTTCTCGTCGTCTATTGTAGTAAATATTTAATAAAAATCATATCACGAGAATATAATCGAGATTAAAATCCCTTTTTTAAAAATCCCACGCTTTTTGCTTTTTTTAAGCACATCGCACGAGTATTATAGTAAACGTTACCAGAGGAAAATTTTTTCACAAGAGTAGAAGAAAGGCAGAGGCAGAAATGCGAAAAATTTCGGCACTCTGAAAAACGCATACTTGCCCGCATACGTAACGGTATAATGCCGTAATAAGGCATTTCGCGTAAAGGACAAGGATGAAAAGGGCGGAGAAGCCGAGGGGAGGAAGATGGTTAGTGAAAAACGCGGCGGCATGTTTAGAGAAAATAGTTGCACCCTACGGTTGATTCGAGTGTGTCGCTCCTCTAGGATCGATGTTCAGTCTATACGTTAACTACCTTCTATGTAAGTACAACTTTTGAAAGCGTGCGGCGGTACGTGTTTTTAAATGCCAGACGTGGCGGCTTTTTCTCGAGAGTGACGTCGGAAGTGCGATTGGCCTTGTTCGGAGATCGCGTTCGGTGTCGATTTTTCATTGGAAAATCTTCCGTAGTGAACCGGTTCGCGAAGACGGTGAAACAGTGCGGGTATTTTTTCGATTCTTGGTGTCCAGTTTCGGGATCCGGTTGGCTGATGTGATTGTGTGATTTTGTGCGGATTTTTAGTGGATATTTTTGTGTTTTTTGACAGTGATTAGATTTTTGTAACGATTGAATTGTGCTCAAGTGTATTAAAAATTTGATAAGAGCGTAGAATTTGTCAAATTTTCGGATGATTCATTCGAAACTAAGATTTTTCTTCGACTTTCGTGAATAATCTTAGAATACCTACATTTCGAATTCTATTTTTGTCTTCAAATATTCGCGAGTAATTCTCTATCGAGAACGGGTACGAAACTTCCTGGTGTAAATAGGTAAATGGTATCTCGGCGCTCGTTCTAGTCGCGAAGGATCTCTTGAGAGATATTATACAAAATGATCTTAAATAAAAGGAAATCGAGATTGCAAATTGACCTTATTTGTTTTGTAAATCGACATACTACATTTGAATTCCCTTTCGACGTATAATGGCCTGCTGGGTTTTGATTTCGTCGAGCAAATATCAAATTCTCAGTGTCGTGAAAGTTTTTCAAGTGATATCGCAAATAGGTTATTTTTCACGTATCTTTTTTTCTATTTTTCTCGAATCTAGCTGCTTGGAGATTACACGATGACCGAGAGACACGTGTAGGTGATTTTTTTTTAGGAAAAAATTGGTAATGAGGTGTAACTTTTTTATTCCATATTTGTGATTTTATATTTTTTCTATTTCGGTGATGCGAGTGGGTGTTTGTTTTGAAATTGAAGAGGGTGGGGTCATACTCGATGACCGGTGTGAACTCTTCATGTGTGTTGTGCTTACTTTATTTTATGGACTATTTTTTGATTTTTTTTTTTTTGAAATGAGGTAAAGGAGAAGAAGTTGGAAAATTATGAAGTGGTGGGTACCAAAGTTTGAGAAAAATTTTGCTTTAGATAAAATTGAATCAAATGAGCATCAAAAATACCCCATTTTGAAATTCTAAGTGTTGAACTTCAATTTTGATTCTGAAGATTTTTGAAGATTTAAAATTGCTCATGGATGAAAATATGAAAATTGACGATTGATCTTATCAAATTCAAAAATTTAAATTCAGCACAATGACCATCCTCGATTTTTTGAATTGTTTGGAAGTGATTTTGAATCGATTTGGAGCCTCCAGCGATTTTTTTCATTTTTCGTGAGAGAATTTTACTGGAGAAAATCATAAACTCCAACTGACTGCTAAAAATTTTGGAAAATTGTAATTAAATTGATCAAGTAAATCATTAGTATGGGAATCAGCCTTTAAAAGTTCTGAAATTTATTCAGACTCTTTCATCCATGAACTTTTCTGAAAACTAGAAATTGTCAAGATTTTCTGGAGTCTTTCGATTGGCTCAAATTTGCTGTCAGTACAAAATTTTAGAAATCTCTCTCAAGTCAATTAGATCTTCATATTTTACCTGATATTTTATTGAAATTTCAAAAATTCGTCGAAATTCCAGAGATGAATTCAACTTTTGAAATTTTGGATTGGAAATGTTTTTGGATTCTCTTTGAATCTTATCAAAAAGGGTATAGCCGGTTAAGTATGGTGAATCTGCCCTTGAAACCAATTTTGACCGCTCCTACCCCAAAAGGTCAACCATGATGAGAAAACATTCCGGAAAAATTTTCAGACCCCTAGCGCAAGTGTTTTCGGAGAAAGGGGCCAAAATGTGTTTTTTCAATGGATTTTTTCGTTTTTTTGTAGTTTTTCGCCAAATGTAGATAAAAGTTTTGAGTTTTTTTAGATGGATTCTAGGGGGTTGGAGAAACCCTAAAAAATTTTTTTCAAAATTTTTGGGTAATTTTTTGCCGAGTTATGGCATTTCAAAAATTTCGAGCGGCCATTTTGTCTTGAAAGGTCAAAGGTACAATGGAACTTTTTTCCCCAAAAGATGTGCCATTCATTCATAAATATACCACAAAAATTTCAAAAAAATCGGAGTGGTGGAACATTGTCAAAAAAAATAAAAACTAACCACCCCTCGCAAGTAGCGCGACAGTAACGTTTCATTTCCCACGGCACTTTCGTGGGAAGTACGATGTTCACGGGCTCATAACATGTCAATGAAGAAATTGAAAAATAGCCCAATTATTTTTGGTCTGAGCCTCGAAAACATTCGAGTGAAATCTAAATTGTTCTAAAAAATGACTATGCCCATACCCTAGGTAAAAAAAACTCAAAAAACGAAGAAAGTAAAAAAATATGAAAAAAATCGAAATAACTTTTTTTAAAAACGAAAAAAATGACCAAGTAATCGATAAAAATGTGAATAACTCCGAACAGATTATTTTTAAAAATGAAAAAAAAACATGTCATCTGTAAAAAAAAATGAAGAAAATCGAAAGAAGTAAAAAAAAAGAAAAAAATTGAAACAACTGACGCTTTCCTTTAAAAAAATGACCTCAGACCATTTTGAAATTTTCACTTTGGAGAATTATAACGAAAACAAACTTGCAGGGAAGAAAAAATCAAATCAAAGTTGAGTAGAGAAATGAAGAATAATAAAAGGTAGGAATAAAAAATTGTTCAGTCCCGAAGAATTCACTACCTCATATTTTTGCAAATTTGAGCGATTTCTATATGCAAGGTAAGGGAGGAAAGTTCCATTGAAACCGATTTTGACTGTTCCTACCCCAAACAGTAAACCATAACAGGAAAACATTCCAACGAAAATTTTGAACCCTTTGCGAAAGTATTTTTGAGACTTGTATTTTTTATAATAAACGTAGGCCCGTGAACGTCGTATTTCCCACGAGAGTGCCGTGGGAAATGCAACGTTACTGTACGCGCTACTTGCGAGGGGTGGTTAGTTATTATTTTTTTTGACAATGTTCCACCACTCCGATTTTTTTGAAATTTTTGTGGTATATTTATGAATGAATGGCACATCTTTTGGGGAAAAAAGTTCCATTGTACCTTTGACCTTTCAAGACAAAATGGCCGCTCGAAATTTTTGAAATGCCATAACTCGGCAAAAAATTACCCAAAAATTTTGAAAAAAAATTTTTAGGGTTTCTCCAACCCCCTAGAATCCATCTAAAAAAACTCAAAACTTTTATCTACATTTGGCGAAAAACTACAAAAAAACGAAAAAATCCATTGAAAAAACACATTTTGGCCCCTTTCTCCGAAAACACTTGCGCTAGGGGTCTGAAAATTTTTCCGGAATGTTTTCTCATCATGGTTGACCTTTTGGGGTAGGAGCGGTCAAAATTGGTTTCAAGGGCAGATTCACCATACTTAACCGGCTATACCCTTTTTGTGTTTGGTTGGATTCCTCGATTGTGGGAATTAATTTCATTTCTGCAATCTATTCTCCCTCCCTCCATCTCTTCTTCGCTTCTTTCCATCCATTTACCAGGTGTGTTCAAAATTGAATTTTGAAATTTTCATCGAAACAGAAAGAAAATGGAATCATTATTCTATTTTTTGCCAATAATTAGGTAATCATGCTACTGCCATGAAAATATTTTGATTTTTTTCTATGGAGTTTCTTTTCATTTTTGAAATTGAAAGTAATCAAGCTCTGGTCACATTTGTGTGAGATAGAAATTCGTATTCAATGGATATCAAGAAAAATTTCTCGAAAAAAAGCAAGAATAATTCGTTGCATCTGTCAATATTTGTAGGTGGAAATTTATTTGTGACCTTTTCATGAATAATTTACACATGGGAAATAAAAAAAAATTGGTGAAGGATTTTTGAGCAAAAATTCATTAAAGTTTTGTAATGAAAATTTTTGTTCAGTAGGTATGGATTTTTATAAATTTTGAATTTTTTACAATTTTTGTAGAATTTGAATTTTTTATAATTTTTGTAGAATTTAGACTTTGAATTGAAAAAATTTTAATTTTTAATTTTCTAAAAATGCAATACAAAAAAGTTTTATTCAATTTTTTTTAGTGAGAGCGAACAAATGTGCGGATTTTTGAGAAATCGATATTGGAAAATTCATCCTTTTTCCATCCTTAAAGTAGGTAATTTTTGACCAATTTCATCCAGGTGAATTCAAATCTTCCCATTTTTCCCTTTAAGTGGGTATCCTTTGTCCATATAGTTCAAGTTGTTTTCTTTTATGGGACTTAGTGGATTCCTTATCGTACACGAATTTTGAATTAGCCTGGTTTACTTTCCGTTTGCGTACAACTTTGTCCCTTCGATTATAAAAGCTACGCAGCTAGCCAACCCCCTCGTGCATTTTGAATTGCCTCTGTTTAAGATGGAAGACTGTGAACTGCGACCGACATACACCGTAGATATGTACAAATGGCCAGAACCTTTTGCAAAAGAATAGAAATAGTCTGTTTCGCCTCAAAGAGGATTATAAATTTTTTTTATTACCACGAACGCTCGCGTAATTTCTCATCTCCGTAGGTACTAAAGACAGAGAAAAAATTCTCGTACTCGAGAAAAACAGGCTACGAAAAAAAAAAGCAAAAAATTCAAACTTTTTTGTTCAGTTCGGTTGCATCGACGTTACCAACAAACGACGGTCGGTGTGCTTTTTTAATGGCAATTATACTACGTAAAAGGGAAAAGTTAGCCATAATAGAATGGTACAAAAAAAATAAGGCCGACCTTTTTTTCTCCATTTTGCTTCAATCGAGATAGGTATTTGTCTGTACTAATCTCACGTAGGTGTACAATTGACCCAGGAAAGGTTGATTGGCCTTGTTTGTAATTCGATATTATGTGAATTGTAGAGAAACTAAGAGTCTCAAGTTTTTGAGATAGAGGGATATTGGGTAATTGAACGTGATAAAATTTAGAACACGGGAACATGCTCCAGTCGTTGATGCTGCGGTTCCACTCAAAATTTATATAGACTCTGGAAATGCGGCGTGACGCAGTCTTGGGCCAGAAATTTCCTCGTAATGCGGTGGCTTTTCGTCGGTGTAATAAAAATCGTACGTTTATAAACGTACCTGAACATAATGGAAGCTGCGAATTGCTCGGTGAAAGTGAGATAATGTCTTTATGGCGGTGTTATGGTTAAGTACGATTTTGCGTGTGTGTTCTCGAAGCTCATGAGGGGATGGGAAGTGGACGAGTAACACATTAAATGTATTATTACGTTGAATCGCGTTTATGGGATTGTTGAAGAGGAAGAGGAGAAATGGATGGGTGATGAAGATGGACATGTGGTGAGATATTTCATGGGATTTAGAAATGGAATGTTTGACCGAATGTGGGCTCTTTCCAATAAAATAAGTAATGCGAGGTTCTATCCAAAGTAAAAATAGTGAAAGTGATTTATAAAAGAGAACTTTGGGCAATTTTCGATGAAAAATACTACATAAATAATGAAAATTCATGAAAAAATGTAAATTGTTGAAAATTTTTTAAACATGACGTCTTCTTTCTGGATAATTTTAAAATTGGTTTTGAAAACATGGAATTTTAAAAACACGAAATGTTTCCTAAATAATCGAAATATTTTTTAGTTATAAGTATTTATTCCATTTTCAGCTTTTGAAAATCTTTTTTTCAAAACCTTTTACCCTTATTTTCATTTCCCATTGAGCTATTTTGAAATTTCGGGGGCCTTTGGAGGTGATTTTTTGCAACTTTTTTTGTTGTAAGCAGACCTCAAAATTACGTGGTAAAATTTCCCCTCTCCCATCCGATTTCATGTTTATTTTTCTTCAAAATAGATCTAGAAATCTATCTAATGTCTGATATTCAAAGAATTCTGAAAAATTGAAAATCTCAAATGTGGTCTTTCTTTTTTTTGGTAAGGAAGAGGAGGGGGAGTCAGTAGAAAAATTCTATTTTTTATGATTTTGCAATTTAGATGGCCGTTTTCATTTTACCCATTGAAACCACTTTTAGCAGTTTTCCACTTCTCCCTTTCCCCCGTTTGGTGGCTTTTGAACATTGTCTTTTTTCGTGTAGGTATTTTTCACATTTCATATTTAGGTATATAGAAAAATTATTTTGTAAATATTTTAATCCAAAAGCCTCTATTAGATAGATTTGTTCATTTTAGCCCCAAAAATCACTGGCAGCGGTTTTTCTGTATACCCCCCCCCCCCCCTCGAAATGCTCAATGCGTACAATTTTTTAAATTTTCAAAAACATGTATTGATGGGTCAAATAGACATACCTAACACAAATCGATTACTTAGTCTTTTTATCAGCTAGATTAAGGTTTTCCAAAAATCTAAAAATTATTTGATGTAATAAATCGAGGTTTTGAGATTTTGTTGTTTCTTTCTTTCCTCGCGAAAAAAGACTCGATGAGTCATCACTCATCAACCACTGAAACGATAAATTGGAAGGAGTGTTCAGAAGAACTGGAAAATTTTTACAAAAAAATTGTGGCTTGATTTTTTTGCTGAAAAATTAAGAATGATTTTCGTAAACTTCTTTTTTTTTTTTCAAAAGAAAAATTCCTCGTTTAGTCACTGATTGAAAATACATGAAATTACGATGCTCAGCTCTATGATCAACTTTTTCAATTTTTTTTCTAAAAAATATTAAAAACACATGAAGTTGATTTATGATTTTTTCTAAAATTTGCCTCAAGGTAAAAATCCTCCTTCTTTCAACCTAATATTTCATTTTTTTTTTCGCGAAATTGGTGTAAAAATTCTTCTAAAACAATCAAGTATCTAAACCTGTTTATTTTTTCATCATGAGAGTTTATTAGACACTAAAAGTTTTGGAAAACTTGAAAAGTTTGGCCTGGAAAAGTGAAAGAAATAAAATCGTTCCTAAAAAATGGTGAACATTATGAAAAAAATTCTAGTATTTGAGAAAACTTCTCAAAATGGGGGATTCTAAAGGGAAAAAATGACGGAGAATGGTCGAACCAAAAAGGAGAGATGGTAGGGGAAAGGGAGGATGATTGGAATGGCAGGAGGATATGAACGAAATTCAGTTTTATCAAATAAGCATACTGTTTTTCTACCCCTCCCAAAAAAGAGAGAGGAATACATTTTGTCTTACAGGATCAACAAGTTTGGAAAATTGCTTCATGGATTCAGGCTGATGAACTGATTACGGATCAGTCATTATCTCATCCATAAATCAATTTGTACGGCTATAGAAGCTATCGTTACACCCCTCCCTCCAATACTCTCTCTGGAAAAATATTTTTTGAATACAAATTACCTAATAATTCGTGATTTTTGTTTTGAAAATTACTGTTGATACTTCGTATGAGGTACTCATAGATCTGTGGAAGCTCTCTCATTCTAAATCAGTGAAATTTTCACTGATTCTTCAAAAATTTTCACTGATTTTTCAAAAATTTTCACTGATTTTTCAAAGGTTTTTACTGATTTTTCAGCAAAATTCAAAAATTTTACTGATTTTTCAGTGAATTTTCTTTGATTTTTCAGTGATTTTTCTCGCAGATTCGTTTTCAGTGAAAATTTTTTCACTGATTTTCTCTTGTGCTGCAATTCTGACTGTTTTTCAGTGATATTCGATAATTTTCCCTGATTTATAAATGAGAGAGTGAACTTTAATTTTAAAATCTAGGATAATTTTTGTCGAGGGAGTTCAGACACTGCTAGGAAATTTGGTATCGAACGAGAAAAAAATCAGATTTCGTTTAAACCAAAATTGGCCCATTCCAATTCGCGGATCCATCTCAGAACAAAAATATTCGAATATTGCAGCTCCAAAACAATCATAAAACCACCTTAAGAGAAAAACTAGAAAACAACTCGAATAATAATAAAAAGACCGGAAAATCCGATGAAAATGCTCGCAGCGGTACTACATCCTATAAACTCATACGTAGATACCTAGACCTACCCACTCGGTCGTATAGTTTTTCTCGAAAATTAACACGTTTCATTTTCTCTCTCTTCACGTCTCCGGTTTCCCCTCCAACCCCTCTCATCACACTGTACCTAAGTGAGTGAAATATTTTCCTCGTCCGCCTTCGCTACATTCGAGCGATGTCTGTATTATATTGAACGTGTTGCCGGAGCGGTGCAGAATAAGGAAGACGAAATGGAGAGGGAGGGGATAGAATCCGTCATAAATTCTATATACCATAATATAGCGTGCGGAACGCTCGACAAAGTGTAAAATTCGTCGTAATAAATTACCCGAAATTCGAATCGAGTCGTCTATATATGGCGGTATTTTTCTGTGTCTTTAACCCTCCTCGATTCTCGCGATATTTTCTATCTTGGCGTACTGTTTTCGTTTGTACGAAAACGCTAAAAGCTGGCAGCGAATTCGCGTAGTACATTTTACTATGTACGTGTCTGCGCCGCATCGTGGCATTTGGCTCGATAAATGTGTTTTTAGCGTGAAAAACTTTCATTAAATTAGTATCTTGTGTAACGAGGACCGCGACCAAAGACCCGGAAAGAGTCAGCCGGCGGTAATTATTTAGACGATTGACAGCTTGGCTTATGGCTGCGCTCTGCGGAGATGGAACGCGGCGAGATTAAATTGTACGATTCGGTCGTTTAGAGATGGGCTTGTAGTTTGACATCAGCTTCGGCACGAGACTGATTAAGCGTGATGAGATGAAAAATACGACTCAGGCACCCCCTCCGGATTCAATTTTGCCGCGTCTGGTGGCGTGTACTTGTGCACTATCGGGTAGATTTCATCTGTACTCGATGTCGGATTTTTTTCTCGGTGTGGAGGCTTTCAGATGGTAGATTGCGAGCTGCCAGATTACCAGGAGAGATTTCCTTTTTTGTGGTCTGGCGTCGTGAGAGATGTAAGTGGATTTTATTGAATCGACGAGATGGGTTATTGTGGATATTTTATTAAGTAGGTGAAAAGGCATTCTCGTTATTATGAATTTTCTCTTTCTACTTGGTCGAGAATAATTAAATGGCATATTTTTTTATTTTGAAAATCAGATTTGAAATATTTCAAGAATTTTTAATTTTTGGAAAATTCAAACCTCAGAATTCTGCTCTGAAAAAGGATTGTAAATTAATAAAAGTATACTGAACCAAAATATAAATTTGGCAAAAATTTTTACTGATTAGTAATAAGGTGGGCATGAGAGACAACATTTTAAAGAAATTGAGCAAAATTCCATTTTGTCGACGAGACGAGGTCTGCGATTTTATAAAAAATTTATCATGTTTCTTAAGGTGCTGGATTTGAATTTGAAGTAGGATTTGGCATCTACCTGCACCTTTGAGCCGAGAGCGAGGGTGGGAAAGATGAGAGAAAATGGTGAAAAAATATTGATTTTATTTGTCTAAATCAACGTTTTTGAGGTCGTAGAACACGAATTTGGTAGTATTATTTTCTTGAGGGGCAAGGGGTGAAGATTAGGAGACTTGAAAAATTGGGTCAAAAATCAAAATTTTTTCATTTTAGCTCAAAAAATTTTGCCATCTATGTTTTTGAGATCGAAGAACACAAATCTAAAACCAGATTTTACACGTGATTGTGTTTCTAATAGGGTTGTAGAAGTGGGGGCGAGCGGAAGTGAAAAAAAAATTGTGCGTAAATAGATTTCTATACAGGGTGGATCAAAAAAATTTCCCGTTCATCAGAAGTTTAGTATTCTCAGACAAATTGATGGGGAGAACTGAATTTAACACGCAGAAAAAAAAGGAAATTCCATTTCATATACAATTTAATTCTTGAACAAAACACCTAACAGATAGTTACCACACCTTTCCTTACATTTGATTAACCTTTTTTGAAAATTCACAACCATATCTTGGGAGTTGGCTTCCTAATTTTCAAAATTTCAGTCCCAGTCACCAATTTCATGGCTTTAATGGTTTTTGGTTATCCAAATACACTTTGTTTTTCAGATCCCTCCTCCCCCGCACCAAAAAAAAATAGGCACCCAGAAAAATTCGAGTATTCCTGGAAATCAATCGATCACCGAACATCGCTGACTCTCCTTTTTTTACCCTCTTTTCAACCAACAAATTTTTAATTGGAATTTCTAGACCCTGGGAGAGTGGAGAGAGGTCCACAATTTTGACCAGAATTCAAAAAAAAATCAAAAAAGTAAGGTAGCATATCGATTTTTACTAATTCAATTATGATTTCAAATATGTGCTTGGTTTTTTCATCCGATCCCAAGGAACTTCCCTTTTATCCCCCTTGAAAGGGGTCAAAATTCGAAAAAATGAAAAATAACGTGTGACCTGTCGTTTGTTGGTTATTTGAGAGCACTGGGTTCGAATATTTACTTATTTTTTAGATTTTATCCTTCAGTGCCCCCCTAGCCCTCAATTTTGCGGATAAGCATGTTGAAAAATTAAAATGACGTGTGATACATCGATTGTCGCTAATTTGAGGTCGTAAAATTCAAATACTTCATTTGATTTTACCTCTTTTCCTCTGTTTTAACCGAAATATGGGTAAAATTAATTCGAGAGGGGTCGGTTAGAGCAGAGAAAATATACCATTTTTTGAAAAAAAAAGAGAATTATCATACGGAAATGAAATGTATAAATTACCTTTGATGATCGTAACACTTTTTTTTTAAAAAAAAAAAAGTTGCAGAAAAACACTTGGTTAATTTTTGAAATTTAAAGACAACCTGGGAATTCTCTGGCGGTTTTTATGAAGAAGGAATTTTTCATAATGTATTCGTAATACGTGGTTAGATAAAACGAAGCCCATAAAAGTTTTAGTTCCCTTTGTATTTGTATTCTCTTGAATTTTTTCGTGAGATACTTAGTTGCCTACGTAAAAACGTCCGAAATCAACATGCTGCGGGTACCTATCGTTATATTACCTCGACTGAGCTTTTCTTTATAAAGGTTTAATTTTTAAAAAGGTTAAAAAACTAAGTGCTACGAGTCCCGGAGGATTATTACAAATTTTCACATGGTATCTTTGCGTGTAATAGAGTAAAGGTGGTGTAATATTCGCCTTAAAAAGTGGTTTTTATTTTCAAGGTTTTTCTGATACATATAAGATTATTTTGTTCGTCTCTCTTTGAATGGTATCTTTAGTTTGATTTTTATTTTTTTCTTTACCCGATCTCGAATTATTGAAGGTATTTTGTTCGATGATTCGACGATGGAATTTTTTGGGACTATGTGTAGAGGCCGATGTAATGTCTAGGGCTGTTAAATTGACCTGAAATGGATTACAATGCTTTTAAATTGATAGTGACCGAGCCGAGTGTACGCCTGGGTTGATTTTTTATGTGGTTTTCGCGGTTTGGCGAAGGCTCGACGATGACAAGTAGATTAGATTATATTCTACAGAATTACGTGGTGGTTGAGCTTTCGAGGTTTGTGCTGAACGTGAAATGAGCATTGGGTATAGAATTTTTAATGTCCCGACAGTGTTGAGAGCTGAAATGACGAATATGTGGGGTATAGGTACCTTTACAGGGTGTTTGAAAAGTAATAAACTTGAAATTTTAATGTGTAGAATGAAGATTCTCATTTTATTCGTCAAAAATAGAAAGTTAGGGAAGGTCAAGTAAAGTTTTTTCAGAAAATTAAGGAAAAAACTTCTTCGAGTTGAAATTTTGTTCAATTTTTCAACATATGTTTTTCGTCAGCGTCCTCTTCCTCATGCACCTTTGTATGAGATCCATTTTTATAAATGTTTAAAGAATTCAAAAATTATGAAATGAAAATTGTTGAAATTGACATGAAAAATTGGCAAAAAATTTGAACCAAAGAAAAATGATTGAAAATTGTTCAGATACCATCAAATTTTGTATAAATATTCTTTGAATTAAATTCTTGTGAAAATTTTTTTAAATGAAGAGAAAAGTTACCCTAACGCTGGCTGAAGAACGATAAAAATAAACTTAAAATCTGTAAAAAGCTATTAAGATAATGATGAAAACCGTGAAAAATTTTTCAACCATCTAAAACTTTTACGATTTCATTCTAATAATTTTTCATGACTTTTTGTTATTTTCTGTAACTTTAATTTTAACAAATTTTATGTCGTTTTTGTCAATTTTTTACATCGATTTCTGTGTTTGATAAAATTTTTTAAAAATTCATGACTTTTTGAGACTATTGATATGATTTCAAACTTTCTTCTGAATATTTATTTATTTTTGTTCAATTTTTTTCATTTAAAAAAATTTTAAACCACTTCAACTAATTGTGATATTTTTTCTGCTTTCACTATAGTTATTCTAACCATTTTTTAAATTTACTATGTCGTTTTAATGGCCAATTTCATCAGTTTTGCACGCATTTGGGAAATTTTTCAGATTCTGTCAAATTTTTCACCATGTTTTGATCAATTTAAATAATGTTCCTTTATAAAATGTTCGACAATTTTTCTGTTTTTTTTTCCTTCATTTTGATGTGCTTAATTCTAAATACCTGCTCGTAACTCTTGAAATATTGTTTTAGATTTTTTACGATGTCTTCCCCCATTATTTATTATTTATTCTTGATGGAGAGGAAGTAGGAGAGGGAGAGGGGAAGAGGTGCAGGATGATGAGATGTATTCAATGATTTTTCAGAGTAGTACATACATATTTATGAGATTATTTTCAATTGGGCACGAAGCGAAGGTTGACCAAATGTTCGAATAATTAAAAACATATCCATGTAGAAATCATTTTTTTGATCATTCTATAATTTCTTATTCAAATTTTGAAAGCTATTTTCATAGCATTACGAAAGTTCATTCAAAAAAATTCGAAAATTTGAAAAAAATTCCTCAGAAAATTTTTCCAAGAATTGATTATTTTAGGAATATTATTACTCAAAAATACCGCACTTATTATTATTTATTTTGCATTACTCCTCAATTTTTCAGATTTTTTTTTTTTTGAAATTCGCTTATTTCATTTTCTAAGAAATTGTGGAAAAATTACGCTGACGTATTTGTCCAAAATGATGAGAATAGGTTCGAATGGGGTTAAAAAAACAAAACAGAAATATTTCACCTCTCTTCCCACTCAACTCTTGGTATAAAATGACAATTTTTTCAATCAGTCGAAGAAATACTAGATTCAAGTCAAAAACTTATTGAGAGTTTTTTTTACATCAGAAAATTTTGTTTCTTACCAGAAAATGGGAAAATCGTAGTTTGATTCGAAAAAAAATTATTTCAGTTTTTTTACTGTTCTATTGAACTAAACTTGTTCGTCTGTCGTTAAGATTTCAACAATTGCTTCCCCCCCCCCCCCCAAAAAAAAAAAATTAAGAAAATCGTATCATTTTTGAAGAATGTGAATTGAATCCTTGTTTAATAAAAATTTTTTTAGTCACAAATGAATTTTTTTCCAAAAATTTTCTTTTTTTGGTTAAAAATTTGAAAATTTGGATTTTTTGAAAATTAATCGAAGCAGAAGTGCATTTGGGAGACAATGAAATAGTTGAATCATTGGGCAAAATGTGAAATGTTAGACGAGTTGTTTTGAGATGTGGTCGAGATTTTGTGATTCTTCTCCTTTCTTCGCCCCTTCCATCCTCCCCACCTCTCCTCATCCCCCTCTTTCTCCTCCCTTCTCCTCATTTACTTTTGAAAAAACGATCCATCTTCGTACCCGTATAAATGAACTCAAATTCCTCTTCAGAATCTGAATCAATACTCCGGACTGTGTAATTTAGGTTGCCGTATTATCACATCAAAGGCATCGAAACCACAATTCCACCATCGCGAATATATCGCAGTGTAAAAATCTGAAATAGCCGCCAATTTCTCTACACCTGCTAATTCCGGCGGACAAAATATTCCAATTTTCTCGTACATTTTCGTGCTACCCTGTTCGTATTCGAACGTAGTATTTCACCATCGACATCATCGCAATGGTTCTATGGCGCTGTGAAAATTGAGTAGGTAGGAAGAGCCAGGCTAGGTTACGTCGTCACTCGGCAGGTAGGCATTTACATGCGTTAATCGAGTTACCATAAAATGCGGCGATACGGACACACAGCCGCACACGTACCTAATCCGAAATTGCGGCAACGAGCGGTAAGCCGAATCCCTCTCGTTATTCGGGTTTCGTAACCCCTTCGATGTTTCGAACACGCTCGTATTCCGGTACAGGTGTATTGATGGTGGTATCACAGGGGAGTTGATTAGACTCTAATACGTCGTATTTACAGCGTGTCTACGTACGATGAAGCTGCTCTATGCTATTTTCACTTTACTGACGCATTGACGCGGTAATAATCAGCTGCGGTGTTATTTATACAATTTTTTTCCGAACTAATTACCGCACAATGCTCGAGTACGGATCGTTAGTGTGATACGGATTAAGGATGGTCACAGCCTCTGCTCTTAGCACGCGTAATTAAGTCGTCGGAGGTTGGAAAAAAATCACATCGTTGGATCGAGTATGCTCGTCGAGTAATATACTTACAACAATGGCGAAGCTTAATTTACGAATGGCGTGTATTATTAAGATTCGCGGCGTGCCGCGCCGCCCGGCCCGAATATTTAAGCTTTCTGCACTCTCAGCGGCGCGTTTAGATGATAAATGGCTGACGGCAGCGTCTTTGTAGAATACGGTCTGGCTAAAGGCTGTGCCCTGGAAAACACTGCTCGCGAATTCCCCTCCGCGTCACCGATGACATAGGCATAGGCGTCGATTAAAATAACCATTAATAATAAGAACAATACGTCCGGAGATGGTTTATCGGATAGAAATGCTAGGCCGATGAGAGTATTGTGTGAGATTTTTAGACTTTTACGTGCCATATCGAGACATATTTTTATGTCGTGGGTGTTTGTAATGTGGTTTTCATTGAATAGGTACATAGATATGCGAATTGTATCGATTTTTAGGTGTTTTTTTTTTTGCTGTTTTGTTACTAGAAGAATAAGAGGCGTATGTGGTGAAGTTTCCCTTCCTGCAGGTCTTTTTGCCATCCTGTGTAAAGTTTACGTACGTGCATGGCGTTTGGTTCAGCAACGTAGAGGTATCTACGTGGAATATTAACCAGGTTCGATAAATAAAATACCAATAAAACAATGTAATTCGATTTTTTTTCTGTTTCAAATAAGTCAAATGTTACTGTTGGCCCGAAATTTCCAACTTTTTCAAGTTTATTTCATTTTATTCTTTTTTTTTTTTTCCTGAAAAGGTCTTGTTTCTTGGGGTTTTGAAGTTATAGTGTTCGAATTCGATTTTGTCTGAATTTGGTTGATGCTCTTTCGAATGTTTTAGAAGGATTTGATACGAAATAATGAAATACATTTTTAAGGGTTTTGATATCAAATTTCAATTTTGAGGAGACTCAGCGAAGCAAAATTTTTCATGTGCAATGAACAAAAAAAAAACAGAAATGGACAAATTTACCAGCTACTAACTCCCTTCCTTTTTCCCTCCCATTTAAAACTACCCTTTTTTAAATACATTTTTTCTAAATCAATTTTTACTTTTCCTACATTAAGTATAGTTAGTGGAAAAGAGAAGACAAAAATTCATTCATGGATGTATATTTCTAAATGTAATTTAAAAATGGGCATTCTTGGATTTTTTTTTTAATGAATTCATCCGTCACATTGACGAAATTGAAGTTACAAAAACGGATCCATTTTAACCAAAAATTTTTTTTACCAATTTTGTGAATGTGGGTACGTTATTACTTTTATTTGGATAAAATTTATTATTATGTTTTTTCAGTGCAGTTTCGCAAATTCGATTTCAATCTGATCTTGCAAAATTGATTAATGATTCAATTAGAAGGAATCTTCTTTGAATTAAAAAAAAAAATCAGGAAATGGTCCAATTCAGTCAGGAATTTCAACTAGACCCTTCGCGTAAACCAATCTTGGTTTCTTCCAGAAGATTTTTTTTGAATTTTAAAGGATAGGTACAAAAGAGTTGAAGAGATTTTTTCAAAATTTGAATGTAAAACTCAAAAGGAACATGATCGACAATGAAAAAAGAAATTTCCGAAATGGGGAGGGGGACCTCTTTATCCGGAAAACTTGCTTCTTCATTTGAAATATTCTAAGTTGATTGGGAAAAATCCATTCATAAGTGGAAATTTTTAATTTTTCCTTCCCTCCCTTCTCCTCCTACTATATAGCTAAATACGATTCTTCCATTGAGTAATTATTCATTTTTTTGTTTGAGGTAAAAGATACAATTAAAAAATCTGAGAACATTTTCGAAATTTTGAATGTGTAATTTTATTAGTCCGGAAATGATTTCTGAGAAATGCAGTTTTGTCAATTCTACTTTTTTATTTTAGAGTTTTAATTAGTTTTGATGAAATGATATTTGGAGTGAGCGGTGGAGGAGTAGAGGAGAGGATAGTTTCCATTGAGCAAAAAATTGAATTTTTAGGCAAAAAATTGATTTGAATTGAAAATTTTTTGAAAGTGGTGACTTTTTTGAAATTTTTTCGTATCAAGTTGGGAAAAAAATGAGATTTTCAGAATCTGAATCAACCAAAATATCAGTGGTTCAATTTGTAAAAGTAAGTTATTTCTCAGTAAAATATCACTGATTAATTTCGTTCATCACAAAATTTGCTATGTGTACTGAATTAGTAAAATTTACTGGAATTTTGGTTCTTAGTTTGTATTGAAAAGATTTTTTTACTAAATGGATGGTTGAGAAATTACTCAAGTTTTGGTAGTTTTTCAACTTATTCAGAGATGATTTTTTTTTTTCACTGAATGAATATAGTGATGTTCCCTAATTTATCAGTAACTCAATCCTGTATTTTTGTCCTTGTGGTCCTTCGATAAGGCGATTTCAATTTGTCTTATCAGGTCACTATTTTCGTGAATGTGAAATTTTGAAAAAAATTCAACTTTTCTCAATTTTTTTAGCATTTTAATTATTTACAGATGAATGAAACAGGGAAGGTGTGAGGGACCAATTCGACTCCCTTAAATAATGAAAAAATGTATTTCTATGTAGTTGGAAAATTAGATTAAAATTCGAAACGTTTCAAAAATGATAACTTTGATTCGTTATGAGATGAAATTTTTTCGTTCTTAGGTAAAAATTGATTTTTTTGTAAATGAATGATTGAAATTAGAAAATGTTTTCCCTTTTTTTCTCATGAATTGCATTGCTGTGTAAAAATTTTCCCATGCGTAGCATTCACAGCACATTTCATACAGGATGATTTTAACAGTACAATCCCAGAAAATTTTCGATGAAAGAGATAAAACAAAGTAAATTTTGGTCATCTTAATTTTAAACTTCTATCAAGTCCGAGAATAAATTGCGAAAATTTGACAATACAGAAATTCAACCACAATCCTGAAAATTTTTCACGACCACGTCGAAAAAACGTAATACTTCGAGTTGGTTGAAAATTCTCATAATTTTTTCAATACATTAGGTCAACCAAGTATAAAAATATACGCGATATCGAGAAAATTGCAAAAGCCAAAAGGTCAGAGGATAGAAGGAGGGTCATACGTAAACGTGCCGACATATCGAACTACGCTAGCTCGATACGAGCGCCGAGATACTCGTCGTACGTATAATTTTATGATTCGAGACGAAATCCGCAAACATATACGTACGTGATAATGGGAACAGTGCAACGAGCACTACAACCGGAAGGGGTGGAATTCTGTTCCATGTAGTGATTGGGATTAAGCAGCAGGGATGTCTATAATAATTTGTTTTTACAGCAAACAGAGAAAATTCTGTGAACCGAAAGAGTGCCCGGTGCATTCTTGGGCGATAAATTATCCGTGTAGAATGACGGTCGATCGGTGCAAATGGCGTTGAAAAATATCTTTCGATAATACTCGTTGCTACAGAGACATTGCTCCTGTTGTCAAGAATCTGGATTTTTTTGTATTGACCGAAGTGCTGATACAGAGATGATGGAGGAAGATCAGGAGACGGGTATCGATAGCCCTCCGAGACGTAGTATTACCATGTGGGATGACACTGAGATGATGGAGAATAGCGAGTTGTTTCCGTTGGATGATATTCCGGAATTGGGGAATCGAGCACCTCCCATTGTACGGATTAATTTTCCACCGGGAGCTCGGAATACGAAACGTAGAACGAGTAAATTGGTCCAGCAGACGATACGTCGAAGATCGCGCAGCATGAGCGCTTGGAGTGATCTGAGTCGGTCCAGTTGGAAATTAGAGGACAGGTAGGTCAAGTGGTGGGGAAAATTTTAGTGATTGAGAGATTATTTGGTCAAATATGGGTTGCTTTCACTTCACTATCCTCCTTCCATCAAAAATTAACATCCCTGTGAAGAGATTACAATATAATCGTACTGCAGAATCTTACAGAATTGATTTCATTGGGAAGAAGTCGAAAAACTAGATACTTTTTCATTTAGATAGAATATTTTTCGACTAGAAATTCAAATTTTTTCATTTTTCTACAAATTTTTCACTTCGAAATTAATTAATTTTTCTGACGAAAATTTAATTTAGCCGATTTTTCAAGAATCCGAAAAACTAATACTTATGATGGAAGTAGACAACAGTTATTTTATCGAACGTTCTGGCATTTCTGTCTTTTTCTCGGGTTTTCTCGTTTTCTTTGTGATAATTTCAAAATAATTTTGAAACTATATGGCTTGGTTATTCCATGATTAATCAGAAGAGCAAAAAAAATGTTAATTTGATATTCTTGAATTTAAATGAACGATTTTGCGAACCTTCTTTTTGTTTACCTACAATTTACATAAATTTCTTGGAATTTGTCGGCATACATAACTTGGGTACATATACCTAATTATATAAGAATTTATTTCAAAGTACTCCGATTTATAAATTACTTCAAACAATAATTAGTATTTTTTAAACGACGTGCAATATACGTGACTATTGATGTCAGTGTGTCACTGTCAGTGACGCATGCAATGCAAGGTTAGGTACATAATTTAAAAATTTACTCGCCTACCCGCTTTGAAGAGAAAAAAACATCGAACCTGAAAATTTGACGTATTGGATGGATAGAGGTATTTTCTTTCGCAAATATTTTTGATCAGTTTCATCTCAATTTTCAATCTGCCTACAGCAGCAGGATTTTTGATGCCTGCATCTTGCTTGCGAGAAGAAAATTAGGAACGAATATGCAACTCAAAACGTAAAATTTTCAAGTTTGAAGTAATTAATACTAAAAAATAGTTTCGATTTTTTTTAAAAAAAATAAGAACTCTTTTGAAGTGAGGAATTTGTTATTGTAATTTTTTACAATGCAAATCAGATGATGGGTTCATTTCATTGATGCATTTTTTTTTATTTTTATGTTATTAGAGTAAGAATTTGTGTTGGAAGTTTTGCAGATGCTAAATTTTAACTTCGGCGTTTCAAAAAATTTAAAAAAATCAAAAGTCAATAGTACATTTTTGTTAGTAAAAGTTTCTACCTGAATTCATTTAAGTATTTACAGAGGAGCCTTGTGAATAATCTGCCATAAATTCTTTTTTGAATGTGGGTAAGGTGCAGTGGGGTAATTGCAAAACTGGGGTAGTTGCAAAAACAGCTGCTGGAGGCCAAGAAAAATAATATTTGACCACACGGTCTTTTTGTACATCAAGGTACCTTTATTTCTTATACTTACACCCAACAGGAACAAAATTGGTGAGCGCATGTGTTCTCTGGAAGTGGTTTTATCAAAAAGTGTCAAAATAGCTCCAAAGTAAAATTGTAGGCATTTTTTTCCGTGTGGTCCAAAATAAATTAAAAAATAGTTTTCCGAATCGATTTCTGCGTGTTAATTATTAGAAGGCATGTAAGTTTAAGGTAGGACCATTGATTTTTTAAAAATTTTATCTCGTATGCCTTGAATATGCGATTTCGCAATTGCCCCAAAAAACATGTAGTCGGGGCAATTGCAAATTCGAATTTTTTTTATGATTTTGCATTTACCCCAATTTTTTTCTCAATTTTTAAAAATAAAATATGGTCCGAAATTACAAAAAAAAAAAATATTGGGCCACCAAAGAACATTTATTATAGGCATTAAAGACGTTAAGAGATTTGTATTAGAATTCCCCAACTCGGACAAAACTTGATCAAAAAACGGATATGAACATGTAAACAGATAGTAAATTTTACGTAGATTTCGATTTCTCAATCAGAATTGAAAAAAAATGAACTCCCTCCGAGATAATGTACGACTTTGCATTTACCCCAGGCGGGGTAAACTCAAAACTTAGAATTTCAAAATTTTAAAATTTCATTATCTCACAAAGGTGTGAATGAAACGATACAAAAATTTTTCCACCAACAGAGAACCCCTTGAAGTTCATGTGACAGAAATTTGGGATTGTTTGGTGCCATGGGGTCGCCACAGTGAACTGACAAAGTGGCACTAATCAAAAAGTGGTTTGCAATTACCCCACTGCACCTTACTACAAAAAAATTTCATACAAATATGTCGTCTATCTTAAAAATTAAAAAGGCAAATCAAAATGAGCAGTATTTTGAAAACTGACATACAAACACGTCGTCTATCTTGAAAATTAACAAGGCAAATGCTTCTTCCAAAAAAAATGCATACTTTTTCTATCATCAGTACCTATCAAAATGAGCAGTATTTTGAAAACTGTAAAATATTCTTTCTATTAATTTCTGCTTAACTTCCAAATTGAAGGGTACAAAAATAATAATTGTGTTCGCGAAAATTGTTTTAAAAAATGACCAATCAAGGAAACAGATTACATGTTGAACAGTGAACTAATTTTGTGTCGAAAACTTTTTGCCCAACTTTCAAAATGAAAGAGCTAAGTACATATAGGTAGTCATTTAAAATTCAAAATATTGGAAAAATTTTTGAAGCCCATTTTTTTGTATGATTCGTGTGGTTTCAATATTTTTGAATTTTGATGTTAGGCAAAAAGTTTTCAAAACAAAATTTTCATTTTTCAACGAAAGCGAACGTTACTTTCCTTTGATTGGTCAATTTTTAGATTTTTTTTGAACAAAAGTTTTGCACACGAAAAAAATAGAAGTTACGACAACGAATACGTTTTACCCAAAAAATAATAAATTTTATCAAAAAAATAAATAAATACCGAAATAATCAAATTTTATTCAAAACATAATAAAATTCATTCAAAAAAATAATAACATGCTCCAGTTCACAAAATAGGTGAAATTTATTCTAAAAAATAATGTTTTTTATTATAAAAAAATGAATAAATTTTACCAAAAAAAAAGAATTTTATTCAAAAATAATAATAAATTTCACCCATTTTGTGAATTATTGTAACACGTTATTATTTTTTTGAATAATTCTTTTTTCTCAGTGTAGTCATTTAAATTTTTTAATCAGACAGAAAGTCATAAAAAGAGACATTGTTCTGTTTCCAGAGTTCTACTCATTACCCTGATTGAAAAAAATCAATGATTTTCTAGGAGTGGCATTTGCCCCTTAAATTATCGAAATAGGCAACATGTTCATCACTGAATTTTTTTTCATTGGTACCGGATTATACGCTATTGGAATATATTAATTAGGTGAAAATTTAATCAAGTATTACATTCTAATGGAATTTCAAAATCATCACGTTCTTCACCATATTTTTTAATAGTATTTCGAATCAGTTCTGTCGACGGAGTTTTCACATCGTAAGCCCATCCGATCTTTTGGAAAAAATCAATCACCGTCGTACTAAAATTGAACTGATTTTTTCCAAATTCTGAGGCTCTGTAATCCCATGGAAATACATGATGGTAATTGTGCCAGCCTTCTCCGAGGGAAAATATGGACACAGCTGTGTTCTGCGCAGGTCTAATTCTTCTACAATAAGTATTTATTAATAAAATTTTAGATCACGATTATATTCTGAAAAATATTTATCGATGGGTTCTCACTTATCGTATGGTCTTTTCCCCCAAATATGAGCGAAACTGTTGACCGAAAAAGCAACATTCCATGAGAACGTAGTTCGTATAAAGCTCATCCATATAATCGCGTACAACCAACTTTCGTACCAAAACAAAATCGGCGGTATTGTTGGTAAAACGAAACATAAAGGTAATTTAAAATACAAAAAATATCTGAAAAATTCCAATTAAGTTTGTAGATACGGTACCTAGTGCCACTGATGGGGAAAAATGAATGAGAAATTATTATTAAAATGTATTATGACCTTACTTGGTATGGAAAGCCAACAAAGGATCGTTTTCTATATCACTCATATCAACTATAGATTTTTTAGCCACAACTTCTGGATGTTTTTTTTGCAAAAGCCAACCAACGTGAGCAAAAAAGAATCCTCGTTTGGAGTTATACGGATCAGCATCGGTTTCGCTGTATTTGTGATGCACTCTGTGATCCCTCACCCAATCATACAAAGTGTTCTGAAAAATACCAATGATTAATTTTGTTTTTCCAAGCTCAGATCATGAAGTACGCTTAATTCGAATTTAGGTATTCGATTGATATTACCATTCCGATGGTGGTGTAAGCCCATAAAAGAATTATTTTCAGGGGTAGTTTTGCTTTGTATGATCTATGTGCCCATAATCGATGCGATCCAGCTGTCATACCAAGACCGGATATTGCAAAAACTAAAATTGCTGTTTCATTCGTATAAGTATCTATTTAGTTGATGAATTTTTCTTTATTTTTTGTCAACGAGAAAATTTCAAACTTACCCCAAACTATTGTGAGGAATTTAACATGAAGAATGGTAGCAAAAAATCCTCCGATTGCTATGATGTGAAATAACCCGGTTGAAATTACATTTGACCAAACGATCGGTTGTTGAGTGAATCTCGTCGATAGTGAATTTTTAAGAATTTTTTCATCATGTTCGCATTGATCGTGGATTATTTTGTCGATTGCGTGGTTATCTTCGTTGTAATTGGTTGGCGGATTGTCTTTTGAATTTGGTGGCATATTAATCTAGTTGAATATCAATCAAAAATACGATTGAAGTGGATGAAACGAAGATGGGTGAAACTTAAAAAAATAATTTTTAAATAGGCATACCTTTAATTTTATCAGCAAATTGATAAAAGAAACGAAAAATTGCGAAAAAAAATTGAAAATTTAGTTTTAAAGTAATGGAAAATTTACCAGAAAGTTCTCATTTTCTAA
This sequence comes from Pseudococcus jackbeardsleyi, assembly GCA_038380155.1. Taxonomy (NCBI): domain Eukaryota; kingdom Metazoa; phylum Arthropoda; class Insecta; order Hemiptera; family Pseudococcidae; genus Pseudococcus; species Pseudococcus jackbeardsleyi. Next base: position 7,194,647 of record CM076240.1, read on the forward strand.
AAATTTTTTAGACTGAATTTTTCAATTAAAAATTCAATTTTGGACAAGCTCGTTTCCTTCGATTCGACTTCATCCTACACTTATCTCGATAGTCGACATTTTTTGGCACTTTTTTTGATGGATTACTTTTGATAAACTGTCATAAAATTTTTTAAATTTTTCAACAATTGTTTTCAGAAAATTTTCGATGTGTTGTTTGAAAAAATTTCATGAAATGTGAAAAAAATTACGATTGAAAAAAAAGTATTTTATTTATTTTTATGTACCAAAATTCCAAGTACTTGAGTATTTGTACATATTTAGAAAGTTGAAAACATTTTGACCTCACTCTCATTTCTATCTCATGGAAAGTATAATTTAAAAAAAAAATTCTTTTGTCAATTCAATCAAATATCAAAATCTCTTATTTTTTCAAAAAAGATTTTTCTCAGTTTCATCTCATATAAAATTACATTCATTCTAAAATATTTTCAAATTTTAAATGGTGGTTTTATTTTATTTTGTCCAAGTTTTAGTAAAATTTGTAAGTTATTACTCATTTACCATTTTTAAAATATGGAATTGTTTTCATTACCATTGTAGGTATCATTAATATTTAGAAAGTCGAATAAAAAAAAAATGGAATTGAACTTTTAAATAAATATTTTAACTCATTTATTCGGAGCTTTAGCTACTAGGAAAGGATGATTTTTTTTTGAAGAAAAAGTAGCAATTGATTTTTCAGGAAAACAGAATTTAAAAAACTCCATACAGAACTTTTCTGAAATTTGAAAATAGAGGCCTTAAATTCATACTAAAAGTCAAATTGTTTAGAATTGATGCGTTCAATTTTTGTTACGTAGATTTCTTTTTCATCCAATTTCTAATTTTTTAATCCAAGTACATAAAACTCAATTGCTAGAAGGTGAATTGCATATCTAATTTGAAGAAATACAGATACGTACTTTATCGTGCAAACGAAACAGCCAAATAAGCCAAAAAAAACTGCTTTTTGATAAACAGAAATACTTAGTCGTCGTGTCGTGAAGTGTTCAAAACATTACTCAAAGTGAAGAAATAATCAAAAAAAGCGCCTGAAAAGATTTAATCATTATATTTTTAATTATTCAAATTTTAATATAAAAATCATTAGGTATTCATTAGGAAATGCAGAATGTAATGTCATTCCTTCCTAATTTTATTATTTTTGTTATTTTCGTTCTCGAGTAAATTAGGTGATTCTTAATAATCATTCTGCATACATTCTTTTCTATCTACTCGAAATTTGAATTTTATTATTTTGTATTTAGTGGGGGTTTTTGTTACAATTTCATTAATTTAACCATTCGCGTTGACTAGATCAACTGGTCTTGAACGTTTCCTTCCGACCTTTTTTAAATGACAATTTATGCAGATATTAAACGTAGGTGAAGCGACGTTGTGAAGAAATGTAATTAGGGCAATATATGTAATTATGTACATAGTAAATTGCAGTAATGAAGAATTCCGAAAAATAATACGTTGTTGCAAAATCGTTTTTATTTGGATTTTGTTTTCAGGGTGTGAGTATTTGCGTCATAGTTGGCTCATTTCACATGCCAATTCGAGCGGGGTTTGACCTTAGTTCTTCCAATTTTGCTTAAATTTTTTTACGGGTTCCCCTCGAAGATCTAATGAATGAAAAACCGTTACTTTGAACCTAATCCTGCAGAGGTTGAGGGTGACCTTTGTAATTTTCGTAGGTACCAAAAAATGAAGGCTGTCATTTATAAACCGGAAAAAATTACTGTGAAGAAAACTTTTAATGTGTTTTTCATTTAATTTCTTTCCAAAATTGGATCTTGATATCCTTAAGAGGCACAAAGGTCCTTAATTTTTGGTCAAAATTCAAAAAAATGATAAAAACGATAAAGTGAAGTAATCAAATCGAGTTTTATTGATTCGAAGACGCAGTGTGCGAATATCAGCTTAGTTTTTCAATTGGTCGCCTCTGACACCCCCTCCAATCAGCCCTTTTCAAAAGGTCGATATTCAAAAAATTGAAAATACCGTGTGACGTGTCGTTTTCTTGGGTTTCGAGGGCTCTGAGTTCAAAAATGTATCTATTTTTTGGATTTGAGCTTTTGGTGTCTCCATATAGCCCTCAATTTTGAGAAAACGTATCAGAAAAAAATGTAGCATATCGATTTCTACTATTTTGAACGTGCTGAGCAGCTGAGCTCGATTATCGACTTTTTTTCTCGATCTGTCATCTTGGCCTCAAAATCATCGAAAAATTGATTCATGTACATATTTTTTCATGGAGATTGTTGTGGGGCATCGGAGAGAGGCAGATCGAGAACTCAAGTTGATAATCGAGCTCAGCACCTTCAAAATAGTAGAAATCGATATTCCACTCGCTGTTTTCCTCAAAATGGGGGGAGGGGGGGCTAGGGGACATCAAATTGTCTGATCCAGCCAGCATTGAGATGCTAGCAGAACTTGCAGAATTGACGCTGAGTCACCTTAATCCTCTCACCTTCAAAGGCGGAAGTCGAATGAGCCAAGTCCTCACGTTACAATTTCAACCTGAAAATGTCGAAAAACAAACAGAAAAACGTTTTCTGATTTTCAAAAAGTTCTCTTATCCTGTAAAAAAATCCGTAAAACTCAATAAAACAAGAACAAGGGAAACGTTGCAATGAATTCCACAAACGATCCAACGAAAATCGAACTATATTCTTTTTTTAAAACCCAAAATGAAATTTCCTATCGCTTTATAGTCTTTGCATATTGTAAGATAGCGCGAAAATGTGTTTTTTTTGGCTGTCGGTAGCGGGACGCCAGCGGAGCTAGGTGATACGAATTTTACGGTCGTTGAAATAATGGAGATTCTTGAACGAGCGCTGTTTTAAAGCATTGTCGTCGTCGTCGTTGTCGCATAATATAAAATTATCTATCGTCCTAAGTTTATCTCGGTTTTATGGTGGGCATTGGCCGAATACAATTACCTCTGAAAGTACCTCCGAAGCGAGAATATAAACGTTACGAGCCGTACCGAGGTTGTGATTTCGTTTTACGTCTCGCAGAATCTACAAGCAGATAATTGGGCTACGCGGGAACGGGCCGAGTATTCGTCGTTGCGAAATCGTCGACAAGTGTGGTAATTTTGACCGCAGAGCTACAATTCAATTTTCTATCGCTTTTTTTTCTCTGCTTTTACGAGGTGTACGCGTAGGGCCTCGAGGGTGTAATTTTGGTTGTAGAATGCGTACCGCTGCTGCGACGTGCTGAGTTGAAAAGGAGAGGAAAAATATTGCGGTGAGAGTGAGAGTATTGTGTTGTATGCGTAGAAAAAGAAGCCATCGAAGATAAAAATATTTACGAGATGAGCGATTTTTTTTTTACGAATTTGATCGATCTTTGTATTGGGTGGATTTTTCACCCTCCCTTCGTCCTTGGGCGTCATCGTAACCACTCAAAATAACGTAAAAGTTGATGAAAGAGATTGGAAAAATTATACTCAAAAAAACGTGTTGTATTTTTTGCAAAATCACTAGAAAAATTGTAAAAATGTCTCAAAATGAATTTAAAATTTATAAAATTGTATAAATTGGGAGGAAACTTGTCGAAATCATTTTATTTGATGCAAAAATGACTCAAACAAGCAGTGAAAAGTAGAAATTTCAAAAAAAAAAAGGTCAAATGTTGGAATAAAGCTGGTTAAAAATCTTGAAGATTGTTCAAATTTAATTAAGAATTAATTTACTTGCCTGCACCTCTTAATGAAAAATTTTTGAGTGATTTTTTATACCATTTTATTTTACAAAATCTTTTTTTTTTTTTTTAATTTAAAGCTTTTAATTTCATTTGATATTTGAACGCTTTTTTTGATGTTTTTCATTTTTTAAATTATTTTTTGACCATTTTAATACTATTTCCGTGCAATTTTAACTTTTTTTACGTTTTCATTGTAATAGGGTTGGAAATACGTTGAATTCCTGAAGGGGGTTGGGGTGATTGAGCCAAAAGTGTTTTTGGGGTGGTACATCAAGACTGACCTTTTGGGTGAGTTTTTTTCCTATCGATGAAAAAGTGAATTTCACTATCTAACCCGGGAAGACTATATTTTGTCTAAAAGATTCATATATTTTTGAATCGAACTCCTTGGAAAAAATTACCCACTCTCGCATTCTTTGAAAATTTAATTTTCCACCTACTCGAATTTCATTGAAAATTTTTTTAAACATTTAGCAAAAATTTTCAATATTCAATGCTCTTGAGTTCTTGTATGTAGCTCCCTTTTTTCCCCCTTACAATTAGTATTGAAAAGTCAAAGATTGTAAATAAAGATGAATTGAAGTGGAAGAGGGAGGGAGTGTGTTGAGAAAAATTGTGGACTGAAAATTCATTTTCACGCTTCCAAAATGAGTCTAATTCTTCAAAATTTCACAAAATTGTACTTAGTATTTTTTTCTTTGCGGAAAATCTCCTTGGTTTCATAATTTGGCTTTCTTTGTGGAAAATGAACTAATTATCTGGTAGGAAAATCATCTCTTAATCCCTTCTCCAATGCAATCTTTAAACAGTTTGAGAAAAAGTAGGTACTGTGAAATTCACAAGAGATTTTGAAAAAAAAAATTCTGCCATTTACTTAATTCTCGGATTTTGTCAAATACATACATAGATGAAAGATCCGAAAAATTTGAAAAAATTAGTCCATAAAAAATGAAAACTTTGTAAATTGTAATATTTTTGAAGTTGATGTTAATTTCAGATTTTGAGAAATTTTTAACAATTTTTATATATTTTTTTGTTACAGGTAAGATAGCGTAATTTTCGAAGTTTCAATGGATTGGATATTTATTTGCTCACCAATTGTTCATGTGTGCTTGGTATAATACATCCGTAGAAGAAGAGGACATGCATCCTGATTGGTAAAAAAAATCGGAAAAATTGATTATGCATAGTATAGATAATTAAATCGACTGAAGAGGTTTTTTCCGATTTCATTCAAAGTTTCGATATAAAATGAAAAACCATGTAAGAAAAGAACTGATTTTTTTAAACCCCTGATTTTTGAATTCAAGAATTCATAAAAAATCGAAGAAAATTATTTATGAGAAAAATTAGTCCCCTGTATCATCCTATTATACTAAAATCCAAGATCGAAATTTTATTTCATGGGGAAAGTAGTATTGGGGCATCTGTCTGTAATTCACGGGCAGTTTTTCAACATGAAAAATTGCTGGTTGCCAAATTCCTAATTCGGGGTTTTCATTTTCATCGAAATAAGTAGGATGTTTAATAGGTAAAAATATATTGGCATTTTTTATTTTTTATTTTTTTCTAATTTTCACATGTTTTTGCATGAAATATTTCTAAATTAGAAGGCAATAAAAAATAAATGAATATTTTTCTGGGATTTATTCCTGAAATACCAACGCAAAAAAATAGGTAAGATAATTATTTTATTTGGGAAAAAATTTATATCGAATGCTGCCCGTATTACAACACATCAGTATAATTTCTTTCAAAATTTTTTGGATTTTTTTTGGGAAAAAGGAAGACTGCGACGGGTGAGAGAAATTTTATAATAGGGCAAAACCTATTTCTTTATTGGAGGGGGCGGGAGGAAGGAGAGGCCAAATTATTTTCAAAATTACTCACTTGTGAAAAAAAGTTGAAAAAAATTTCTAAGCAATATAAAAAACGAACAATTTTAGTTCTTTTTGTTTCAAGGTACAGTTTTGATATTTTTTAAAATTGAGAGTAAGACTGCGACGGGTGAGAGAAATTTTATAATAGAGCAAAATCTAATTTTTTTGGGCCAGATTTTTTTCAAAATTACTCACTTATGAAAAAACAAGTTGAAAAAAAAACTCCTCTTCCCCCTCCCAATGAAATGCAATACCTTTTTAGCATGGTCTCTTCCTTTGACAAAAAAAAATATGCGACCTTTACAGGGAGAGGGTACTTGAAGTCTGAAAACATGAAAAATGGGTGATTTTTCAATTTTCTTTTGCATACCTATGCATTTGCAAGCACTTCAGACCACTACCTACGCAGCTTTAAACGTGTTTTTTCCAATTTCTTTTTTTTGAAAGTCATTATTTTCTAATTTTCAAATGCCTCTATCTCATCAAAACATTGACCTAAAATGCTCATCCAAGTCTTAAAATGTTCCTCATAGTCTTCCCTATCATTTAAGCCAAAAAACTAATTTTTGAAATATCCGACTTTAGGTACTTTTTCCCTGCACGGGTCACATATAATTGAAAGTCTCTTCATATTAAAATTAGTGTATTATGCTACGAGAGAGGTAAAGTGATTTTTGACGAATTTTGAGGTTTAATACCTAAGCGAAGCGAGGGAATGGGAAATAATTCAAAATCTTTGAAAATCGTTCACCTCTCGAGTTTTTTCTTATAAAGGGAGTAAAAGTCTAGGTACTTTTACCCCCTCTTTTTTTTCTTATAATGTAGAAAAAAATTAGAAAATCGTAATTTTGAAAAAAACAGGGCCCCGAGGCCGAGGCGGACCATACTTGATATTATGTAAGCCCCTATCCCATCCGAAGGATGGGTTTCCCACTAGTTTTTTCAGAAAATTTGCTATTTATCACGTTTTGAAGCATTTTTTACAAATGATGGCCAAATTCAACGCGTTTATTTTACATAATAATATTTAATCTAAAATAAGTACTCACACAGCTAAATTTTCCTTCTTCTAGAAATATTTCACAGTTTTCTAAATTAGGTCAATTGAAGATTTGTGAAATTTAGTCAATAATTAATAATTTTTTATTTTTACGTCAATTTTTATCAAAAAATGTGAAGGAAAGTTCACATTCATTCAATTTTTCCAACTACCAACCATGAAATTTTAATTTTTATAAATTATCAAATCCAATAATTCACCTGCTGGTGAAAATTTCAAAATACATTTCGTTATCGAAGATGATTCCCATTTGTACAACTTTTTTTTAATGGCCTTACTTTCTTTGCCAGTTTGATTCTATCTCAAAATTACCTTATAGGAAAAATTTAGGTCCTAGGTGGTGGATTTTTTTTTAACCATCTGATATTTTCATCACGACATTGTATTATTTACTCGTAGTTTTTCGACTTGTTATCAACTCCGGAAGTTTTCGCGTTGGGATTAATTATTTTCGGCTGTTTCGCTTTCTCCAACATTGCAGGAGAAAGAACGGACGTGATCGGTTTTTTTCTCGGCGTAAAACGCCACAAAGACAAGAGGAGGTGATCAGATAGAGAGGGTAATTTATTCGAGAAATGAAACAATAGGTACGTTGAATCAAGGGTGTTATAAAGTTGGAGAAATTCTTATCGTATTTTGTCGTCTTACGAATTGGTTTCGTATACCGCATATAGTCTGTTTTTTTTAACTTGAGCCCTGACTTTTTCCTGGTGTTGCCAAATGTATTGTTGATAAGATATTTCATTAAGGTAAATTACTAATTTGAAAAAATTTACAGTGTTTATAAAAACAGCCGAATATTACTGAGCCCATCATTTATGATTTGAAAAAATTTGTGGCAACAACGCCGAATTTTTAACGCTTCCTATTGGTTAATTCAGTTTTGTTTACGAAAAGTCAGGGCTCAAGTTAAAAAAAACATACTATAGGTACGTAGGATTTTTGTAAATGTTTGCATCTTTGGAATTAATTTTTGAGATAAATTTTATTCTAAATTCAAAAAACTGATTTGATATGATATGTTTTTGAGACGGTAATCAAAAAATGTTCAGGTATCTAAATGCTTATTTTTTTTCAACTCTTTGATATTTTTTTCATCTTATTGATGCTCAAATTTTCTCAAAGATTTACAATTTTCAAAAAAAATTATAACTTTATTTATTTTTTTAAAAATCAACTCAATTTTTTTCCAAATTACCTTTGGATATAACATATAACGATAGTATTTAAATAAACTTCCGTGAAAACAAGCTCAAATAAATTAATATTTTTAGTGAATTGAAAATGAAAGTCGAGTTTGTTATTTTTTTTCAAAATCATTCAAGTTGAAATTTACAAAAATAAAAAAAAATTGCTTTCCGATATTCGTCTCTTCGCTATTTTACTGAAGTCAGAAAATAATTTTCTAAACTGATGATTTTTTGAGGAAAATCCATATTTTTTCAATTATTATTTGTGGGGTAGTGAGGTTTTTTATGCCCACAAACAAAATACGGCGTCCTAATTGCCCTGTTGGGACGTAAATTATAACGCGGCGCGTCCCCCGTATTGCGAATTTAGGGGACCTGTGTCCCAGATAAATAGATCGCGATTTTAACTCACTACAGTCGTCGTTGTACCACGTACTGTCGTAGTGAGTGAGGGGAGAACTACGGTCGGCGTGTGTACGTCCTGTTGTAGTCAGTACAGGGATATTGAGGTCGCCTAATCACTGGTAATTGGTTCACTGTTGCAGTGTGTTAATTACCAGTAATTATTCGAGTCGCCTTAAATACTTACGAATACCAAATTCACTGATACAGTGTATCAGATATCAGCCGAATTTGTAAAGGTTAAGAAAAGAATAGTTCGCGAATACGTTTTGATTAAGAAAGGAAAAAAGAGAAAAGATTTTATAAAGTGTATTCGAATGAGATACAGGCGAGAGACTCGAAGTTGAAAATTACGTTAAGATATGATACAGTCAATACAATACAGCGGATACGTAAATACTGATTTTTAAAAGGTTTTCCTCTATCAGCTAGCAGTGGCTTGGCTGCTAGTGTGTCCGAGAATTGGTCTGCATATTTTCCCGCAAGATGCAAACCGGCGAGAGTGAATGAATAGAAATCCTGGTCTGGAATACACTGGCGGCGTTGCCGGCGAAACAATGCAGGGAAATCTCGATGGCTGAATCACCTTTGTAAAAAAGGAAAGCCGCGGATTCCGGACGAGCACGTCATATACCCAGGTATCGATGCTTGCGGCCGGCGAGGGGTGAAACGGCGACTTCCCAAACATCACATACACAAGTGTGCGATGTATAGGGGTTGCCAAAGTCGCCATGGTCATATACCCCTACATATTTTCCAATTTTTTTCGACAGTTTGTCCAGTTATCACATTCTCCCAACTGTAAAATTTTTTAACTTCCAATTTTCTAATTTTTTTTTATTTTATTTTCAATTAAATTTTTTCTAGTAATTAAGTTGGAAACACTTCGAAAAAATTTTACAGCTGAAAAAATTTCAGTAAGTAAGCATTCGATTTCATTTTCAACATGTTTTTGAATTTTTTTCCACGACGAAAATTTTTTCTAGTAAGTGATTTCCGACTTCATGTTTTTCAAATCAGGCATCACTTATTTGTAAACTGAAAATGGTCGTGCGTTACGGTGGTGCCCGGGGGGAGGGGGGTGGATAAGCTGCATTCCAACGAACAATCTCGTGAAAAAATTTGAAAATTCTACACCGCTGCCAATAAAACTGAAATAAATTAAATTAATAAGAATGTGGAAGGCGATGGACTATATTGTCAATTTATTTCAAATTGGTACGAAATGAATTTATTTCAAGATTCATTATGAACGAATCTGGAATCGCTTTAGGACCGAAGTGGCTGATAACAAATCCCGATTTTATTTACATTAAATTTCCAAGCAAATATTTCAATAAATACGCCCTCCAAATGGAACCGTAGGATCATCCCAGCACCTTACGCAAATATCTGAACCCCCCCGTGTCATGATTTCTCTATCACATATGCAATCCGGCTCATCCCATCTCTTGGAAGGTCGATGTGCTTTGTCTGGGCTTGCGGGGCAATCATATGTGTAATTTCTAGCTGCCGTGGATATGGTATAGGACCATGCTCCCGCTTCGCCGGTATCTTCCTCGTTACACCGTTCGGGATTGCACCAGCAAGTATATCTGTGTATAGGCTCATCCCATCGAACAAAAGGATGATCATTATCTCTAACAGAGTAAAATTATAAACGATTGGTTATACCTGCATGAACATTGCGTCGTATCAGCTACAAATAATATAACTCTAGATTTAGATTTACCTGTATGGGTCAATTCTGTGAATAAAAAAAATAAAAAATTTCGTCATGAGTTTTATGGAATGTAAGCACGTACGTAAACATGAAAAAAGTATGTATTTACTGGTCATCTTTTGGCCTATCATGCTGATCTTCTTGATCTATCCACCAAATACGAGCACACTGAATGGTCCATATTGATATTGAGAACACAATCAAAAACGTGAAAATTAATTTCATTTCGATCATCAGTTGTATCTATACCTATTGTTCGAAATAGATCGGCCAGTTTCGTTATTACGAGGACATTACGCGAGTCGATTTTGAAACTAGAAATGATTACATCTGTTTCCTTGCCCTGTCGGCCATCAATCGATATTAAAAATTTTTATTCGGTCGTTTATTTTAATAGTTTGTTAAAATACCAGACTTTCATTAATTTTTTTCCAATTATAAATTGAAGGTTAAAAATATTTGATAAAACTGAGTACGACTTTGTTGAATAGTAAAATTTCAGCCGAACCTAAAAATATCCTCGAAAGTGCCTACCTAAGGAACGATGAAGTAAATATAGATTTTGCTACCGAAGACGCAAAGTAGCTGTTCACTATTTTTACTTTGTTGTTTTGAAAAAAAAATCATTTGTAATTAAAAAAGAAAAAATCATTATGAGTCCATGAAAATACATACGTAGATGTTTCCAAGTGGAGCCTGCATCTCCTTACTTTTCTCATAAATTCTAGCCCCCCTCCCCCCCGAAAAAAATCGGTTGCACTCATCTTAGGCATGGAGTTCGATTGTTTGCTTATTTTTTGGATTTGGCCATTTAGTGCCTACTAGGGTTCCAATTTTGGAAAAAATGTGTCCAAAAAATTAATATAAAATTCCAAAATCTGTGTATAATTCGACCTTTTCTTCTGGTTGTTTTCTTGTGATTATGTAAGAGGGGAGAGGGGAGAGGGTCAACTAGAGCGTGGGAGGGGTTAATTCGAAAAGTGATTTTTTGAGAGAAATTGTTCGAGCATTCGAGGGTGAAAATGGTCCTTTTGTTTTCCGGATTATTCAGTCGGTTTCCCATAAAACTGAAAATAAAAAAGTGAAATTTTAATACTTCAAGGTTTGAGATAAGTACCTACTAAAAGTTATGTTGCAGGCTGAAGAAATTTTCTGTTGAACTTTCGGAAACTAGCCCAAGAAGGCATTGGAAGATGTGGAAATTTATCTTTGGAAATGAATGCTAGGTTCGGGAAATAATATTTTAACGGTTTGAAAAAAAAGGGAGTTCAGGTTTTTGAAAGCTTCTAAAAAAGTGAGTCTGGATTGAATGCTTCAGAAAGGGAATTCGGTTTCAAAAGCTCTAGAAATTTCTGGGTAAGAATGTGGGAAAAGCTGCTTGGGAAAGCAATCTGGGAAACATTTTGTTTTTTAGACGGAGGCTTCAATATTACATTTATTTTTTCATTTACCGCCAATAAATTTTGCAATTCACTGTCTATTAGTGATGGAACGGTTGTTTTTACTACTGGTAGTTTTCGATAGTTTTTTTTTTAAAAAATTTCTGGTAGTTTTTTCGGCTTTCGGTAGTCAAAAACTTTTTTCAAAAACAACCGGTAGTTTTTTTGTTGCAAAAAACCAGAAATATCGTTCAAAATTTGAATAATTTGCATGTAATTGATGAAAATCAACCAAGAATCTGCATAAATGAAAGAAAAAAGCGAAAAATATATTTTTCCAATTTGTCAACATTACAAGTTTGGCAATCTTTTTTACTGTCAGACCGTTATATCATGACACTTTTTGCAGGGTTACCAATGAGCAAAAAGTTCTAAATTTTAGGGATCCTCAAATTTTTGAAAAAATTTATTCAGTAAATAAACAATCAAAACATTTGTTTTCTTTGAAAAATTGAAAAAAAATTCTTATTTACCAGCCACCTATTTGTCAATTTTTTTTTTGATTTGAGTAACCCTGCAGCTTTTTTTGCCTGCTGGTACCACTGCAAAAAGTGTCATGATATAACGGTCTGACAGTAAAAGATTCGATTTTTTAAATCTCGGAATTAAAAAAATTGGAAAAATGAGAACTAAAATTTGAAAAATTGAGATTTTGCAATTTTTTGAATGGTGTTTCTAAATTTATATTTCGGAGGACATAAAATACGAATTTGGCAATATTTTCTGCTTAGGAATGAAGGGTTGATGGGAGAAAGGGGTAAAAGAGGAGGGAGTGCAGCTGTTAAAATTTTGAATTTTGTAAGATTGTTTCGAGTTATATGTCGAAATCTACGTTTTCGAGATCTCAGAATTCGAATTTTGTAATTTTTTCGAGTCATATATCTTGAAATCTTTGTTTTTAAAATTTTAGAATACAAATATTTTTTGCTCAGGAATAAAGGACTGGGGGTGGGGAGGTAGTCCAAGAGCCGAACCACTAAAAAGTGGTTGAAATGACTGAAAGCTGGGACCGGTCTCAAAAGCTAGTGCATGTACCCCTATTTCGAAAAAAATTGTCTGCCAGTCCGCAGCTGCTGCTTTAAAGCTCAGCGAAAGCTCAAAAGTTCACAATTTTTATGAACTTTTGGCCAAAAAACACTGATGGTCGAAATTGGTGTCAAATTAAAGGATTTTTTACGCTGAATCCGAATATGTGGGTCTGCCGACCCTAAAGTGCTGCCCAAGGCTCAGCAGGAGGTGTCAAAGGGGGAGAAAACTCGAAAAATTCCCCATTTTTTGAGAAAATTCACGTAAAAATCACTTAATTGACATGAAACAGGTTTAATAAATGCTTTAAAATATGACGGAAGAACAATCATGACCTCTCAAATTCAAAATTTTGAAAAATTGTCGCATTTTAGGGGGTGGGGCGTAAGGGGTGCATCAACAAACTCGTGTATATAGGCATGTGATGTATCAAAATGTATGTTTTCCAGACTGTAGAACTCGATTACGGTAATATTTTTCACCCCAGGGGTACAGGGATGGCACTAATTTTTATGGATCACAAATCGTAACTTGAGAGAGTTAGTCTTGGGAGGGCTTGACCCTCTCAAAAGAGAAAATAGCCCCCAAAAATTGTTCGTGTTTGATTGTCAAAAATGCCCCCTTAAATCACATCAGAATCAGATAGAAATTCTCAAAGCATCACAATATTTTGAAAAATGATTTTTTTGGGCATTAAACACCAAATTTTTTCTCTGAGTTTCAACCTTACTTCGCTCAGGTATGAATATAATCGAAATTCAACGAACTATTTTAGGAAACGTTATGAAAGAATGCCCTTTTTTACCCCCTCTTTCAAAAAACCTCCTGGTATTTCAAAACTCTATAGCCAATTTGCACCCTTTCAATAAAGCTTCCAATGTCACCAACCTCAAGTTCAGCCCATCAATCCATTCCTCTAAATCTGTCTATGACCAATGCAATATTATGTATACATCCCTTAATAATCCATAATCCACCTAGGCATTTTGGTACAAAAACTTGCCTGAGCTAGATTAACCAGCAATCGCAAGCTATTCTTTAGATTCGGATTTTGATTATATACTTCAATACTTGTTGAATATTTTAAAAATCATATTTATATTGTAGGTATATTTTTAGAAATTTGAAATTTTGAGGATACTTAAGGTAAATATATGTTGTATTGTTACAAATAACTTTTTGTTTTCACAAATTTTGAAAAATGAATTTGATTTTTTTCAAAACCAGTAAAAATTATAAATATTTTTCCAAAGCTACTATTTGTGAACCATAAAAATTAGTACCACCCCTGTACCCCTGGGATGAAAAATATTACCGTAATCGAGTTCTACAGCCTGGAAAACATACATTTTGATACATCACATGCCTATATACACGAGTTTGTTGATGCACCCCTTACGCCTCACCCCCTTAAATGCGACAATTTTTCAAAATTTTGAATTTGAGAGGTCATGATTGTTCCTCCGTCATATTTTAAAGCATTTATTAAACCTGTTTCATGTCAATTAAGTGATTTTTACGTGAATTTTCTCAAAAAATGGGGAATTTTTCGAGTTTTCTCCCCCTTTGACCCCTCCTGCTGAGCCTTGGGCAGTACTTTAGGGTCGGCAGACCCACATATTCGGATTCAGCGTAAAAAATCCTTTAATTTGACACCAATTTCGACCATCAGTGTTTTTGGCCAAAAGTTCATGAAAATTGTGAACTTTTGAGCTTTCGCTGAGCTTTAAAGCAGCAGCTGCGGACTGGCAGACAATTTTTTTTCGAAATAGGGGTACATGCACTAGCTTTTGAGACCGGTCCCAGCTTTCAGTCATTTCAACCACTTTTTAGTGGTTCGGCTCTCGCACTAAGGGGGATGGAATCGGTGAAAATTTGATGATATCGCTGATTCTTTGGCATATGCTTATTTAGAAAATCTTTGTTCGAGTCAAAAAAATTATGAAAAAATTCATTTCTGCACAAAATTTTTGATGTTTTACATGGAATTGAGTTGAAAATAGAAAAAACAAGAAAAATTTGAAAAGTTTTATTATTCTCGGTAATATTTATTTTATGAACGTATCGTCATCCGATGAACAGAATTTCTTGAGAATAAAACGAAAACAAAAATTTTATTGAAAAATTGATCGTCTATTATATCGATATTTTGCCACAAAAAGAGATTTTACAGTACATTTCGATGTTTTAAAAATGTACAAGCAAAATACTATAAAAGGAAAATCGAGAATTTGACTTTTACCGTTTACCTCGTACCTATCTTATCTCCCCGCCGGCGTCAAGGGTGGGGGTTCACATTTATCGTTTGGGTGCCAGTAACAACCAGCAATGGGATATGTATACCAGGTAAGTTCCCTGTAACCAATACATTCACCATATGGATCACGTGGATGATACCCATGATAATTAGTACATCTATTTTTGCGGTATTTTGGACGTGAACTATCGAACCACATCCAGCTAATGCATGTCCTCATATCCGTATCGTCGCAGCGGGCTGTGCAGTTACATCTAAATCTGTAAAGGTACGGGCCATGTTTATAATTTGGATTCCATCTGAAAAAAAGGCGAGTCGCACGAATGTTAACGAGTTGAAATATCGAAAATAAGGTATTATTTTTTTCGTTTGCACGTACTGCGTATTCATAAATTTATCCATTCCTTGTCCCCAAAATTTGCGACATAATGAATACGAAAAAAAAGCTAAGAATAGCGATATAGTTACGAAAAATTTCATTATAACGCGGTACACAATCGAGAGTAAATTCAAAAATATAATTACTCGGAATGGACGATTGATTTAGGTAATTTGATGAAATCAATTGCAACTTCACAGCTACCGAAAGTCATCGAATCTTTCAGTTGAGTGGATTTCATTACCTTCAAGGTTGGGTTTTTTACGGCGAATAATTCGAAACTTCGATTAGTTTTAAAATTCTCTATTTCACGCTTTGGTTTAAGTAATAATGAGTGACGTGAGGTGAAAAAAAATTAATTTTGAATGATTGAAGAACGATGGGCCGATAATTATTATTGATTTGCAGGCATACACAGTTGTAGGAATGGTTTTCTTTGAATTTTCTGTTTCATTCGAAGATGGGTTATTTTTTGTAAGCTCAATGAAAAGTGAACGACGAGTCGACGATTTTTTTTACAATTTTTCGCGTATGGTATTGAAAGGTCATCAGATGTTGAAAAATGGCGCTAACTGGAGGTCTTCGTCATTTTTTGGCAGGATGATGAGTTTTTGGAATTTAGCAAAATAGCGAATGGTTGAAAATTTCACGTAAAATTAACAGGATTAAAATCAACTAGAGAAACTTGAAAAAATTTTGTTTTCGATTTATATCACACATTCAAAAAGAAATTGATCAATAATGATGAAATTAGTGTTGCCACTTGATGCAAAAAAAAAAAAATAATACGAAAATCTAAGAATGAAAAAAAATTGGTGACCTGTGTGAGTAAAAATTTTGAGAAAATTCTACGTAAAGAATCTGTTTTGTATAAAATGACGTATCCACGTATAAAAAATGGCTTTGAAATCATTATTTTGTTTCTATGGTTTTTTTTTGATTTTTTTTTTAGAACATTTTTAGTGTGCGCAGATTATGACTGATAGCAAAAAAACTGGGCCAAATTGCAGAAAACTAATTTTTTCTATCATAAGGATATTATTTCCGAATTTTGTGGAGAATTTGAAAAAAAAAAATTTGAACCTTGAAAACGAATAGACAAAAAGCTAGTGCAGGATGTCAAAACAGGTCAAGGTGGTCATGAAAAGTCAAGCTTTATTACAACTTTGCTCAAAATGTCGAGTTTTTTTTTCAAAAATTTCAAAAGTCATAAAAATTCCCTTTACCATTGATAAATATTAAAATTTTTTTATGGGAGGGACAAAAAAGTGCTTGAAATTTCCTTTAAAACGAATATAAGCAAGGAGAGGTCAAAAAATTTGGGGTTGGTTGCCAAAAAAATCATTCGAATCAAGATTTGTTTCAAAAATTTTTGTTAAACACCCTGTAGTGAAATATTTGATTACTTAAGTATATGCCGAAAAAATCAAAAAAATTGTTTCCTCATCATCAAAATCAAGAAGAAAATGAAAATGATTTCCATGTTTTTATCCAATTTTTTACTTTTTTAAAGAAATGAAATCGAGAAATATTTTCTCGAAATGATCAAAAAATTACAAAGTCGTATTTTTTTCATTTTCGTGGCCTTGGATCACTTTTTGACATAAGCGAATGTGATACCTTTCGATTTCGTCATCATGAGACACATTTTCCTTTGATGTCTTTTAGTCTCCGAATCGATTTTAATTTTTAATCATGAAGTTACTCACCTGAAATTTTTCATTACATATTCGACAGACTCGTTATATTTTTACTTTAGTTTAAAAGCTCATAAATCCGCTAAAAGTTCGCTGAGACTTCTGGTTTGTTATTTTGTTTCATCGTTTTATGACTTCTGTGCTTCAAAACAAAATTTGAGACAAAACAGTGACTCATCGTACAGTTTTTTGACGAATTGACATGGAATGATCGAGACCTATGAGTAGTCGAACTCGATCCCCCCCCCCTATCCCTCTTTAGAAAAAAGACCAAAAATTCTACATTAAAATTATGAAAGGGAATTGGGGAAACCAAAATAACTGATAAACTCAGAATTGCTATTCTCTGTTGTTTTTTTTTAGCTGAATTCAAGGACTTGTGGAAAGAGTCAGGGCAGTGAAATCTGAAAATTGAGTAAATATTTTAACTTATGTTTCAAAAAACATGGGAAAATGGCAAAAGTTTTACTTTTCAAGAAGAGTTTCTGAATCAAGGATATGTTTTGAAGATGATTTTTTCTTTTTTTATTAAAATGTCAAAGTGTATAATTTTTTAGGGGATTACTTTTTGTTGAAATGCTGGCCCTTTGAAATTGCTTCAAATAAAAAAAAGAGATGGCGAAATAATATACTTATTACTTACTTACTGAAATGTTACATTTTTTAAATTGAAATATTGCTTTAGAATTCTGTACTCATTTTTTTAAAAAAAATTTCATTATATTATCATTTTTTTACGATTTTGGAAATTTTCAAAAGTTTAAAAAAGACTAATTGTATTGTATTGGCTGATCATTATTTCAATTTTTTTCAATTCTAATAGAATGTCATAGTTATGTCACTCAGTGGTCTCCAAAATTCGGAAGATGCCAAAAATGTCATCAAAAAGTCATCAAAAAAAGTTAAATTTACTTCAGAAATTATTTTTAGACAACCTGCAGCTGAACTGAATTCAAAAATCAATTGCATAAATTGACGGAGGATCTCAAATTCTATATTATTGTCAGATGGTTTGATGAGGAAGAAGAGAAGTTTGATTGAAGAAGGTCTTTCTTTTTTTTTTTTCAAAAAATGGTTTCAATTTAACAATTCAGTTCTTTTTCAAGCGGTCTCAAGAGCTTTTGCATGATTCTATTAGGTAACTTTATAATATGCGAGTATGGAAATCTTATGAAATCCGACGTCGATCTTGTCAACATAAATCATAAATCTTTACGGTTGCTGGCTCACTCCGGTAATGACGAAGGTTCCATATCCAAATTACCTACAAATGTCTGCCAAATATGTTGCCGTTTTGCGTGCCATAAGGCGACTCTATAACCTTGATGATTGATACGATTTAACGAGACGTTTATCGTACATTGAGGTCTATAACCTGGTCGTCGGTCGTGTCATATTTTACCGGATATCAGAAGACTTGCAAAGGGAAAAAAAATAATAAAAAAGGCTCGTCAGGAGTATTGTATCGATTTTCTTGCGTTATATTCTCGTATTGTGTTGAATAGGTGTGTATGGGGTTTCGTTTGATGGTCGAATTTGACATGATGTTTCTGGTGGGATGCGTTCGGTTATATATTACGACTATACCATAAGGATGCATCAATCATACGTAATTTCAATCAATATACAGTAGATATGGCGACGATCGTCGAACGTCGAACCTTTTTACTAGTTTTGACGAGCTGTCTCGTTGATACGAGTGAGGTTTTTTTTTAATTACGATAAAATCGTCGTCTCGAGACGTTATTACTTTTAAGGCGGAGAGATGAGAAGAGTGGTTGTAATAATTTAGTGGTCATAAGAGTTTTTTTTCTTTTTTTTTTTTAATTTAATGTGAACCACGTGACTGATAAAAGAGAACTCGTGGTGTCTGTCTGTGATTTTAGTGAGAGTGAGATTTTCAGTAATAGCATATTCCATAACCTTTCGAAAACAAAAGTTCACCAGTTTAATTTGGTTTTTTGATTTTTGACGCATTTTTGGTAAATTTGAAAAATCATAACCTTCTCATTGAGATTTTTCAACGAAAATGTGATATTTTTAAAATGAAATTAAAAAAAAAATGCCTTTTCAGGTTGAAATTTCATTAATTTGTACTTAGTTGAGATTTCCATTTTTTCGACTACCTAGATGTACTCAGTAGTCCTCAACAAAATTGAAAACGCTCATACTTGAAAAATTTGTTTTTTTCGCTTCAAAATGAAAAATGGTGCGAGATTGGTGTTCTGTAATATAACATTGCTGAAGTGTTACCTACATATTCAAATTTTCTAATAAGTAATATCATTTGACGTCCATTATTATTTTCCCCAAAAATTATGAGGGACAAGAAAAGAGGAAGCGAAAGGGTTCAAATTAAAAATTTTTAAAAATTGATCAAGGCATCTATTGCTTGCACGTTTTTAGATTTCCCAAATCGGGAATTCAGATTGCTCGGTGGCCTCCTGGACTCCTAATATGAGAAGGTAACAAAAACAAAAATTTTCTCGGAGTTGTCGAACACTTTTGATTTTTTTCACGAACTCCACGAACACACTTTGGAGATCGACAAAAATTCAGTTAGAATTCGATAACTTAGACAGTGGGTCTCGATTTAAGTTCAGGATCAAAATGACCGTAGAAATGGATTCTGAATGAGGAGAGAGAATTCAAGGAAACATACAGTCATTTTTTGACATCTCAATAAAAAAAATATAATAATTTTTCGCCTCATTCTCATATTCCCTTGGAGCTAGGAAATTTCTTGAAAATCGAGTTGAAAATTAAGCAATTAAAAAATTGCACAGGTCTATGTGTTTCATTTTTTTTTCGCTTCATCGCTTCAGTTTTTCTATTTGAAATTTTTATTGAAAATTTCTTACTTCTTGGAGTCGATTTTATGAGCACAGGCAGGGTCCTGCGGAAATAATCAATAAAACGTAAATTTTAGAACGTAAAATTTTTTCTTTCTGCAGGGTTAATTACCTTCGTGTACTTGAGCTTCTTAGAAAAAAATTTTAACCCTCAAAAATGAAATTTTTCATATCTCTACTATGTTTTACTCATTTTTTTTTTTTTAATAGTAGGTAGCCTAGGTACCCTGCCTTTGGTTAAAAAATCTTCATCAATTGACAAAAATAAATCAAAAATCATGAAACAAATTTTCAACAAAAAATTCAAATAGTAGAAAATCTTGACGTAGGTACTGAATTTTTTTACTCGTAACATTTTGGTCAGAATTTTCAATGTTGACCTTGTGTTGCTGGTTTCTAACTAATTTCAAGTCGTGGTAATGCGAATTTATGTAGCATCAATTTTTCATTTCAAGTCTCAAAATTCAAAATTTACCCTAAAATTTTCATATTGATTGAAAAAATCAAGAAAAAATTGAATTTTTGAGACTTTGAGTGAAAAGATTCAAAAATTATGCTTTTTATCGGAGAATTTTAATCCGGTAATCAAAAATATAGCGTTAATTTTTTCAAAATTTGAAAATTCCAAATGAAAAAAATTGTGAATTCGAGTAAAAAATGGTCGTTTCAAAATGACAGGAGCTGTCTGGAAAATCAAGAGTTCACAGAAGGATCTAAAATCGCAGAAAATTGTGAAATTTAGTTTTAGACGAGTCGAGATTAAGCAGAGACCAGGTTTTGATCAAATTTATTAAAAAATACGTAGCATTTTTTTCAGTATTACCATGCAGTTCATCATATTTTCGTTAAAAATAAAAAGTAGCATACGAGTATATTTTTCAAAAATTGGCCAAAAATTCAATTCAGATAAATGCGATTGCATTGAGGGGGGGGGTATAAAATATTTTTCATCGAAAATTTCACTTTCATCGATTCTGTTTTTTAAAAAAACAAAATGTTTGAAAAGTCGATCAAAAAAATTAAGCAAACTACGTATTTCTCGTTCCCAAGTCAAAAAGTCGACATTTTACCGCACTAGATAATCGAAAAAGCGTGTACCGGACCGGAGCACGGAGGATTTATCGTTCCGGGACGTGTTGCTCGCCGGAGTCCAAACTTGGAGAAACTGGCAACCGTTACGTACGACCGAGAATCGACTCCAGTGCGAGCAGATGCACACAGAAGATAAAATACATCTACAGTTCCGTACGCAGCATTCGGACTGTCGACGAAAAATGACCCTTTTGCCGAGGACGCCGAGCTACGAAGATGAGAAATTCTGCACGTCGTTCGCCCCAACAAACGAGTCGAATACGCGTATTGTATATTTGTATACGTAAAGTTTAAGTATTCTCGAGGCGTTTTGAATAATGAATAATTCGAGTACAGTAGTTCACTTTATCTGCGTGTAAGTTTAACTGTTAAGGGGGTGCGAAAGGTGGTGGGGGCGAGGTAAATAACGATGTTTTCGAGTGTTTCGTTTAACGCAGCGGTTGCCTGGCCCAAACAGCCGCCAAGTTTTCAAAATATGTAGCAATATTTTCGTTTGAATTTTTCCTTTTCCTGTCGGTTTTGTTTTTGTCTTGATAAAAGCGGTTTGTTTGGAATTTGTGGGGAAATGGGTGGAAGGGATTATGCGATAAAAAGCGTTACTTATTGTTAATTTTATTCGTACGGCTGAGAGAATTATACCTGAACTCTTAAATGTTTATCTAGATGCGAAATCGGTGAACAGATTTTCTCCCATTTATAGGCAGGGGAGGGGGCAAAGATGCGGTTGAAAAGAGGAAACTGAAGCGAGGTGGCGATGAAATGAGGTATAAAAGATTATTTTTCGAGTGTTGAAGTACGTAGAAGAGCCTTTGCATCTCTAGCTTTTAATGCTCTCGTTTCGTTTTTATTTTGTTATGACTTTTGTTTTGCGAGAAATTTAGCCTTGTACAGTGGTGCTCTTGAGAAGCGAATTTTTTAATGCAGTAAATTAAATCTGAAAGGTAGTTTTTGGTGAGAGGACAGATGATAGAATGTCAACGAGGAGGAAGAAAGTTGCTGTGATGAGGCGAAAATGGTGATAATTTTTTGATGGTGTAATTTTATACGTTCTTGAGTTATGTCCACTTTATTCTCGAAATCTGATTGGTGATTGAACAGATTTATCTCATGAATTGACTAATCAAAATTTCATTTTTTTATCGGTTTGGATGTTTTTTTCTTCTGCAAATAGAGCCGCTGCCATGATATGCCATGTCCCTATTAATCTTGCTGAACTCGAATCTGTTGTTTATTTTCGGACAGACCTCATGTAAAAATTTTGCTTTCTGAACTTGAATTTTTGTATTATGCAAATTTTTAGCAGGTCTTATCCTACAGTAAAACTTTACTCCAATCAACGCAATCAACGACTTCTGGCTATTTTTTTTTTTTACGAAATTACCATTTTTTGATTTTGAGAGTAAAACGAATGGCTAATCACTTCATTTTTTCCCCCAAAAATATGGACGAGGCAAAAATCACGTTTTTTTGTCATAATGGGCGAGGGTTATTAGTTAAGGGAAAATTTTTCGGCTCAGAATTTTTTCTTGTCTTCATGACATCCCGAGTTTTTTCAAGTTGAAAAAAAAATGACGTGGAAAAATTTTTGAATTGAGAAAGTTGAATTAAAATGTTCAAAGGTACTTGAAAAAAAAAAATGTCATGGTAATTTGGACTAGAATAAGAAACTATACTTACGCACTTTTTTGTTGAATTTTAGCTACGAAACAACTTGAACTCGCTCAGGCATTCTACATGGGCAATAAATTTAAAAAACTTGAGGGGGGGGGGGGTCGAAAGAATTTTTTTAGTTGAAAATTTCAGAAAAGGCGTAAAGAAATCTGGAATTATCTCCAAAAATTTTCAAAACAAATGTTTTTACTAATTTTCATTTTAAAACAGAGGAGAAGAGAAGAAAGTAGTAAGTAAAGAAACTATGGCGAATGATTGATTTTCAAGGTTTGTTTTAAATTCTTGGTACAGACTTGGAGTTTCAATTTTTTGCAAACATCAAATGGCCCAGATTATTTATCTGGCCTAGGCGATTTGCAAAAATTCAATGAAATATCGAGTAACTTTCTACATTCCTTGAACTTGAGTATGATTTTCATTTTCGTTGTGGAAAATTATTCTGTCTTGAAAATTGAACCATTATTTATTTCAACAAAAAAATATGTTAATAATTTGGTAGGTAATGAAAAAGTGTATTACGTATCTAATTTTCAATGAGCACATCAAAATTAATATAGCTAGGTGGTTGAAATTACAATTTTGAAGATGAGATTTTTATTTATTAAGAATGTAATCAATGTTCCCATACTCGTTGATCCACGAAGAGATTTTTTTGAATCGATCGCAATGATTGAATGATGCAAATGGAAAGTGTGATTGATGTAATGAAGTTTGCTCTTCTTTTTTCAGCCATTTGGGAAATGGATCGTAGAATAGGTACAACAAATCGTTACTATTTCGCCTGCTTTATCGGAGGGCTTACCTTTCCGCCGTTAACACAGTTAACGATGCTGATGAGAATACACAAAGTGAAAATTAAAGCTTGTTTGAAGTATTTCATTTTGTAATGCACTCGACTCGATTGCACTTCGCACTAAAAACAAATGTGAACTTGGAGAGAGCGAGTTTCTCGTAAAATGATTTTTATACTACCTACGTGGTTGGTATTTATACAAATTTTTAGCACAGAAATTATCTATTTGGAAAGGTTTAAAATTGGAAAACATTTACTTATCATTTTGTATGTTCTTGGAAAAATATATGGTGGTAATCGAATAATTTCACGATTATTTACTCACGTTGGTTTGAAATTTATGAGGTGTCAAATGCCACGTTGTGCATAACAATATTACTGCAGGATTACCAGATACCTACATCGGTTTCGGGGAAAATATTGCTAGTTGTGATAGGCGAATAGCTGAATATCAACGTATAGATAGTGATTAGGTACTGTTGTAAATAAAAGTTCCGCGAATGTCCATTTAAATTTTATCATTTTGACTTTAGCTCATTTTTTCTAGATATGAAAAATTTCGAACTTGAAATATTTTTCTTTTCATTTCTTGGAACTTGAAACGAAATTGATAAAATGTTGCATTTCGAAGTAATGATTTTAAACGTTTTATGATAAATCGATTCGTAGAAAGCTGTAAGGTGTTCGAAAATATTGATAGAAAAGAAAGAAATGAATTCTTAAAATTATAAAAGCAAAAATAATCGGTGCTCAACATAGACGCACTCAGAAATTTATTAAGGGAGGGGCTGAGAATTTGAGAAGAATTGAGAGAGGGTCAAATTTCAAATTACTCATTTTCTACTGATCTTTCAGTCAAAAATCATCAATTTTTCCGACAAATTGGAAATTTATCTTCGAAATTGGTAATTTTTGATTGAAAAATTAGTCAAAAATTATCGAATTTTAAACTAAACTGAGCCCGAACGAAGCGAGGGCTTTTATAGAAAAAAAAAATTGTTTGAAAAGCAAATGGGTGCACCTATATACTTTTGTATGTAGTTACTAGTTTTGGCTTAATTTTCACCATAATTCATAATTAGGAATTCACAAGTTCAAGGTCAATTTTTCACCACATCCCCCCGGTCACCAACAAATGAAAACGATCATTGTTTGTAACTTATAAATAAACAATAATTTCATAAGTTTATTCATGAGATTTGATTTAATTTATTAATTAGCTAATCGACGATTTATTTCGTTTTTTCTGTTGCAGGTGAGTTTCAAATGTTCATTACAAAAAATTTAAATTAAGAAATACACGCTGGAGTAAGTTTTTTTGCAACTTGAAATATGGTTTTAATCCAAAACAACGTAAGGAGAATGAATAAAATTAATTAATTACATATTGTTGAGGAGAGAGGTTAAAATTAAATTGCTTGTAATGCAATTTTTTTGATTTTTTGGGAATCAAAGTGGAAATTTCCAATTTTCTCGAGGGAAAACCGAAGTTTTCAACTCAATCGCATTTTTTTCATTTTTGCTGGGCAAACTGTTCCTTTTTCTGTTTTAAATTTCAAACACTGTATCGCTGAATTCAGAAAAAAATAATTTTTGCGTTTTTTTTCTTTTTTTAACAAAAATGTTTTGAATAAAAATTATGCCTCAGAATCTTTTTTTTTTTATGTGAAAAATACTTGAAATTTTTATCAAATTCAAACTGTTTGTAGTCAAACTTCTTCAACTCAAACCAAAATTTTTTGACACCCAAAATAATTTTTGATATTTTTATTCAAAAAAAAGATGTCCTAGCAGTATTTCCACCTGAATTTTTGAATTACACCATTTTTATGAAATTTTAAATAATATTATTTCTACAAAAATTCAGGGATCCCAGAGGGGGTCTGGTACCTCCGGCTCCGAAATTTTTTTCAACTGCGTCCGGCTCGAACAAGGTTAAAAATGCATCGGAGGGTCCCTCCAGAAGATTCCTCCGAAGATGAAAATTTTAGGGGGTTATTACGAAGTTAAAACCATCATTACTTTTTGAAAAAAAAAAAACATTTAATTTTCAACTGCTGTTGTAAGCAAAAAAATAACCGATAATTTTGGTAGTTTTTAGGGGAGAAAAAACTGAAAAATTACTAGTTAAATTAAAAAGCATCATCTTGCCAATCCTTCATATAAATTATTTTAAAAAATTGGCAGATGTCTTCGGAAATCTGTAAAAAAAAAATTTAATGAAAACTGTGATGATTTGGGTAACATTGACCATTGAATCTGAAAAAATTTGCGATCCAAATTGGAATAGTAGAGAAAATGATGAGAAATACGAATTCTATTTCTATGAACACGTTTTGAAATTGAAAATTTAGAGGAGAGGCCTCCGGAGTGAGTCCAATGTGGTCCCTCCGACTCCAGTTCCGGAATTTTTTTAAAAGTTCCTCTAACTCCAGTTCCGATTCAGGCTCCAAGATTTTTACAAGAGTCCCCTCGGCTCTGGCTCCGAAAAAATCGTCCGGCGAGGAAACCTTCCTTCGACTCCGCTGCGGATCCAGCTGATAATGCATTTTAATTGCTGAAAAGATTTGGGCTCACTTTTCTTGTCACTGAATGAAAATTTTCTATTTTTATAGTTCCCTAAGGTGGAGTGAGATGTTGAAGTTTCAGGTTGAAAATCATTTTTTTATTGCATCTGCGTAAATTAGTTTTGAAAGAAAAAATTTAAAAAATTATCTTCTGCTGATTCGCGTCTCTTACCTTGTTAAAGAATTTTAATAATATTTTTTCGAATCCCTCCTCCCCATTCCTCAAACATTAGATACTCTAATTTTTCAAATCTTGAAGCATTTGTCTTTTTAAATCTGTACCATTCGAAACACCATTTTAACAATTCCTTTTCTTTTTCAACAAAGACAATTTTCCAAAGGTCAAGATCAAGAGTCATTCATTCTCTCCCTTCCTTTCTTCTTCCCCAGCAACTTTTACACTGCCTCATAAACATCGTCCCGGGTTTTCTTCGCCGACCAGCTCTATGCGGCGCGACTATATCGTCAAGTATTTAAATCGACTTGACTGAAATCTGTTTTAATGCGAAATTACGCCTCGCCGCGCCCTTTAAAGTGGCTCAAAATTAACTATTCCCACGGGTCAATTCGCTTTCCAAACGCTGAAACTTTATTACCCTTAACGAATAATGTATCTATTCTTAAGTACAAACTACACCACCACACTCTTCACCTCTCCACGACGCATCTCGTACCGCAACGTATTCGGATTCGGCGCCCACGTACCATGCGGCTTAATCGGCTCTGGTCCTGATAAATGATACACAAATCACTCGCTCTCTTCCCTTCTCGAGCCGCAGCCGAACCATCCGAGCGGTGGTGATTAATCGCGCGTTGTCATTCGAGATTGAATTTTTAATCGACGTCGCTGCTCGTTCCCATTCCAACCCTTTTGCTTAAAATTCTACAGTGTCGCGCCTCTGACGCGGTCTGGAGTTCCATTAACACAGTCGTCGACGATGGGTTAAGTATACGCAACTCGACGGTTATTTCAGCACCGATTTATCGCCGGAGTATTTTTTTTTCGAGTAATGATTTTTTTCCCTCGTCGGATTATTGAAATTAATTGAAATTCTGTGTTACGCGGATCGCGTTATCGTGGAAAAAAAATACGCGAACGGATATGTTCGGTTTACTAGGTTGTGCCTTCTGGCCCCCCTGACCCTGGTTTCATACCATATTCAATTTTACGCAGACGAAAATTCCCTACTAGACTGTAAATACCATACGCCAAGTTTCATTCTGCCTTCCAAAGTGAAAGGCTGGCAATTCGCTTTACATAGGGGTATCGATGCGGGTATAGCACAAGGTACATCACATCGAGCCTCACAGAATCGACTTTTGTGGCTTGGTTCGCGTTCAATTCCTCCTAAACTCGCGTATCCTTTATTTTTTTGCACGCTTGGAAAAACGAACGATCCTGCGTTTATTTTTCCTCCTATTTGTGCCCATTCGTAGCCCTGTGCGATTGCTTCATCCCAGGATATCCTATTTTTCCTCTTTTGTAACTAAAAAGATACGCTTAGGCGATACGCAACGTTCGATAATTTAATCGCTATCGAGTTCGAGTCTCGTACTGCTGATGGCGTAATTCGAATACGTGTGTGTAGGGTCTCAGACTGCTCTTCCCTTAGGCTATTTTTTCAGCTGCGAATCGATAACCTAGCTCGTGTCGTTGTCGAACGAGATATAAATTAATTTCAAAAACGTCTATGAACGTTAAAAAGGGATGAGAGTGGAACCCCCGACCTACTTAATCAACGTACTACGGTAGATAAATTATCGCGACGAGAAGGCCTGACTTATGGAGTATCTTGGTGGCGTCTGGCTCGAGTCCAGCTGAATACACGTGCGCCTGGGGTGTTATTTTTTTAGCCAAATAAAAAAGCCGTTAATGTAGGACCTCGATGGATCGACGTATTTTCAGGGTGTGACATATGGCTTTGGCTAAAGTCTTGGATGTGTTTGGCAAGAGAGTTGGGAATTCGAAGTCGTTTGAGTGGAGAGAGGGTGGGTCGTCAGGTAGGAAATTTTTTGGATGTTGACAAAGATTTTTTTGGTTAGAGTTTCTGGGATCGAAAAATGAGCATGGGTGTGAATTTTCTGCAAAATCTGGATAACTTGAAAAATTCTAGAAATTTTGATATTTTCCTAAGAATTTTTTTTTTAATTCAAAAGAAGGGTATGTCTTCAAAAAAAACCACGATAATTTCGGTCATTTGATGATGATATCTTTCAAAAAAATTGCTCTCGTTCCTCTGTTGCGATTATATTTTTTCATAAATATTTTTAAAATCTCAAAATTTTTAGTAATTTTTGCTATTTTAAATTTTATGTTTCTGAATAAAAATAGATTTTTTGTTTCTTTTTTCATAAAAAATGAATTTATTTAGTCATGACAATTGACAATCGTAAATTTCTGAACAGAATAAAAATATTATGTACCTACTTTCCATGGTTGTTTTGTGCTTGAAAAGCACTGTAAAATATTAAAAATTTTAGAAAATTAATTTTCCAAAATATTTCGGACATTCAACGTCATCACGAATGAAACTCGAAATTTCAGGACAAAATCTTCAAAAAGCCCGAAGTTTCAATAACAAAAAGATTAAATATCTGCATTAATCTGATTTTTTCCTTCAAAAATTTTCTTCATCGCCTTCTCTAACTCGATGAATTTACTATAATTTATTTAATAATGAACCTATCAACATTTGCGAAATTCCATTAGTCATAAAATTCCTCAAGTTCACCCGAAAACTTTACCTCATTGAACTGATGGGATTTTGATGAAGGTTCAAATACACGATAAAAGAACTATCACAAAAAAATGGCGCTACCCCCCCCCTCCCCCCATCATCACTATTTTAGGAAATTTGAGTTCTTCTATTTTTTTTATAGAGTTAAATCACAATTTAAAAAACCTGAAGCATTTTTGAGAAATTGCATGTGGTATCTAAGAATAATATTTTTACCAAGTTCGGATTTCCTGAAAGAGGTAGAGGGGGCGAGAAAATTTTGAGCTGAAGCAATAGTTAATCGAAAGCACATCATAAAAGGATTCTATATAGAAAATTTCTGGTGCTGAACTACATTTGACGAATTTTTTAAATTTCAAAATTTCTCCATCGCATCGCCCTGAAAATTCTGAAAATTTTATCCAATCAACGTGAAAAAAAAAATCGTATATTAATTTCACCTACTCTATTTTCGACCTGAAGAATCAATTGGAAACGATTTCAAGACGTTTCGGAGCCACCAGAAAATTTTGGAATTTTCCAGTGCTGGAGAAAAGCCTACTGTATTAAAAATACTCAGTTCAGATAAACTTTAGAACCAAAAACTCAGATTACTCCTACTCATATTGGTAACCTATTTTTTTTTAAAATTTATGATCGAAAAAAACCAGAATTTTCCGGAAATCGCTCCATATTAAATCAAATTTATATTTTTTTCAAAAGAATTTTTCTTTTGAAAAAAATGAAAGCCCGGGAAGTTACGAATTTTAGAAAATTGTGCTTTAATCGATCAGATGGGTTGCCAATATGAACTCACCTTATATGTAGAAATCTCAATTTTCACATTTTTTTCGAATTTTATTCTCTGAAGCCTTAAAATTTAGTAGAAACCTACGCCGAAGTCCCAAAGTTGAAAATTGAATTTGTTCCGAGAAAAATATGAAGTTTTTTTTGAAAAAAAAAGCATACAAAAAATATTGAAAAAAACTTGAAAATCACCATAATTGAACTGAATAACGCACCGATACATTTAGTTAATTCATTTATACAAAGCTGCTTAAAAACGATACTTGAAGTTAGATACTTGTAGCCCAGTTCAGTAAGAGAATCTCGAAAACGTTTTTCGCTCATTTGGTCGGTTTGTCATGGAGCGCCATACCTTATAGACTTTTATATGGGATTTTTTTCTAATAAGTAGGTACTGAATGAAAAATTCGAAAATTTTCTAGAGACTCCGAAACGTCTCATAGCCGCTTCCAATCCATTCGGGAGGTTGAGATTGAGGTGCGTACATTCCAAATTTTAGATTTTTTCGTTGATTGAATCAAATTTTTATATTTTGCAGAGAGATTGATCAATTTTGAAAATTTAAGAGTACTCCAAATTTTGAGAAATAAATTTTTAGCCCCTATACTAAAAAGTACCCAAATCATTTTCAAAAATCTGGAAAAATTTCTGGATAGTTTTCTACTTTATGTGACCGTCTATGAAAAAAGGGATCTCAAGGGTCATGCAATCAGAAGTCACTTTTTCGGATTTGGGACTCCAAAATCCCAAACAATCGATTAAAATCCTTCCAAGGTTCGTAGGATCCAAAACAAGCTATTAAAAATCGACATTTTGCCCAAGAACTTCTTCAGGTTTCAATGCCAAAAAAAGATTTCAAAAAAGTTCGTTTATTTCAAAACCCTATTTTTAACTTTCAAGTTCTTTTTTTTCGTGGACGATCACGTATTGTACTAATTTTAGAAAAAATATGAAAAATGATGTTCCTTGCGTGATCTCGTTCTGTTTTTTTTTCCTAAATCCTTCCTGAACGATTGATTAGGTACTGGAATTTTCGAAATCCAAATTGTGCGAAAT
Source organism: Pseudococcus jackbeardsleyi (assembly GCA_038380155.1). Taxonomy (NCBI): domain Eukaryota; kingdom Metazoa; phylum Arthropoda; class Insecta; order Hemiptera; family Pseudococcidae; genus Pseudococcus; species Pseudococcus jackbeardsleyi. Next base: position 7,224,993 of record CM076240.1, read on the forward strand.
CCTTCGCTCCACAGTCGTACTTAGCTTGTTTGTTGTTGTTTTCGACGATAGACGAAACCAGGAAAAGGAAACGCGCTGTGTTAATCTCGTCTACTTTTGAGAATACCGTGCAAACAATACGATTCGTACATGTGTAACACGTACGTGACTCCTTTAGACACGTGTCACGTATTATTTAACGTCGTATAACGTTCACTACCGTGTATAAAAACGGTTTCGCATGTGAACCTCGCACTCGGTACGTTTTCAAATGTGTACTGTACCTACTCCGAGACAGTACGTGAATATTTGTAGATGTACTACGTTTACTTACATTCGCATATATACATGTATTTTCCCACACAAGGCAGAAAGCATACATCTCTATTCGTTCTGCAGCGAAAGTCGAACTATGTAAAGTCAAAAGCGTCAAACGGAAGGATAGAGAAAGAGTAGGTGAATGACTATACAATGCAAACGGATCTCGTACACTTCAGTTGGCAAAGTTATCGCGCCGTGTCTTCGTTGGCTCTTGCTACCACCGACATCTTATATGGGTTTACTTTCCCTTCCTACCACCTTCCTCTTGTTTGAATTTAATCGACGATGTTTTCAGCGTAACTCGTGCTATTCTGAGTCAATTACGATACCGTAGGTACAAATATGGCGATAATTTTATCCCATGGTTTACAAAGACTCGCCTGGTCTAAAGGTCTGCTTGAGGCATTTATATTTTGAGATTGGTTTGATGGAACTATACTCTTTCTTCCATGCACCATTTCTCATAAACTCACAAACAAGGATGAACTGATTAGGGTTGAGTGAGAAGGGGTTACTTACTTGGGTATTTTATCTGAAATTGAAAAAAATCAGTTGATATTATTTACAGGGGTTTTCAAAGCAGCTGAATCCATTTTCAACATCATTTTGGACAAAAACTGAAAAGAGGCTCCAAGGGGATGGAGCAAAGGTCAAAATTTCAGGGTTTAAATAATAAGTTGAGTGTCTAACTGTGTAGTTTTTGACTGATCTACTCGGCTCATTTCTGAAAACTTTAGATCAAAAATTCGAAGGGGCACCCTACGTAGAAGAGCATCTCATGATATTTTGAAGCATCACAAGTTACATTATGAAAGTTTATAGGTATTACAAAATAACCAATTTTTTCTTCAATCACGACTCCAAACTATCTAATGATGAGGTATGTATTCAATTTCAGTTTTATTTTTTAATATAATAGTGTAAGGTACGACTTATTGGAGTGGAGGGAGGGGTCAGATCGAAAAATTAAGTCGATATTCGAGCTCAGTGACCTCAGATTAGTAAGATTCCACGTACTACGCATTATTATTATTTTTTCATTCGTTTTTACGAAATTGGGGGTTAGGAAACCACTCGAGGATAAAATCTGAAAAAAAATCGAACTTTAGTGCCCCCAAAAACCTAACAATCCACAAGTTTACACATTATTTTTCACTTTTGTGAATTTTTTTAAAAAATTGAGGCATATTCGAAATCAGCCCCTTCGAATTAGTTGAAAAAAGTGTCTCCTTAATTTTCATGTCTTTGAATTTTGGTCAAAATTGCGGGCCCTTTTGCTCCCAGAATGGAAACAAAAAATTTTGTTTTTTTCTGTTCTTACTTTTGTCTCAATGTAATTTCTGGAAAGAGTCAGAGATTTGATTTTGATTTTCAGTTTTTCAATTGAATGAAATTTTAATTTACACAAACCAGCAACAAATATCTTCTAAAGCACAAAACCCAGAAAAGAATGAAAAAGAATGGTTCAAGAAAAACAGAGAAGATCTAAAACAAACTTCGTAATCGTAAGATTTTTGAAAATGAAACCAAAATCGACAAATTTTCAACTCAATTTTTTTTTCATTCTTAAAATAGTTTCAATTTTTAATTTCCTTTTCTCCAAATATTTTTCCTCAAAATATTTTTCAACCAATTCTGAAATTTTTTCCTTCAATTTTTTTCCAGGTAGGTATGAAAAATTTTCAACTCTGGCATTTTTTCTAAAAATATTTACATATTATATTTTTCATTTCATAACTCTAGAAATCTTCTCTCAAAATTGAATCTTTTCTCAAATTTCATTGCTCTCAAAATCATTTTTCAAAGTTCAATTTTTACACTTTCTAAAAACTCCATTTCTTTTAGCTCAGCTGAAATGTTTTTCTAAAATTATTTTCCAACTCTGAAATTTTTAGAATACAAAAACTGAAAAAATTGGTTTGAAAAACATTTTAAGAAATTTTATGAGAGGAAAAATCGTGAGTGTCATTAAGTTTTTAAAAATTTTAAGATCAAAAAATGAGATTTCACAGTTGTTAATTCAAGTAAATATTTGATATACTTAGAATGAAAATTTTACTGAAAAAGAAAAATTGAAAAAACTGAAAAAATCTTCGAGCTTACAATAAATTTTGAGAAGATAGTTCAGCGGAGGAAAAAATTTATTGGAAGAGATGAAAAAAAAATGATATCAAGTATAAGAAAAATTTAGAAAGCTGAAAAAAATTAAAATTTTGGAAAAAAAGATATAGTTAACAGCGTGCATTTTAATGGTATCCAATTTTTTTCAAATTCCGTATCATTTTCAAATACTTTTCGACCCTAAAATTAATTTTTCTACTTTGAATGAAATTTTTAATTTCTCAACATTGAAATTTCTTCTTCTAATTTTGTTCTTTGATTGTAAAATTTTCATATACTTGAAAAAAAAATTCCAAAGTTGAAAAATACCCATCTGTGTATGCATTTTGGAACAAAGATTACCCACTAGAAAAATTTTTAAATCGAAGAAAAAATCGGAGGAAGAAATTTCTGTGTTGAGAAAAAATATTATTATAGGTAAATTCAAAATGAAAAATAGACTCGAGAATTGCTCGAGAAAAAAATATTTGAGGAAAAAATTTTAATATTGAGAAAGGAAAAAATCCTTAAATTAGAAATACTCGGCCACGAAAGGTCATATTTGTTTACATTCTCTTTGTTACCTCGTGATAAGGTTGATTATCTTTTATTTACGAACAAATTATTTTGATACATTATCGTGTTTAAATAAAATATATCAAGTGCAATAATGCCGGAATGAGATTACTCGCAATGTTTGCCAGCTTACAATCCTTGTCAGCAGTTTTCGTAATCGTTACTTTATTCTATTCGTGCCAGATTCACTCACTACCACCGCTCAATCCAAGTTCGGATAACGTCACCTATTCTACACTCGCCGAAGCCCAAACAGCGAATACGACAAAGAACGGTACCGAATCAACGAAAAATACCGCAGATTGTTTCAAATTCTGCCTCGAATGGTGGCATTTATTGGTATTCAGTATAATCGTATTGTTATCGTGTTGCCTTTGTGCAGCCCTTAGTCAGCAACAACCTCGCGAAATATGGTACATGGTCGAACGTCCATCCACCGGGCAACTTTCCAGACCAATAAAAGCACTTCCGATACGTAAACCTTGAATTCTTATCAATGGATTTTTCTTGATTTTTATCGCTTTAGACGATTTTACTACTTGTGTAGATATAATATTTATGTATTTTGGTATTTTCTAAGCCATTGAAAGTTCTGTTGCGTTGGCTGGGGAATTCGTTTGTCGTATTTAAGAGCAGTATGACGAATATACTTTTGTAAAGCTTTTTATATTCCTTTGGTCGTATCTTTTAATTGCTTAGGTACTGAAATATGTGAAAAAATCGACCAATTTAATTTCACCATAAGTATCGAGAACGTGGATCGTAATAATTTATATTATTTTGTACCTCTCCTCCATCTTGCTCGATTTCGGCCCGTAATGTATCTTTATCGAAATGCAATATCCGTCGTGACAAATTTATACGAGCGACGCGACGCTGGGATGTTGCTCATTTCCCAAGATACGTCTACGATTTCCTCCCAATAAATTTACCTACTCGAGTCTCCTCGCCGTCATCCGTATCGTTTGCAGTCGACACTTGTACACTGCTCCTTGCACGAGCATCGTGCCGGAATTTCATTAAATTTTAACTCCAGTTTATCGGCGATGTACAATTTCGCCCCTTGAGACAGTCATGTTCCTTAAGGAGGTTCAACTTATGTGGTGTATTTGCTTCCCACATACTTTTTTTTTCGTAATCAGCGTTCATATGTAGTTAAAAAAAATGTCGAGGGAAATCTTCCAGAGTGGATGGAGTGAAGAGATGAAAAATTGGAATAATTTAACGTGTACCTGGTTGCGAAAACATCTCGAGTGAATTATGGTTTGTTGGAATCGAATTTGATTTCCTGGAATTTACATAGGCACGTGAATTGAAAGTCGTATATTTTGTGGTAATTGAAAATGGTGGAAATCCGTTGGAACAGGGAGTTAATTGGTTTCATTTTATTGCAGCGATAAATTGTAATTTTTTTTTTTTACTATTCCCTAGTTATTCAGGTTGTTTGGTTTCCCAAATATTTAAACGAGCTCGTGAAATTGTGGCCTTAGAAATTCAAAAAATATCCACAAAAAGTTAAAGTTTGATTTTTTTTTTATCAATAATGAAATTATTTGCAAATTGGCAGAAATATGCCAGAAAGGATCCCCTTTGTTATTTCCCAAATTTTCTAAAAAAAAAATCATCAAGTTCAACACTTTTGTAAATTTTTTGACTTGAACGTAATATTTCCAGCTGAAAACGCATTGAAGTCTTGAAAAGAACCAATTACCCCTAGATTTGTAGCAATCATAAAAAAAGTACAAAATTTCAAAAAAAAAATTTAATGCCCAAAGTTTTGGCTAAAGATAATTGTTTGTAATGATTAAGAATCTTTGATGCTCAGAAAAGTACGAAAAAATTACGAATTTTGCGAGAAAAAATGTTCACAAGTTGAGAATCCATACCTACCAACGTGGTTTAATATTTTAAAATTTTTTCTTTTTTCTCGAATGTTTCAATCAAAGTACATAAGTATGAAATTAGGTTTTTTTTTGGAGAAATTTAAAGCAAAAAATGGTTTAAAAAATAGCAAGAAAAGTATAGAAAATTACAATGATTTTCATTTTTCAGAATTCATAAACACTTGCGAGCATACAAAAATGTTATTTTTGCATTTTGTAAATGCAATTTTTTCAACATTATTTATGTGCTTCACTACTTAGGACTATTTTTGTCAATTTTTGTGTAATATTTTTATTATTTTTGAGTAGGTACCCAGAATAGACATTTTTTCGGAAATTTTACGATATTTTCAATTTTTTATGGTAAAATCCCATTTTTGAGAAATTTTCATTAATGATTTCTTTGTGTTTTTCCCTTCTCAAGAAAATTCTAAAAAATGTTATGCCCCCTGCCTCAGCCCTTTCTGAAGCTGGAGCCTTCAAAATTCAGGAAAGTTTTTAGGCCTATTGTGAAAAATTTTCTGATGCCCAGTAAAGGTTTAATTTTTTTTTTTTTAAATTCTCAGGTGTAAATTATTCTTGTTCAATTGTTCATATCAAATACGGACTATTAAGTTTCGAAATTCTTATTTATGAAAAATTCATTCTTTAGAACTCTGTTTAATTTTTTGAACTAATTCTGGTGAAAATTGACATAAACCTCCCTCCTCCCCCCCCAAAAAGTTGAGAAAATTTAGGTACGTTCTTGAATTTGAAAAATTATCATTATTTTTCCAAGTTGAAAAATTTACTGTTGGTAGACATGAAAAAGACCATTTGTTCTTCAATTTTTGAGAACAGAACTGAATGATTATTTTCCAGGGAAAACTCAATAATTACTATAGTCAAATTTCTTTATTTAAATTAAAGTTTTCAAAAATGAAATTTTTTTTCATTTTAAAATTTTTTTTTTGAAAAATTATGAGTAAATTTTTATTAATAAATTTTTTGTTCAGTTATCAACGTTGTAAATTTTTTTTGAACGACTTTTCTGCTTTGTGTAGATTTCAGTTTCAAAATAATTCGACTACGAGTAGGTAATGATTAATTTTTCCCTGGAAAATAATCATTCAATTCTGTTTTTAAAAATAGAGGAACCAACATTTTAAAAGGAACGTACACAAATATTTTCCTCTCTTTTTTGGGAGGGAGGGAGGGAGGGAGGGGGGGGGGTAAAGTCAGAGAAAGTCATGAAAAAAAGTCAACTTGAAGCTTTATGCTCAACAAATTTTGTTGGACATCCTGTCCCTTCCTTGACTAGTTGAGATTGAGAGAAAATTGCTTGAAAATGACTTTTTTAGTCTGAGAAACAAAATTTTGAAAAGTTTTTAATGTACTTATGAAAAATTTAATAAACTGAGTGAAACTGGTATCAAGACCTCAAAAAGTTTTGATAAAAGTTTATTGGTAATTTATTTATTTCCTCCCCCCCCCCATCTCGCCGATTTTCATAATTATTATCTACAATTACACATAAAAATAAAATTCATATTTAAAGTGAACTGTTGTAAGTATAAAGAATTATTATATGTTTAGATATGTCACCGCCTCCCTTCTTTTGTTTGTTAAGAAAAAGGTTTCTACCCTCTCTCCCCCCTTTCCCATTGCTACCCTCTCTCCCCCTTTCCCATTTCTCCAATCTTTCTTAAAAAATTGTTAAAAACGATAAAAATCAAATAAACAAAATACAATGATATTTATTTACACAAATTCACTAAAAGATGAGGAAAAATAAAGCTTCGCTAAATTAAAGAAACGATAGACAACTATAAACGAATAGGTACGATAATAAACAGCTACAAAACCTTCTTGATAATGCTCACAATTGACAAATTTCATCAATGATCAATTTTCAAACTGGCATAATCGGAGAATCAGGCTCACTAACCCTACCAGAAGGTTCAGATATGACAATAGGTATCTTTTCGGAGGCTGGTACGCCTGCAGCATTCGCGACAGCAGCACCAATTTGCATCACTGGTCGTACCACAGGGGTTCCTAGATGTTGTGAATCTTGCAACTTTATGATCGGTACCGGATCATCTTCCAGAGATCCCTGAGTAGTGTAGAATGGCGAATGCGCCATGGTTACGTTTTCGTGAGGCGAGATCTCAACCTTAACCGATTTCTTGGTCGTACTGCCAAACGAATCGGAAGCTGGGGCAACAGAAGTGGTCCCGGAGGCAGTTCGAGAATGTTTGGGAGTTATCAAAGGTTCTCCGATGGCTCCTGCTTCTTTATTACCCGGAGATGATGGTTGAGATTTGCCTGTACGTACCTTTGGATCGACACTCATGGCAGTTGGTCGAATAGCAGCGTTACTTTCAGGTACACGATCAACTAGGTAGAATACCTCGCGAGGTTGTTGCTGGCAAATGACAGCGCAGATGCACAGCACCAGAGAAACAATAACGCCAAAAATTACCACGTTCATGGCGTTTAGACAGATGTGTATGCAGTTCTCAACTTCCTGAGTATGCGATTTGTTGCCAGTATTAGTGTTTACCTCAGGTTCCGATTGGAAGATGGTGGGTATCGATGTGGTAGTGTTGAGATTTGATTCTGTACCATTACCAGATGCTGGGAGAGTTGTGCCTAGAGATTCGGTTTCGTTGGAATCTGCAGATTGAGCACTGGCTGAACTTACTAATAAAGATGCGATCAAGATGAGGCAATGCATGATCAAAATGATTGATGCGTCACAAAATATGTAAATTTTACGTTATCTTGTTTACATTTGAAAAAAAAATTGTTGTCAGTGGACATTTGATAAGAGTATTTCGATTGATTAAGAAGATGGCAGAAATGAAGAGTCGTCTGGTGGCCAAATATTTTTGGCTAAATTGTTACAAGCTGGAAATTCAAACTCCAAGTTTATACTTTTTCCACGGTAAGAATAGCATGACGTCAGATAGACCAGACCAACCATTCTGCACAATTCACAACATTGTGCAGATTGGTTGGTCTGACCTATCTGATGTCATGCTATTCTTACCGTGGAAAGAGTATAAAAGAAAATTATTTTTCTCGGGATTTTTTCAATTTCGTTATCAAATTTTAAAATTTTTCCATCGGTAAAATTTTTTAAAATTTTTACAACTTTGAATTTTTACTTTTTTTTTTTTTTAATTTTATGGTCATGTTTCTTTTCAAAAATTTTTCCATGTAATTAGATATAGATACCTATTTATTGAGTAAGAAAAAATTTCGAAAAAAATTAATTTCTTTTAAAAATTCCAAGTTTACAAATTTTTCATAAAATTTTCAACTTGAAAAGTGTTATTGACGGACAAAAATTTCGAATAATAATTTCAAGGTTGAAAGAAATGATTCTGAAAAGCATGAAATTGAAAAAAAATGAGGAAATGAAAGTTGAAAAATTTCCTACCCGATAATTTTTTCAAATTGAAATTTTCTCGAATTTCAAAATTTTTCGCAAATGTTTTTTCTACTTAGGTTTTTTGAAATTTCTTCTAGCTCAACTTTTAAAAGTAAGGAAATATTTTAAAAATCAAAATGGGACACATTTTGAGAATATTCAAGTTGAAAATGTTTATTGTGGTTATGAAAAGAGCCTTTCCTAATAAGATGGTGAAATCGGCCCCTTCACCGTTTGGGCTGAAACTCACCCAAAATGTTAATCTCGATGTAAAACATCCCCAAAAAAATTTTTGGCTCGATACCCCCACCCCAACCCGAGTAAAATGGCCGTAAATGCCCGAAATTCAAAAATTCGTAGCTTTGAAAGGGGCGGTTCAAAATTTTTGAAATTTTCACAGAAAATAGTTGGTGGGTAGGTGTATATGTGAGAATTTTTTCAATTTTTTTCGCATATTTGGGGGTTTTGGGGGTTTCAAAACTCCAAAAATTCGTACAAAAAAAAATCGGGGGGGACCCCTCGCTGGAATTTTTTTTAAAAAGTTGGTATTACCCTTAGGTATAACATATATTTTTTTCAGACCCCGTGAGGGGGTGCAACATGGTCAAAAAAATCAAAAAACTATGAAAAAACGTGTTTTTGACGTTTTTTTCACCATTTTTCTCACCTTTCAAGGTCAATATTTTGGAGACCAATTAAATTTGGTTTAATAAGGGTCCAAATATTCCAAAATGTAATTTTGGAATACTCGAAGCCTCAAACAGATGATAATAGCATCGCGGCGTATTCAATTTTTAATGATAGGTATATTAATGTTAACGTAATAGGTACTGAACTTTCCCCATTCACCTACACGCTACTTTGTTGAATTTTTTCAATTACTTGTTTAACCCTGTTTTTTCTCATACAAAGTACCTAATTCGTCATAAGAAGCAGAAAATGTAAGTGAAAACATCCGAAATACCATTCTTGAACCGAGTTCCAAAATTGATAACATCGGGTTTATCAATAGGTACCTACTTGAAAAACCTACTCGTTTTTTCAGTCGAAAAACTCCCAAAACTACCCCAATGGCACACCCGAGCGCTAGCTTCGGCGCTAGGTACCTACTTAAATACCTACTCGTTCTTTTCACTTGTTAAACTCGTGAAACTACTTGAACGGCGCACTTCATCATTACTTAGATTCGTCAATAGGTAGGTAGGTAGGTAGGTAGGTAGGTACCAACTTGATGGCGTTAGATTCGTCAATAAGTACACCTTCTTAAAAATCGCAGTAATAATTTTCCCTAGAAATGCAGGAAGCTAACTCAAATGGCTCACAAAACTTGGAACATTGGTTTCATTGATGAGTAGGTAGCCTAGGTACCAAACCCTTTTCATTCTGAAAACTTGTGAAACCAACAATGACGAATTAGGTACTTTGTATGAGAAAAAACAGGGTTAAACAAGTAATTGAAAAAATTCAACAAAGTAGCGTGTAGGTGAATGGGAAAGTTCAGTACCTATTCCGTTAACGTTAATATACCTATCATTAAAAATTGAATACGCCGCGATGCTATTATCATCTGTTTGAGGCTCGAGTACTCCAAAATTACATTTTGGAATATTTGGACCCTTATTAAACCAAATTTAATTGGTCTCCAAAATATTGACCTTGAAAGGTGAGAAAATGGTGAAAAAACGTCAAAACACGTTTTTTCATAGTTTTTGATTTTTTGACCATGTTGCACCCCCTCACGGGGTCTGAAAAAAATATATGTTATACCTAAGGGTAATACCAACTTTTTAAAAAAAATTCCAGCGAGGGGTCCCCCCCGATTTTTTTTTCTACGAATTTTTGAAGTTTTCAAACCCCCCAAAACCCCCAAATATGCGAAAAAAATTGAAAAAATTCTCACATATACACCTACCCACCAACTATTTTCTGTGAAAATTTCAAAATTTTGAACCGCCCCTTTCAAAGCTACGAATTTTTGAATTTCGGGCATTTACGGCCATTTTACTCGGGTTGGGGTGGGGGTATCGAGCCAAAAATTTTTTTGGGGATGTTTTACATCGAGATTAACATTTTGGGTGAGTTTCAGCTCATACGGTGTAGGGGCCGATTTCACCATCTTATTAGGAAAGGCTCTTTATTTTCATTCGGATTCAATTTTCTAAAAGAAATTAAGTATGGGTAAGTATTTACAGTAAATTGAAGAAAATTAAATAATTTTAAAGTTAACGAATAATGATTTGAACTTGAAATTTGGAGGTAAATCGCCAAAATCCTATTTGCTTAAAAATAATTTAGGAGTTGGCGGAATCGACCCCCCTCTTACTCTCCAATTCTTTTTATTACAACTCGAGGTTGTCTTCATGCAAAAACAAAAAATAATATCGCGACGATAACTTCGTATAATTATTATTTTACCTTGAAAGTTGAAATTCTCTGAATGAGAAATATTTTTTATCTCGCTTCGAGGAATTTAATACGCGTTTGTTTCGGAAAAGAAAGCCACGAAAGAGGGCGGCTGACAAGTCGTGAATTAATGTGAAACGTACCTCATGCTATGCTCTTTTCTGCAGTATCACAATATTTACGTGAGATGGTAATTTTCCTTGGGGCGGTATATGTCAAAGTGTTACGAGAGCTGAGACGCAGACGTGGAGAATGATTTCGGAAAATTAATTTTTTCAATGCTGGATAAACTTTTGGCTGCGGTAATTGTTTTGGGAGTTGCGGGTTAGTTGTTAGCACAAGCGATGATAATTTTTTTCGAGTTATCCTAACTTTGTTTATTGGTTTTTTTCTTCTTGTGTTTCGGTTTTCGGGGCTGAGAATTTTTTCCATCTGGTTTTTCAAAGTTTGGGAAATTTTGGGCGGCTGAGATGAAACATTGGCGCTTGGGCGGTCTTTGTTTTGTTTTGGAAAAAACTATTTTTGACTTTTTTTGGCCCACTTCATCTCTTATTACGATTGTTCGGTTTTTCGAAAAATAAATTTTAAATAAGTTTGACCTTTTTTTTCTAGACGAAATATGCGAAATCAGATATCGCAGAAATGGAAAGAAAAAGAAGTTACTACTTACCGAATTGTTTTTTTTTATCGATTTAATAGAAAGAACTCAAGCTCGAATTGAACATTTTGAGAAACAAAGCGACGTAATTTTTTCAGAAAATTTTGCTTCGATTGGGAAAAATTAGATATTTGGTATTTTGAGTTTGAAATTTTCCAGTTTTTGTTATTCACTGCTCCTTAAATTGCAAATTCTGCTCATGGGCTCTCATGTTTCAAAACACAGGAATCTACGTGCAAGAAAAACTAGGTAAGGGCGAGATTATTCTCGTAATTTTTTTTGCTCATTGGTAACCATGTGAAAAGTCTCAAGGTACCTATATAATTGACAGACTGCTGCTTAAATTCCTTGAAATTTTTGACATTCGTTTCAAGCAAAGAATTTCAAATTTTTTCTCAAATATTTTTTGGAAGAAAATTGAGAAGCTGAAAGGTGCGTTTATAAAAATTTCACCCAAGTTTTCCAACTTTAAACAATTTTTGTTTGGATTTCAAAAATCTCAACGAATTTTATTTTATGCTTTTCATCAGGAAAAAATGGGGGTTTGAATTTTCTCATAAAAACGAAAAGTTCTGAAGGATAGGTCAGTAATATTTCAAAATTTGAAAATTATAACGCCACCAATACTTTGAAACTATTTAAATTTCAATCTATTCTTAATTTCTTACTCTAATATTATTTTCAAATGAACTCTTTTCCTTTTCCCCACCATTTTCTGCAAATATTATTATGAAATTCTGATCTTCCTCTAACCCATTGGTAAATCTGAAGTCAGAGTTGTTTGTAGGGAAACAAAATTAAAACCGTTAGCATTATTTCATTTTTTTATTGCGTCGGAAAACTACTCGTAGTTTTTTCGAGCGAATAAATTCAAATTGTGAAAATACACTAATGAAAGCTATAATAAAAGGATAGTTGAAAAATGTAAGTACATGAGCTAGACTATGCTCTCCTACTTGATGATTTCGAACGAGAACGCCCTCCCTCCCAGCACCCTCCCCAATCCCCTGCACAATTGCTAGAAGGTGGACTTTAATACTTGCTAATCTAATTGAAGATTTAATTCTCTCAAAACAAAAAGTTTAATTAACGCGAAATGTCATTAAAATGTTGGCCGCGCCGGAGGGTAGCATGGCTTCGACGATGAAAGGAGGAAAGAAGAGTATGCTTTTAATTGTGGTACCGTCTCCCCCTGCCCCTTCTCCATCTCGATTAACCGACCGGAGTTTGATACCCTTAATTAAAACGTTTATAGATGGATTGCGTCGCGTTGTTCATGCCGGTTCGCTGCTTCTTTTTAGATGAGATTGATGGGAGGAGTACAGGGGTTGAGTTTTTTTACTTAACAAAATGTTGCGATTTGATTTTTTTCTGTGGGATGGTTCGAAGCTTATTTTTTGGTGGCTGTTTCTTTCTCTGATGAGATGTCAGTTATTAATTTTTTACATTGAACTGTTTTTTTTTTGTTTTTTTTTTGTATGTAGTAAGTATCTTGATTTTTGAAAAAACTGGCAAATTTTCTTCCAAATTTCATGTAAAATTTTAGAATGAATAAAAAATGAGTCTGGACAAAGAAAAAATGTATTTTAGGTAAATGTACTTTCACGAAGAAAAAATACTCTTCACTTCGGTAAATAAAAAATACCCACTCGAGTTCGAAAAAACAACGAAGTCGAAAATAAATTCGTTAAAATAAAAATATAAGTATGAAAAAAAATATACCGAGAGAGAAACTTAACGCAAGAAAACTTTCCAGCATCAACCCACGAACACGAACGTGTATCGAACAGTACACACCCAAAAAAAGGTTCGTGTAAGTTGGTAAAATAAAAGTGACAAATTTATTGTATATGCCGGTAAAAAAATGACAATTTGGTACCCGAATTCATGTCGTATCCGCATCCGCAGCCTTTAAAATAACGCGCGATTTATGAGATGAAAATAAACAAGGTCTTTTTTGTTTGGTATTCTCGTTTCCCTTTATCTGCCCTTCTATCCTGCTTTCTGTTTCACTTTGTGGCTTTGGAATTTTGTACGTAACTTCGCCATTGACCTATCACTTTTTGCTCGGATCGACGTAAATTTACAACGGATGAGATGAGATAAACGTGAAATTAGAGTCATGGCTGAGACAAATGGTTTCGTGTATTTATTTGAGGTAAAATTTTACTTTTACACTTGGATTATCCTAATTCAAGCGAATTGAGCGTCAATTTTTTTTCCATTTTTCATTTAGTTTTTAGAGAGAAAGCGATGATAATTTTTTTCAAGTCAATGAAGTAGACGAAGACTACAATTTTTCATAGGATGAAAACTGCTTTAAAAATTGAAAACCGTATGAGTATGGGGGAGGGGTGTGGTTGAATGGTTGGCCAATTTTTGATAAATTGTACCTTGAAATACACAAAAACGATTCATTTTATGATTTTAAAAAATACCTTATACAAAAGAAGTAGTTTAGGTACGTCAATGATGGCGAAGGGAATTTTTTCGATATCTAGTTCAAAAAATGTTGCAAATTCTCAAAAATGCTTATTCCGAAGAAAACTCATACATATTTTCGATCCTTTCTTTCCTCGATGAAAAAATTCAAATAGAGTGAATTTTTTTCCAATTCAAAAATATCAGTGATGATAATTTTTGATCTCAAAAATTCTTCTTCAAAAGGTATAGTCAAGTCATGGGTTGCTTTTGAATTTTCGATTTGCGTTTTTGTAAATTAATGAATCGAAAAAATTTTTGATCAAATTTTAGATTTAGATCTATTCATAAGAAAATATCAGAGAAAAATAAATATATTGGCATGCTAAGCGGTGAGAGCTAAAGCGTAACGAAATCATTTTGCAGAAACGATTCAACGACGACGTTGGTTGTCGGCAACCGTAGTCGCGTCGATCTCATTTATTTACCGCTGTCTCCAAAATTGGTAAATTTTCGTGGTATTTTGTATTTTTAGAAATACTTACCTAAGCATATATTTTCTCTGCATAAAAATTATGAAACTAATCAAAAAATATTGTTTGAATTCATTTGAATACAATTTTTCTGCGAGTAATCAAAACTGGAAATACAATCATCCTACATGGTTGACATACTTTTTGGTGAACCTAAAAAATTCCAAAAGCTTCATAAAGTGGAAAAATTCGTTGAAAAAATTAATTTTTTTTAGAAATTCTATTCTAACTTTATGGAATTTTTTAAATAACTGATTTTTTGAAAGTACCTCTTCAAATCAATTTTTTTCATTTTTTCAATATTTCAGAACTGAAACGTCGAACAAAATTGTAAATTTTCAACTTTCGAACGTTTTGTTTTGCAGATCTTGTTTTTTTCGCACTTTTTGAGTTTGATATCCATTTTGTATTTTTTTGCAAGCTGAACACTCTTGTTCACAATCCAGTCGTTGATTCAGACGTAAACAAGGAAGGAATGAATTTTTTTTTCAATTTTCAAAGAATGAAGCAAGATAATGTGTAGATGGAAAAAAAGGAGGAAAAAAACAAGATTTGTGGGTTGAAAAATCGACAAGTTATGTGATTTTCGAAAAAAATGCTTGAAGTTACAAAAATTGGCGTTTCATTAAAAAAAAAGCTATTTTCTGAACAGTCATTTTCGATCTTTTGAAGCGAATTCACCATTTCCCACCGTGGATCACAAAAAATTATAAAATTGATTCACAAGGAAGACAAAGTAACTACCATGTTTTTTTTTTTTTTTCAAATCTAAAAATAATTTATGAATTCAATTCAAAAACAACGATTTATATTTTTCAAATTGGTACCAACTATTAATTCTGAGCCATTTTCACAAGGATGAAACAATGGTATTTAGAAGTGATAATCCAACCTTCTCACTCAAGTCGAAAATTTTGATGTAGGTACCTAAATCTACAAATTTTTCTTTTTCGCCTTTTGCATCTTCAAATTTTTTTTATAAATTCAATAATTTTTTTTTCTATTCTGCAGTCGATATTTTTCTTAAGAAATGACCTCTTTTTTTTTTTTTTACAGATTTGAGTAATTTAATGCAGAAAATTGATGGAAAAAATTTATATAAATTCAATTAAATTTTTCAATTTTAAATTATTTAAATTGCTGGAGATGAAATTTTCAAAAAAATATTTTACTTACAAATTTTAACGAGGTCTAAAAAAAACATAAATCATAAAGTCATACTTGATTGTTACACCTTATTTTTCACTGTAAATTTCAAATACGTCTGCGAGGGAGGACTCGAAAACGTAAATTTCGTATTTCGATCATAACAAAGAATTTTCGATCGATTTCTCACTTCTCAAACGACCCAACAACTCGTAGTCTAATTTGAATATTATGATAAGGCTAGACACGTTCTTCCAGTCTACTAAATGTGATTCAGAGAAGCATTACACCACTAAGCTCTCGGTTGCGAGTTCGTTCAACTCGTGTAAAAATTTAGCACATTCGGTGTGAACTTTTTACGCACGTACGATAAGTACACGAACCGAGCAGCGAAAGCAAAACACGATTAGCGTAATTAATGCTTTTACATCGAAAGAGAAACGCATAAAGAACCTGGTAGCAGAGCTAAAAGACTAGGACGAAACATGGCGGAGAAGGGAAGAAGCTTTCATAACGTCGTTATACACGTATGCATGGTTTTAATACGTGGAATTAAGATACACACCTTTGTCCCTAGTCAGCTATGTACTTTTTGCAGAAATGCGAATAATACCTACACGACGGTGAAAAATTCATAAGCGGGTTCTTAAGTACGTACACGATTCTCATACGAGGGAGTGTTTAATTTTTATGCGGAAAACTCAGCTCGATGGCTTTTTCAGCTCTTCTTTCCTTTTCACGATTGTTGATGCTAAAGTTACAATGTCTTGGAAAGTTGGCTAAGAAAAACTCTACGAGACAGTGAAATAAGCCGAGCTTTAAATGGATACGCACGAGACGATGCAGACTGCCACCCCGACTGACAAAATTCCTAACGATTCGTTGGCGAGACTAGCGAAAAACTTGCGAGCTCTCGATTTCTTGTCGATTACCATACGAGAAATGTGCTACAAAAACTGGAAGCAGTACTTTATCATTTTACAAAAGTTTGTCATGATGAATTTTTTTCTAGTTGACGAATCGTTAAAGAAACTCTAACGAACTTTCGTTGAGGTCTTATTTCATTTTAATTAATAACGAATCGTTCACTAATCGCTGGAACAAATTCGTTGAGAAAAAAGAAAATTTTAATAAAAATTTCTTTTTTGGTATGTTAACGATTCTTTAACGAATCTTCAACGAAATGTAGGTACGTGTATACTGCACATGTATGAAGAGTGTAATTGACAAAGTCAGCAGAATAACTTTAGGTTGAAAAGTGGTGGGGGATTAACTGAGCATGCGCTTTGCACAATAAATTTTTGATTTTGACCACTATTGATAAACTTACTGTTAGCTATACAGTATGTTTTCTGGAATGTGAACGTAATTGTGTGTATTTGTGTCAATAGTTTTTTTTTTTTTTTTTTGAAAAGATGTATTTTGGTGTATTCTCCATTTTTTTTTTCTTTTTTGAAAAGTGATTGGTGGTTTTGTGTTGTGTGAAATGTTGGGTCATATCGGTGGACCTTGGACCCTTCAAAATGGGTGTAATGGAATACAAATCATGGTACCACTGAATAAATAGTCCCCACATATATTTTCGAGGTCGTATAACATAAATAAATTAATTCTTAGGTATTTAGATAATAGTGGAGGTGAGGGTGATTTGAGGAGATAAAAGTACTGCATAATTTTCATGTGTGATAAGTATATCAATAAAAGGTACTTTTAATCAGGGCTATTGGTTCAAAATCAAAATAATGTTCAGAAAAAGAGAAATTCATCAAAAGTTGTTTCAAAAATTGTTTTTTTAAACTTGTATCAGTTGTGTAATGCACATGCCTACATGGTGTACCTATCAATCAAGTCCAAAGGGTCTGACCGGGTTAAAGGTGAATTTGGCCCCTTCTCTGAATTTTGAATTAATTCCCCTTAGTGGTGCCACATAATACAAAAAATTTTTCGAGAAAATTTTGACCCCACAACCTCTTCTCTTCCTGAGCCATGGCAATTTTATTTTAATTCCAACAGAGGTGAATGAAATTTTCTGTTCATTGGCACAAAGTTATATCTGGTAGAGGCCTATTTACCAGAATTTTTTCAAAAAATTTTGTACATTCCTTCACGATCAGATATTTTACATTACATACTCCGAACCAAAATCTCTTAAATCAAATTTTGTAGATATGTGTAAGTAGCCAAGTACTTCACTTTGAGCAAGGAAAAAAAATTAATTCTTGAGAAAGAAAAAAAAATTAATTCAAGGATTAGGTACCACGCAATGAGAAATTCGAATTCAGATAAAGAAAAACAAGAATGAAACCTCATCTGAAAAATTTTCAATTCCAATACATCGTTACAGATAGGTTACAGCAAAGACCTTGAAAAGACCAAGTACCTACATACCTAAATGAAAAAAAAATTGTGTTGGCTGGTGAAAGGTTCTCAAAAGATCCAATTAAAATTTGAAAGTGACGAATTTTTAAGGAATAAATTGCCAAGTAAAAAATAGTAAATTTCGAAACTTTGAATAATATGGTCGTGAAAAGGGTGCTAAATGGGGTATTTTAACCAGCTGAACACGAATACGGGATTGGTTTTTTTATTTGGGCTTTTCTCTCGGCAGAAACTGTCTAAAAGTTGAAAAACATGTTGAAATTGTCATATTTTCTGTTTTTTTTTTTGGTTGCGATTTTAGGCTCTTAGTTCAAAGAATCGGTCTAAATCAAATACACAACAAAATTCTACATAAAAAAAAACACGTTTTTAAATAATTTTTCCAGGGTGGTAGCTCGTCACAGATATGGCATTTTTTGCGATTGAAAACTTCAAATAGCCAAAACAATATGAAGGAATGCATACCAAAATTTTTGAGAAAATTCTGGTACAAAGACCCTCACCAGATGTAACTTTGTGCTAAGGAACAGAAAATATCATTTAACCTCCATCATGAGGCACCATTTGGGGGGGAGTTGAATCGAAAATCGGAGCCGAGCCGGGGTCAAATTCACCTTCAACCTGGCCAGACCCTTTTCACAGTTTTTCTCAGGTTTGGATTTTCCAATTCTGAAAAAATATTTACGAGTTCGTATTTTCTCCTTGGAAATTTTTTTTCAAGGTACTAGGTACATGAGGACTTTAAAATGCGATTTAAAAACGATTCAAGATAATCTAACCATTCGATCTGCTACCGGATACAAGCAGACAGCTGATTAAACAAAAATCAGCTTACGTTATTAATTTTCTGAGAATAATTCCAAAACCTTTGAATTGCCAATGCCGCCTCGTATCTCACTAATACATATGTACCTGTTTATCAACAAAATCAATAATTTTATCGTTGACGATCCGCAAACTATTTTGCTAACGAATCGCTAGCAGAATAATAAATTCTATAGCTAGCGATTCGTAAAATAGTTCGTTAAAGAATCGCTAACAGATATCGCTAGCATTTAGCTTACGAGTAATAAGGTAACGAATCGCTAACTAAAACACTGGCGAATTAGTCACGAAAACTCAAACGTTTCGTAAACGATTTGTACCCAAAATCACGCCACTTTTTAGTTAGCGATTCGTTTACCTTTTTTTTAAAAAAATCGCCTATATTTTGTCAGTCGGGACATAACAGAAGTGGGTGAATAGAACGAGACGCGGTATTAAATTCTACCCTTCACCTCTCGTTCATTTTTGCCAACCGAGTATAAATCTCATTTGACGAATGAGGCGAGAGCTAGATGAAACTGTGGCATGTGGTTTTCTTCAGATAAACCGTAGAAATTTTTTGATACGTTAATAAATTATTCATTAAGGGTTACAAAAAAAAAACCATCATCTGGTGCGAGTGCCTTTTTACAGAATTTTACTTCTGCCGGATTATACTCGAGCTACAATGTATAACTATTTTTTATTGCGTTCATATGCTCGACGCGGTTGTAGAATTCGTACTGGCTGGTGGAACAATATCGAGAATTTAGGCTAAGAGCGAGATGACACGAAACCCAAAGTGCACCTGGTACTGAACGTATAAATTTACCGCAGTTTTATGATGTGCTTTTGCTCCTTTTCTGTAAATAAGGGAAAACCAACATCAACTGAATGTAAAAAATTGCGTCGGAGGGAAAAGTTGTATTTTTACTTGATCTCTAAAGCACTGAAAGTGAGAAAAGGGGTGACGAATGGTTATTAAATCCCCTCCTCTCTTCTAAATTGTATCGACTGCAGGGGAAAAAATCCATTACCTAATTCGTCAAACTTTGAAATATTTTACGAAATTTTCGAATCGATTTTTCATAATTTTATTTTCATTTTGGATATCAAAGTTAATGTTTTTTTCAATCTCTCCGCTTGTATTTTCAATCATTTCATCGAAAAGTTTGTTAGGTTGATAGATCTCTTAAGATGGGGAGATTTTGAATAGATTTTTGAGGCTTTTCATTGCTGAGGTCAATTTGGATGAGGAAATTTTAAAAAAACCTTGAGAAACCGAAAAACATAATGTTTTTCTACCCATTGTTCCATTTTTTTTCTTAGACGATTTTTTTTTTCATTTTTTCCAAGTTGTTCGTAACACTTTTCTCAAAATTTTCTATATTTTTCCAGATTTTATATTTCATTCAGAAATAAAAGTAATGTTCAACTTTTTCTTTTAGAGTAAAAATTTAAAAACTTGCATTTACTTAAATATATGATGTAACTACTTTCTTTAGAGATGAGGCAATATTACTTTTATTTGTGTGTCAATTGTGCAAAGACAAAAATTTCCCACTTTTTATTAATATATCAATGTGGTTGAATTTTTTTTCACTTTTTCCCTTCATATTTAACATTTTTGAAATTGTTTTCTAATTTTTTATTTTTCCCCTCATTTTTAAAAATATTTTTTATCAAAATATGCTCATTTTTATTTTCTATTATTTATTCGTAGCTTAAAAAAAAATAGTATTTGGTGACACTGACAAAATTTATGCAAAATCATTGCACAAAGAGAAACAAATTTGAAAAAAAAATTAAGCATTCAAATAAAATTAGGATGTGTTTTGAAAGGAAGAGAAATATTTCAAAAAATGAGGGGGGAAATGGAAAGTATCCAAAAAATGTTGTAAATAAAGAGAGAAATTTGAATGAAATGTGAAATATTTCTGTTTTTTTTTTTTTTAATTTTCAAAATATTGCTCAAGAAAACAAATATGTGGTCGGGTCGTCTATTGGGAAAAAAGGGACCGTGGTAGTCATTTTGGCAAAGGTCAATTTTTTCTGATTCGGGACCAGAAACCCCTTAAAAATCAATTTGAAACACTTCCGAGGTCCATTTTTTATTTTTTAGTGAATTTTTTCAGATTTTCTAGCGGATTTTCACTGAATTTTCCTCGTGAATTTTCGCTGATTTTCTAGTGCATTTTTACAGATTTTTTCGCGTTTTTTTTTCTTGACTGTTCACCTACGTTTATTTTCTATAAATTTTTTCCCTGATTTATTACTGTGCTGTAATTTCGACTATTTCTGTAATTTTCGATAATTTTCATGTCATGGAAGTATTTATTTAATATTTTACTAAGTAGGTGTCGTGATATCAATTCGCTAAAATTTTATTATTTTCAAGAAAAAAGTCTTACAAAAAGTCATTACACCTATTGATTGGTCAAAATTTTCCTTTCAAGCCGCAAAAAAATGTCCTTATGTCAATGGTGGTGTTGAAAATTTTATAAATCAGAGATTTTTGACCAAAGATCAGTAAAAAAAAAAAACCTTATTTTCAATGAGAATCATTTTACTGATTTTCAAAGACAGAATTTCATCAGATATTGATTTCGAATTTGAGATTATCATTTTTTGAAAAATTATGCTTGAAGAGCGAAAAAATGTATGTACTTTCATATTTTTGAGGTAAAAATCTCTTTTTTTGTAGCTTAAGAAGAATTTGAGTTTCCTGAGTTTCCCTTGGTTTACTTGAGTACCTTTCAATCTAATCTGTGTCATTTTAAACAGGTTTTCAGTTTTTGACAGAGGGAGAAAGGGGTTAACATTTTTTTGGGACCCAAAATATTTTTGATCATTTTTACGAAATAATGAGTATTTTTAAGTGATTGTGGTAATTTTTTCTCGTTACTCATTCCTTCCCTCCAAAATAAGTCTGATGACTATGCCAGCAGATTCAGTCGTTCTTGAACTTCGGAGCTATATTCCAAACCGCACCTCTAATACGTCAGAAATACTTTCAAAAGTTTTAATCATTCGTTATAATTACTTATTGACCCATAGAGAACGAATTCCTTTCGCATTCTAGACACAAGCACGCTATTTCGTTCATACGTAGGTATGTCGTACATATTGCCTAATCTAAAAAATTCAGGCGTACGCACATGAAACGAATAATATAACGTACGATGTAATATAATTCGACCGAAGGGTGTAAATGGTTGGCGTGCCTAGCAACTTGATTTATGATCAAATATCAACTCCCGAACTTGTCAAAAAATTAATTAATAAATTCGATTTTTTTTTTCGCTTGTTGCAGGTAAGTGAATATCAAGATGGTGGCGGTTCAATGTCAGGTAACAGATGCTGTGAAATAATTTTCAATCGAACAATTATTTTATCGATTCGTCTCGCGAAAATTCCCCAATTTCGCGAATTCTGTGTTTTTGTTCATAATTTAACATAATTCTGATATGTGCTCATAAATCTCCGCATAGAACGAGATATAAAAAATGAAACATTTTTTTCAAAAGAAACTAAAATATGGAAGAAAGGTAATGGCAACGAGATGATAAAGAAAACATCTATCAAATGTCGAGAAAAATTTCCAGTTATTTTTGGCCAACAAGACAGTGGAATTCGTATGGCGACATGAAAATAATTTATTACTTTTTGATTGGCGTACTTATGCGATATTCCAAGTTTGAGAGAGAGAAAGATGAAGAGACAGGCTAGATCGTTATTGATAATTAATTTGAAAAAGTAAAGAATGGAAAAAGTATTCGAGACGATTTTACGAAAAACTAGGACATGGGACGCCATCCTCATGAAAATCTCGGTATTAGTAAACGGAAGAGTGTTGAAAGCGCGAAGAAAATATTTGAGTCGAAAGTTTCACTGTAGAGAGCGCTTCAGGAATGGTGAAAATCCGGAAAGAGAGCTTTGATGCGGTATTTGACCTATTGAGAGCTCCTGTATCGCTTCAAAAGGACGAAAATTAAAGAGAGAATGAATTTTTCAAACGTCAAGTGGAAATTTAGACGATTCGGAATCATTTTTCTTTCGACTTACGCACCGAAAACGAATCGTTGACGGATAATTCAGTAGGCATTTTAAATAAAATGGGTATCAATTTAGAGGATTTGGCTTTTAGTAAATGTCGACGTTGCGTTGTCGCCTGTGCCTGCAATTCATATGGTTGTCGAAGTCTCTAGAGGGTGTATGAAATCGACACGTTTAACGTAAGGCTCAGTTGTATAGCGATTGATTGACGTATACGTATAAAATGCACAGTCGAAGAATCGCACCTACGAGTACGAATAAAGAATTCAACAAAGAGCTTTTCCTCTTTCCAAAGATAAGATCTTAAAGCTATAAATGCGGCGGTTTCGAGAAAGTAATCGAGAATGGGGGTTTCATGATATCGGACGTGTTTCGATGTCGATAATGGTATAGAAAGTAAAGAATTAAAGAATGCTTTTTGGTTGGTTTATCGATTATTTAATTGTGAAAACTGGCGTAGGTATAATGAGAGAGACAGCGAGACAGAGAGAGCTCGAAGCGAAAAATGTTGCTGTTTTTTGTTTACCTACGTTGAAATTAAATAGTAAATGGGCGTGTTTTTTTATCGTAAAAACGCGATGCGATGGTTGAGTATTGGAAGCCGACTCGACGCGATGCCGGGCGACGTATTCTTATTGGAATTTTCCGAATGAAAAATTAACGCCGGAAGCGTTTCGAGCCAGAGAAAATGGAAGAACTTACCATCTTGGAAAGCCTTTGAATAGAGTTAATATTTTACTTCGGAGACTTTCGAGCGGAAGACTAATGAACGTATTGTTCTCGTCTGGCGAGGCGACCAATCAGAGATTTTTGGTAAAAGATGCTCTTAAAGTGAAAGTTTTGATTGAAATTGTAATTTTTTAATGTGGCCGCGGGAGTATTTGCGGATTGAACCGAAGCTGTGGGATTTTTCGCTGGTCTAAGAAGTCTCGGATTGTTGAAATGTAACACTATTATTTCAAGATTCAAAATTTGAAGTGTTGAAAAAGCGAAGAACCAGTTTCGATAACTGGTTGAAACCGGTTTCTTTTCATTAGTAAGAGATTTTTTAGTGACGATCCTTATAATTATGATTTGTGTGATATTGATACTAATTTTGGCTAGTTAATTTATTGAAAACCGGTTTTATTTTTGTTGAATTTTCTGATTAGAAACCGGTTTCATGACCGAATCTAAGAAGTTGAAACTGGTTTGAAGTCTAAAAAATACCTACCTAAAATGTGGATTTTTCGTCTGTAGTATTGAGAAATTGGAGTTTTCTATGATTCAGAAACCGGTTGTAACTGGTTCACGTGTGTTTTACTTCATGGATTGGATTTCTAAACTGGTTTCAATTATTACCGCAGTGTAGTGAATGAGAAATTGAAGTTTTCAATGATTCAGAAACTGGTTGTAACTGCTTCGCGTGTGTTTTACTTCATGGATTGGATTTCTAAACTGGTTTCAATTATTACCGCAGTGTAGTGAAATCAATTCCATCTGATAAGTATTCCTTTTAGTGACCAGGAACTGGTTCATTCAGAACCAGTTGAACTGGTTTATTTGTAATTTTCCAATAATTTAGATTACCTCTCGCGTAAATTATTAATACCATATGTACATATCATAAAATTTCATCGCTTTCAACTCTCAAGTGCAATTTTTGTATCTAGAAACCAATTTATTTAGAACCGATTGAACCGGTTCTTGCATTATTTTGTGAATTATTATAGCACAAAATTTATGAAATTAGATGAAATGGTGGTTGTTGAATACAGATTGTTATAAATATTTGTAATAAATCGGTTTTATATTTTAATAACTGGTTTCAACCGGTTTAATTTTTACTAACTGGTTTCGACCGGTTCTATATTTCAATAACCGGTTTCAACTGGTTTTATATTTTTAATAATCGATATCAACCAGTTTTATATTTCAATAACCAGTTTCAACCAGTTTTATATTTTAATAACCGGTACCAACCGGTTTATCGTTTGATATACCTTGGAATAAAATTTGGGGATTTTATCTCATTTGCCTTGAATGAATAGATATTGTACGGCGAGTATTCTTTTCTCGAAGAACCGGTTTCTTGAGGTCGTGTTTTGTGGCGAACTAGTTCGAACCGGTTTCTTCAAGTGCTTGGTCATGTTAATTTTGGAAATTCAACGTATAGAAAACAATTTTTAAAATCATTTTTTTTTAAAATAACTGGTTTCAATGAAATTTTATTATCACATAACCGGTTTTTGATGAGTGAAAAACCGGTTTGTGCTCAAAATGAACTGGTTTCTTCCAGTTTAAGTGATTCTGAAGATATAAGACTTCATTCACCCAAATTATTTCTTGTTTTCTGTATGGTTGCCTTTTCCCTCCTTTCACCTACCTCCATTTCTCAAGCTCCTTCAATATCAAGATAGATGACATATTCAACCCACATTTGCTAGTATTTCCCTATTACTTTTTCGAAAGGCATTCTGTGTTTATATTTTTCGAGATTTTATTCCGCATGTGTTTTCAATTTTCGAGATTTTTCCTGTCTCGTTCTTTCTTTCTATCGGTATTTTTTGCCAATTTAATGAAATGTTTTCGAAAATCTATCTATATAAGATATGTTTGGAGTATATATCTGAAGAGAGGAACGTACCACGTCGGTGACAAATATGTGCCCATTAAATGGTGGCATCAGTCGAGTGCTTCGACGACGACGCCAACGACGTATGTTTTATACATATACGCAAAATAAGGGTAATATAGTCGAGAAAATAAGGAAAATTGGATGGTTCGATGTATTGGTGAAAAATGACTCGCGTAATGATCGAATTGATATATTCGGCTTTTTAACGCGTGAAAAGCGGAGTAAAAGAGAGAAAAAAACCGAACGAAGGAAAAAAAGTATATAAGAAAAGACGTACGTCAAAATAATAGGCGCACATTATGAAAGTGTTTTTTTTTTCTACTTTTGCCTCTTTTTTTTTTCTAGTCGGCCTTAGGTATAGGTTCGAGAACGACGCGATGTATACCTGTGTATACGCAAACGGGTAATTTTTTTTTGAAAGAGAGAGAACGAACGCGACGAAGGCTGGAAAATTTTTGATACATAAATTGAAAAAGTTAGCGGAATAAATTTTATTAACGTCGTCGCGTGCGAGAAAAAAGCAGCGCAGCAGACGTCCCTCATATTCTGAGCAGCTTTCATTGCAAGATTTTTTTCCCAACTTGGCTCTTCTTTGTAAATACCTACGTGTTGGGCGGTAGGCGAGCCGATGTTTTTCAACGAGCGCTCGTTCTTCTTCCATCTTTATTTACGTATTTGGTACGATGAAATTACGGAGTCAAGGGAGAAGGTTGTTTTAAAGTAAAAGTATTCGGAGGTTATAAAAAGATAGTTATTTCGTAAGGTAGAAATCGCGTCGATTTCGGACTATATTACCTCGAAATTTTTAGCGAGTCGTTTTTCTCGCGGCGGCAGCGACGGCGAGTAGTTGTTTTTAATGTTTAAAGTTATACCAGGCAATCGAACGTGAGCGGGGGGATTGGCAGAAGCGGAGGGACTTTGGCACTTTTAGTCGGTCTTGCGGATTTTTAACGGTTATTTAAATTTTACTACTGCACAGGAAGTTGAAAGAAACAACGTAAAATGGCTAAATTATTCCCCCGGGATGAAATGATTTCCAGTTAGCGGTTCGGCGGTTTTCAAGTTGAGTATAAATTGTTGCCGAGTAATGGGATTAGTTTTTCTCTTTGGTGGCTGCCGCTGCGACGGTTGCGATGCTCCGGTGGTCTTCTTGTCTCTATCGTAAACCATTCGCCGTGTTTCTGGGCCTTTTTGTTACCGGTGTGAGAGTGTGAGACGGCGATCCAGCAAATTAAAAGGCTGTAATGGGGAATTAAGTGGGAATAAATGGGACGGATCGTTCGTTATGGAGGAAAAGTAAAGTAATTAAAGGTGTTCTTTTGTAATGGAATTGTGTTCGTGTGAGAATTTTTTTGGTAGGAAATTTTGGATTAGTTTTTGTGGATTTTTACGATCAGTGAATTATTTTATTTGGATGTGAATGGGTGGCGAAAGGTGTTCGTTCATAATTAATTGCTGAAAATCGTTTTTTTCTACTCAGAAATGATTTTTGGGGATGAAATCGGATGTGAAAGATTTTAAAATTGATTAGAGGTAATTTCAGAAAAATCAAAATTGATTTATTAGGCTCTGACGAATTTTTCTCAATATTTAAATACTGGCCTGATCAATCAGACCAATTGTGATTGAGTATTTTGTGAATGAGTGAGTTAATCTGTCCAACTTATTTTTCAACTGAATTGTTCGCGAATGAGTCACAATTTTGATCTGGAAAGAAATTTCCAATTTTTTATTTCTCATATAAACTTTATATTTTAGAAATTGATGAGTATGAGAAAATCGTTCAATTCGGATACGAGACGAACCGAAATACTGGTTAGGGAGGAATGAGAAAAATAACAGTTGATAACTGAAAAATTGTAGTTTAAAAAAATTAAAGTAGAAATACAATTTTTTTGATTCAAATAAAAAATTTTCCAAAAAAAATCCACTCCTAGAAACTTCCTGACTCAAACGTAATTTTTAACAAAAAATTAGATTTTTTTGTTGGGAGGGCTCTCTTCCTTTTGCTTCATTCGGTTTGATTCTAGTTTAAATTCATACATTTGATTTGATTGATTCAAAATGAACATCGTTCGCCTACACATCCCGAGAGTCTCAGTTTTGTAACCTTTCAATAATAATTTGGAATTCGATTGAAAATCAACTCTGTGTGAAGTTGAAATATTTCTGAACGTTTTGCCCAATTTCTACATCGAAGTCACTTGCGAACGAATTGAAGTTTTCAAGACAAAAAATAATACTTATTTCAAAAAAAAAAATTATTCATAATAATTTTCATGAAAAATTTCAACACTCTTCAAACTCACAAAAAAAAACAAAAAAACTTCATTTTTTCGCCCTTTAGAAAACAATTTTTTGTTTTTGAAAACTCAATTTTGAATTGAAATAAATTCTCATTTTTTGTTCTTTTTTCATTTTCTCATGAAATACCAAAATAAATTTTTAGTTTTTGTTTCAATTTTCGCAACACTGTAAAAAATTAGTTTGGTATTTTTATGGGAAAATGAGAAAAAAAGACGAAAAAAATATTGTAATTTTTTCTAGAACGAACAAAAATTAAAAAAAAATACATAGGTAATGGCTGTGGTTTTGCAAACGAAAAAATTGATACATCACTTTGAAATGTCTTGTGAATGAATTTAATCTATGTAATTTCATTCGATTTGATTCATTTCCAACTGAACATCGTTCATGAACGATCTGTTTTCAATTTGGATTTTTATTATTACTTTTGAAATAAGTCGAGAATACGTCAAATTCTGTTTTTTTTTTCAACCGAACTTATCCATCTGAACCCTAGAAAAAGAAAAATCGATCGATTTCACATTTTGGTCCAAGGGCGTGTCTAGAAAATGGAGAATCTGCTTTAAAAGCTATTCATAGAGTTGAAACGTTTGCAAACAAATTGCTCGTTTTTGAATCGAATCGAATCGTTCGCGAACGATTGCATTGAAAATATAATTTCTGACTATTAGATGTACACTAAATTATTTTTCAAGTACGCTCGGGATAAGATAAAAAATTCAAAGACTCTTGAAAACGTTCGCGAACGATTCGATGTGCAACTGAACAAATTGTTCGCGAACGATTGCATTAAAAATATAATTTCTGATCATGTGATGTCCATAAAACAATTTTAGAAATCGCTCGAGGTGAAATGAAATTCAAAGGCTCTTGAAAACGTTCGCGAACGATTCGATGTGCAACCGCGAGCAAATTGTTCGCGAACAAATGAACTTGAAAAATATCTAAGAATGTTTTTACAATTCGTTCAAATTTCGATTTTCATGTTATGCGAGTTTCATTTGGAAAATCGTAATGCCGTTCGCGAACGACTCTTCCATTTTTGAATCTGAATCAAATGAGCAATGGTTCTCTTAGCATTTTTTCCTGAAATATCTCGAATAAAATCCTCACCTTGCTTTTGGTTTCTTTCTTTCGACGAACAATATAAATTCAGAAACGACCCTAATGGCAAACTCGACTTCCCAATCGAAGCTCGCATTTTAGACACCACTGCACAGGGCAAAGTCGAATGGAGACGCGTCGTGGGTACACAAATTGAAAATAAGATAACAGGATTCAATTTCGTTGCGCAAATATTAATTTCGTTTAATTTAGAAGCGGAAAAAATTTCATCTCGTAGCTTTTTTCAGTCTCGATGGCGGAAGCCATGGCATGGCATATCTGCTCACCACGAATACTTACGTCCTTTCGCCATCGCATCCGTTCTACTTTCGAGAACAAACCCACAAATAGCGAAATTTTTCAACTTTTTAATATCGTGGAAATTCATTTTCACCTGGTGACGTAAATAATTGAAATTATCGAGTTCTTTGGTCTTTTTGTCATCTCATTTGCTGGCACTTCCTTGTCCAAAGTGTACATTTAATTTACATCGTTCAGGGTGTGTGGGAGGATACGACGAGGATGAAGCCTTGGAACACTCCAGAGTGTGAAAAAACAAACTACAGGAAGGAGAAATATCGAGAGAAATTCAACTTCTTGGATTTTTCCAATTACACCGCCACTCGTCGCCATTGCTTCGTCCATCACGTACGAGTACAAATTAACTCGTAAGCGTCTCGTCATCTCTCCCTGCACCTCTTTCATCCAGTCTTGGGTTTCGCAGTACCTATGCTTGATGTCAAACTTCCATAACATATTTCATATTTCGCGAAAATTTCGTTGTAATCGACGCTGCCGTCGAGTTCTCAATCCCCCCTCCTCCTCAAGATTCGTGTCGACGAAGCTGAAATACACGCTCTCGAGTTACGTTATTAATGAGAATTTCCTCTGCGAATTATGCCGACCTCTTCTTACTCGGATGCTTTTAACATGGTCCTTCCTTACCCTTCTTCCTTCGGTAGAGTTCCCGAGTCGAGCTTTCGAAATGGCAACGAAAACGTGTACATTTTTCCAAATTGTTACATCGCCAGAGCAACAGAGATTCGTACTCACATGTACATATTGTAAATTTAGGTACGAAATTGGCCCAAGCTTTCTCTCTCCTTGGGTCAAAACCTCGTCATCGTCGTCGAGCTGTCCGAAAACCTCGACTTTCCAGGTTATTTTTTTCAGCAAACATACGACTCGAAAACGACTCTCGTTTAAAATTTCCCATCCCTTATCACTGCGGCGGGCCTTGTTCGTTCAGTTAGATCCTTTTCTCGCGTACGTGTATCATTAATAACGCTCGAATCTCATTTATTATGCGGGCGCGAACGAGTAAGCAATATGAGTACGTAACATGTTGCTGGATTCATTTCAGCCTCCGGCAAAAGGACTGCTAGAAAGGTTTTCAAAATGTACGAGACCGTGATTCGAAGAGTTTTGTGTAAATGAACTATTAAAAAAATGGTCTCCGAAGAGCAGCCTACTTGTGGAATTTTCGTCTGTATCGAGTCGTCGAACATCTCTTTTTCTATGAACCGAGATGGTATCGCGAGATAAAGAGGCCGCTATTTCGTTGGCTTTTTTTTTCGCCACCAGAGCTGGCTATTTTGGGCGGATTTTTAACGAGCATCACGCGCCCATATCTTGTTCATCGTCGTCGCACGTCACGCTGG
This sequence comes from Pseudococcus jackbeardsleyi, assembly GCA_038380155.1. NCBI lineage: Eukaryota > Metazoa > Arthropoda > Insecta > Hemiptera > Pseudococcidae > Pseudococcus > Pseudococcus jackbeardsleyi. The sequence continues at coordinate 7,255,359 of CM076240.1, forward strand.
GTGTACTTTGACTAATGTGTTTCGCCAAAGTGAAACTTTACCTTTTGAAATGACCGGTATAGTTCGTCAGGTGATTTTTCAAGGTGAATGAAGCAAGCACGAGGCTTCGTATTTATTTTAGAAATTCGACGGCGTAGGCTGATTTTTTGAACGAAGAATTTGATTCGATTTTGTTATCTCGTGCAGTGAGGTTGGAGGGGGTTTTTCGTGGGGTCAAAAAGTTGAAATTTTTTTACTTGTGCAGAACATCGATTTCAAATTTTCGGGGTTTCAACTCCCTCCTTTCTCCATTTCATCATTCGAGTTCTTTCTGAAGCCATTGAATTTTTTTTCTTGAACAAACTTCCAATTATAAAATTGTATTTTTTTTGCCTACTTTTATAGCGAAGGGAGTTCAGCTGGAAACTGGGTAACTCGTGGCGAAATTTTTATGCAAACAATTCTACATAATTCGAAAATTTTTATGAAACTTGTGTGCTAAATTTTCTTGAATGAAATAATTATACAGAAAATGTTATGTCGTTCCAAAGATTCTTCAGCTTGAAAAAATTTTAAAGTGTCTAGAGCAGCAAAGTTTATATTCACCTAATTCAAATAAATTCAATTTAAATTTACGTTGAAAAGATAAAAAATGAAATTTTTTCAAAGTCGAATTGCAGTTGTTTTAAAATCTCTTTCTTTTTGGAACTTGTTTCAATAAATTTTGCTTTTCAAAGTCTTAAGAAATGAATAATCAAATAAAATGTACTGAAAAATGTAAATTTTGGGCTAAAATTTGAGTTTAAAAATTTTACCTTTGCATTGTTCAGGTGGAAGGTCTTTAAAGAAAATCAAGGCTTGCAATCATCATTGAAAAAATTTGGGATAAAAAATGAATCGTTGGGAAAATTGGAAATACATAAAAATACTGATTTTCATTTTCGTGATTTAGTAAACACCTTTATCTTAAACATTAAAAATTTGCTAAACCTGAAAAAAAAATATACTTTTTGCCTCTTGAAAATTTCTTTCGAATTGATCATGTTGAAATTTTGCATATTTCGAAGTCCGATAATCCGAGTAAGAAGCAAAATTCAACTCAGATTTACAACTGTCCAAACGAGAATCGCGCAAGCAGTGAAATAGAATCACGTTATTCAAGTTGCCTATCGAATTCGCCGTAAATATGAAAATATCGCGTATTTACGGCGAATCAGTTAGGCAATTTTATTGACGTGTTTTTTTTCTTCGATTTGAATACGTTGCATCAAGAATGCCAACGAGTTTGAATGAAAATTGAGAGAATTATTTGATTATTTTTTATTAAATCATAATAACAAGGGCGGGGATTCAATTTTAAGTTGTCCTTATTTATTTTTATTCATTTTAGAGAAATTTGAAAATATGTACATTGGAAAATTTTAATCTTACGAATACTTCAAAATAATTAAAAATTGTGATATTCAATTTAAAGAGGTTGGTATCCAATGGGAATCTAAATTTCACCAATTTGTTGAAAATTACTTGTTTTTGAAAAATAGCAAAAAAATTTTTGTTTTAATCTGGTCAATTTTGAAAATTTTTTCCTCAAAAATTATGATGCCTGCTAGTTTGAAAAATCTTCGAACCTCAGAATGATATTGAAAATGAAACTCGTTTGAAAGCCGTCAGAAATTTCGAAGATTTGATCAAAAGTTCACAAAATTCTTAGAAATTGGCTCAAAATTGTGAAAATTAGTCATGGATTTTTGTCTTTTCAAAATATCCAACAGGCCATGAAAAATGCAAAATTATTCTCTTTATCAACCGAAATTTTAGAAAAAAGTGATAAAATTTCAGCTGTTGGGCTTGTTTCTTTTCGTAAGAAATGGATATTTTTCGTCTTAAAAATGTCCATTTTTGAACCCTTGATTATGTAGGATAAGCCATAAAATTCCAAGGGCTGATATAGGATTTACCATTTTGAAGCCCTTGTCAATTTTAAATTAAATTTTTCAAAATTGATTTACACATTTGAAAACTGTCCATAGAATATGAAAAATCGAAATGAAAATATACTTATTTTGTTGAACGAGTCTAAAAAAAATGCAAAAAAGTACCAACTTTGGCGAAAACAGCTCAAAATTTTCTTACTTCAATTTTCTTTATTTTTGTTTTTTTGTTCGAAATCTATCTAAAATTATCTCAATCATGAAAAAAATTATCAAATTTCAATTTTTGATTGTTTTTTTTTTGTTCATTTTTTTTTACTCTTTACAGTAGATGAATTCTCTCTCCTCCCTTCAATTTGAAAATTTATTTAATTAGCCATTCTGAAAAGATTACTGCGGCTCTTGGAATATTTTTTTTTCTGAAAAAAAAAGAGCAAATAAGCAAAAAATTGCGAAAAAATTAAAATTTTCAGATCGAAAATTTTTTGTGAATAGTATGGATTTTTATTCAAGTGATTTAGTAGACAGCTTGACTTCGTAATTTTCAAGAAATGAATTCTCTGAGTTCATATTAGATCATAGATGTGTTTGAATTACATACTTACTTGGTAGCCTTGTAAATTTTTGTAATTTTTTTGATATTTTCTGGGAGAGGGAGGGAGGTAGAGAGTAGAAAAAGGTAACATTTTTGAAAGCTCAAAATTGAATCTTTCAGAAATGTGATGACGAGTTTGTAAAAAGTAGCATAAAAGTTACGAAATTCAATTTCTACATTTTGGTAGATAATTCTTATCGAAAATGTGATTTCGACGATCGATCTGACAATACCTAAGTCTAAATGTATTTTTCAACTGTAAATTTTTTCGACTTTTTTCAATTTCACTTTTTCCTCCCATTTTTATCAAAATAATTTTTTTCAATTTGAATTTTCTCAAAATTTTATGTATTGTTCTCAATCAGATTGGATATGAGCACTTCGAATCATTTTCTTTTCTGATTTTTTTTCATTTTCAAAATCAGCGAAGAATAATATGTATTTGAAGCTTTTCTATGGATTATTCTGTATCTTTCCCGTCCCACCTTCTCTTCTCTGTCTTGATGGTGGTCAGATAGGTACGGTGCGTATCACTCTTTTCCCTCACACCCTACACATTCGCCATTTTCATTCCCAATCAGTTCATCGATCCAACTTCGTAATTACCTCAATCTCACATCAAGTCAAATTCAACTAGAAAAAATCTCGATTAAACGCATCCATCAGAGAAATAGATTAACGCCACGACCAGAATCGAAGTCACGAAGGATTAAAGAAATAAAAAGACAAGGACGAATCTACGTCTCGTCGACTGCGTAGACGACAATTTCATAGTCGAAACTGTCGTCGTTATCCGTATGTAAAGGTATCCTTTACTCGGATCTGACTCGTCTCCACGAAGGGAACAACCAGCAGACGCGCGACCTTTGGAATCTAATTAAATACGCTTTAAAGCGTCAAAAGTAAACCTTCGTCTGCGGTTCAAGTAGAGAAGAAGTAACGTCGCCGCGTGCAGGAGGGCTTTACCAGCCCCCCTCCGTATTATTTTCCACTCCTCTGGTATTTCGTTTCCGCGTACGTAGCTAGGTATTTTACGTAGGTATACGCGACGTGTACCATAATAATGTAATATGTACTAAAAAGCTCATTTCGTGGAGCCTTTTCGGCTAAGGTTTTATACCCGACTCGTCCCAGCTGCCTGTACCCTCTCGTCAGCTTAACGCGAAACGACGAAAGGCACGAATTCGTACCATAAGCGGATTATTAAAATTGGAAATTTCTCCAACGCAGTTGACCCGGATCTAGGAGATTTTTACGCGTTTGCGAATACTCTTTTGTTTCGTCGACGTTCGGTACATCAGTTTCCTTTTCCGGCTTGGAAAATGAAACGTGTCTTTGTGTAGGGTTGATTGGATGAGCTGGGTGAAGATGTCGTTTTTATACGTGTCAAGTATGGTACGTACTTGTTTGCTGGATTATAAGGCGAGGTGAAGAATGATCGGTGTTCGATACGAAAGAGGTTACCGTTACACTCGAGTACGACTCAGAGACCTATCGAGCGAAGGGGTCGCAAAAACAAGATTATTTCGTTGGAAAATAAATTTTTCCTAAAACTGGCGATTTTTATCGTCAACCTATATGGCTCTATCTCAGTTTGCTTTTAGTGGTATTATTTTTCGGTTTATAAGATTTGCAGAGGGGTCCGTATCCTGTTCGATGGCCGTATCAGGAGTCCGTACGACATGAATTTAATACACTCGCCAGCTCCTAGTTTTTTTTTGCTAGAGATGGGATTTCAACGCTGTAGAGCCAAATTTATTCCAAGTTTGAATTTTTTCAATTTCTGCAAATCTAATTTATTCTAAAAAATTGTATCCAATTTTGAAAAGTTTTCAAACACTGTAATTTTTAATTCAGGTTTTCTCATGAATTTTCCAAATTTTGATTTTTAAATTTTTTAATTTTAATTTTTTTTTTCAATTATTTAGTTGATTTTTTTTTAAAAATACTTATGATTCCAAATTGAATTTTTTTATAAAAAACTAAAATTTAACCAATTTTTTAGTTGTGAAAAATGTTTGGAATGAAAAAAATTACTATTTTGATTTTTTGATTTTTTCAACTTCTCGTTTTTTAAAAACAATTCTTGTCCCTTGAAAATTTTTTCCAATGGTTAAAAAAATTTTCCTTCAATTTTTTCTGCTATAAAATTTTTTAACGATTATTTTCTTACATTTTTTTTTAATTTTTAAAAATTTTAGCTTTGAATGAGAATTTTTAAAAAAAATGATCTTCCGGTTGAAAAAATGTTTAAATTTTGAATAATTTTTAAAAAATCTTGGAATTATGGAAATTTAATTTGAATTCGGAATAAATTTTGATTTAGATCGTTGAAATCCCTTTTTTGGTGAAAAATTATTAGGAGCCATACTCACTCTTTTAATCTTCCAGCATAAATTGCGCTTGCGTCTGTACAGTTTCATCTCATCTTCCTCGTTGGTCTAGTATTATAGATAGATTTGAGTGGGACGTCACTTAACTGAGTCGAGTACCTTTTTATAATAAGAGAATACCTAACTAGGGTTTTAAAGTGCGCGAGATAATACCGCAAAGTGTACCGGATTCTCAATCCAACGTACAACGTGCCGCTATTTTTGACCCATTAAACTGCGCAAAAACGTCCAAACTAATAATTTTAATTGGATGATAATTCGGTAAAGGGAAAAAATTGCTATAAAAATAATCTAACGAAAAAAAAAAGAGAAGAAAATGACGGTATATTCGATCCGATGTTGAATTGTATTACTGCGCTAATGAGGTATGGTTGCTTTGTCCTTTCTCTATTAGGTTCGTCTTATATACTTTGAGTCCTTTTTGTAGGTATCTCGTTCGTGTCTGTATTTCTCGATAATACAGATTATCTGGGTTTCTGGCGTTGGTTTATTTGCCAAATTTTGCGATTCTGGTGGCGAGTACTGGGATGATGCGGTGAAGAAATTTTTTTCAGGGGAAAGTTTGTGAAACAGTTTGGAATGGTTTTGGTTATCGGTGAAATTTCAGTTAGATGTTTTTGAGGAAGAATATTTTACGTCTTGTTGTGTTCCATTTCCTAATAGAATGGAATTTTGAAATAGGGTGTTGCAAAAGTAGTGAAGAAGTAGTAGATTTGGTCAAAAAAAATTTTAAAAAGCAGTGAAAAATAAAATAAAATGAAATCATCAAATATTGTTTTTCATTAAATTAATTATACATGGCGGATAAACGATTAAAACCATGGCTGATGTTGACAAGTTTTGAGAGATTTTTCGTGGTCTTTGAGATATTTCAGAGCAATAAATAAGTCTCCCCTCCCTCCTACTTCGTCCATTTTTCATAGATGAAAAAATGCTTTTCCTGGGAAAATTTTGTAACTGCAAACTGCATCGATGAAATTGGTCTGATTCAGCAAAAATTATGATTCCAATATTCATTTCTCAAACACGTGTTTTTTATTCTTTTGTGGAAGTGTTTTTACACTAATTTTTGAGAGAAATTTAATATTTCCCTTCTAAAAAAAAAAAGTGATTTGGTGAAAATATCTTAACGTAATTCGTTTTCTTTTTTTAGATTGTTTTATGAAAAAGCATCAAGATACATATTCAAGTTTTAATTTTTTTTTTTGGATAAATTGAAGTTTTCAAGATTTTGTGAGGTCCAAAATTTTTTCCAATTGAACCAAAGTCTTTTTTGTGAGCTGGAAAAAATGTTCTGAAAATTTTGTCTTGTTCAAGAAATTGATGCAAGTTGAAGAAACAGTTTCTAAAGAATGATGAATCATTTTTAAATCAATTTAACATTTTTTTTTTGAAGATGAGAAACTAAAAACCGAAACGGAATCGGAAACGGAAACAGGAAATTGAAAGAATTTCGCTAGTTATTTTGACAGTAACTTGAAATTGAACTGAAAACTGGACTTCTATGAAGCAAACACGAAACTTGAAACCATACTTTGAAAATGAGAGTTTTTCAGATTTCTTCTGTGAAAATTATTGTGCAATTTTTCAATGGGATTTATTGGTTACACGTTACGTTTTTTGAAAGAATCGTCATATGTGTTCATTTTTTTTTCAAATTTGAATTTTTTAAAAAAATACTATTCCAACTAAACATTTTTCCATTCTGCATTTATTAATTTCTGTCAATAAAACTTTGAATTTTTTCACTATTTTTTTCCTATTCTGTTTCTGTTGAAATTATGTACCTAAATTACAGAACTATTTTCGAAAAATATAAAATTCAAACTTGAAACTTGAAGCTTTGAAATTACATAGAACTGAACTTTCAGTTCTAGAATCTTAAACTTTAACTGAAAATTGAACTTTTATTCCACAATTTCAAACCTTGGATTCTAGACTAATTTATTTATGGATTGATTCATTTTGAACAATTTTCATTACAAATTGATAGATTTATACACACATAAAACACCCTAATACCAATATTCTGATAACAACTTTTTCTCTCCGTTATGTTGTCGAATTTTAGAAAAGGTACCTACTAAGAAAAAGTGTTTTATTCACTCGACCGATTCAATATCAGACGAAGATCTTTCGCGAGAGCACCTATATTTTTCGTACATTTCATCCCCTCTCCCTTACCTTCCACGTTCATTTTCATTTCCTCATTCCACTTCTGAACCGCGTTCACCATTCGTCCATCGGTATCCGCAGTCTGGCAGGATTTATAGTAATTCGACCCGGGGTGAAATATCCTCTATATCGTTTTCTCTTTCTCTCTCACGCCGCTGTTGGTTATTCGACCGACAGATGTTTTCGGCCAATTATTTAATTCAAAGCAAATAAACATTTGGGCCAATAACGAGAGGTTGGCAATGGCGTATTTCTACGTTAATTTATATACCGTTGTAAACTCTGCACGGTTCCTCCTACCTATACGATGCTACGTAACGCCTTCAGCGGTTTATATTCCTATACGTCGTATTACTGTGCAACGTACAAATTAAAAGCGAGCAGCGCGTGTAAACGTCTCTGGCGTCTCTCTTTATTTGAGGAAAATACGAGCCAAAAGCGACCGCGATTTATCAACGAGCAACGAATTAATTGATAAACATCTTCTGTCGGCGTTTTTTTCATTCTTCTTGCCAGTGGTACTAGGTGCCATGATGGGGTAGGGGGTGCGTCTACGTATTTTCTTCATTTCGCTTTCTTCGGGGGCTTAGCTTTGATCCGATGAGATACACGCGTGTGTCGTGGCACACGCAAAAATAGATCGAGCGATTATTTCTAATACAACTGAGCTACCTTAGCATTCCGATTATTCACAATTTTCTTGGGTGATTTCTCATTCCCATATCAGGTCTTCGAATCTCGCCCACTGAAACATCAAGTCAACAGACTTGTGCAGATAGGGAGAAGGGGAGATTTCCCTGTGCTCGAGGTTTTTCGGGAGGAGGGGGCAGAGCTTACGAGAGGATTCTTTATTAGGATTGAAAAAACATTTGAAAAATGAGGCAAAACCAGTTAATTTTCAAAAATTATGTTCCACTGAAAAATTCATAAAAGAAACTATTAAATTCCGCAAATTTTCATTTTTGATTGAAAAAAATACAAAAATCGCCCTAAAATCTATTTGATGAAAAGGAGTAAAAGCACAATTTTTATGAAAAACTACTACTGAGTCACTATATTTTCTCAGTGATCAAAAAATTTCATCATTGTCATTGAGTAAGCTCTACCCGGCGTGCAAGAAAAGCAGAATTTATTCTGCCTTTTTCTGCTCGAGTCTGCTGATAATTTCTGCCCCTTTCTGCCGTTTTTTCTGCAAAATTTTGCCGTTTTCTGAGAAATTAGCCCAGAGGAACATGCGCGACGCGCAACGGGGTATCAAAAAAGGTACGGTCAACGCGCAGCAGGGGTCGAAATGAGCAAAAAGTGAGAATGCCTGCCCTTTTCTGCTAATTTTTCTGCCTTTTTCTGTTGTTTTTTTTGCACGCCGGGTGGTAAAACATTGATTCTTGCAAAAATAATCGTGCTATTTGCTCTACCTAGTCACTATGTCACTATATAATCTTCAAAAATGTTGATCAATTACGAATTTTCTTGAAAGGGTCTGGCCAAATAAGGGGTGAATTTGGCCCCCGCTCCGATTTTCACTCTAACCCCCTTAAGTGGTGCCCCCTGGATGTAAAAACAGTCTAAAAAAATTTTGACCCCTCAAACCCCTCCCTTTCGGAGATATGGCCATTTTATTGGCTGATTTTCAAGAATTTTTAATTCCAACGGAAGTGAACGAAATTTTCTGTTCTTTGGCACAAAGTTACATCTCGTAGAGGTGTATTTATGAAAATTTTTTTAAAAATTTTGATGCACTCCTTCATGCTTTTTCGGCTATTTGAAGTTCTCAATCTTAAAAAACAGCATATAAGCAAAGAGCGACCAACTTGGAAAAATTACTAAAAAATACGTTTTTTTATGTAGAATTTCGCTGTACATTCGGTTTTGGCCGATTCTTTGAACTAAGAGCCGAAAAATGCGAAAAACCGTACAGAAACGTTGTTATTTTAGCAGATTTTTCACATTTTTAGCGTTTTATACAGAAAGAAAGGGTCAAATGAAAAAACCAATACAATATTCGTGTTCAGCAGGTCAAAATACTCCGATAGACACCCTTTTTGCAAGCGTTTTGCTAGAATTTTCAATTGACTTTTTTCACTGATTTTTCATGATAAAAAAGCTGAAAATGGGTGAATTTCGAGACCTCGAGAACTTTGTGCCAAAGAACAGAAAATTTCGTTCACTTCCGTTGGAATTAAAAATTCTTGAAAATCAGCCAATTAAATGGCCATATCTCCGAAAGAGAAGGGCTGGGGGGGGGTCAAAAATTTTTTTAGACTGTTTTTACAATCGGGGGGCACCACTTAAGGGGGTTAGAGTGAAAATCGGAGCGGGGGCCAAATTCGTCCCTTATTTGGCCAGACCCTTTGAAAGAATATTTTCAAAAATACCTACTTACTGAATTTTTGACAATTTTTGAATAATCGAAAGTTGCTGTTGTGCAATCAGAGAAATGATACTTCGTCGATTTTTTTCATTTTTCAATCTCTCGGTCCCCTTCTTTTGCTCATAACTGGAAATCAAAGTCAAAAATTTTGGTTTTTAGCTCTCTCTCATGTGTGAGACCTTTCCCTGTTCTTCAATACTTCCCTGCAAGTCAAACTGTAGAAAGTAGGAACCCCAATCAATCCGCACCGATGGTGGTAAAGAAAGATCCTCTCGAGAAACGAAAATTTTTCAATTTATTTAAATCCTTTTCGGCGAAATGTGGCGGTAGCATCGACACCACAACAAGTATCATCGAATTCGACGACCCTTCGAAATAGCGTAACACGAAGACGAGCAGGTGAACTTGGCAGGGAAACGAGAAACCGTCGTACATCGTCGGTCGTTCGATAGTTGTCGAACTTTTCTTATTTTTCTCCAGTATCGGCGAAACGATTTGAAGCAGTGGCGTCGGCGGCGTAAAACGACTGCACGGTTTGAAAATACTATAAATTTTCATCGTCTGTTGCAAATATCTAACGAAGCAACGAAATTGTTGTACGATAAATCCTCGTACGCGAGTGTACTTTTCGTAATAGTAGGTGCACGTTGAACACGATCCAAGCGTGCGATACGTACGACGTAGCTATATTCGTCCGTTTATTTGTCTCGGTATTAACAGGTGTTTATCCGATGGCATGTTTTACTGCGGATATTGGTACCCTACGGAAAGGAGATCGTGCGAGAAAACTTTGAAAAAGTATTTAAAAGAAGGGAAAATAAGCCCCTGGGCGTTTACCGTGATACGATGAAGATTGAATGTATCGTAATCGAATTCTTTGACTGTGGCGATTTTTTTTTAAGGGATGAGATGTTTATTTTATTTGGAAATTTCCAGATTTCTCAATTTTTTTGAAGCATACAATTTTTTGTTTATTTTTATAAATTTGTGGAATTTTTGAATAATTTTTTTAAATCTTCAGATATTTGTCTCAAATTCGATAATATTTTGATCAATTCTAAGAATATTTTTCGTATTCAAACCCAAATACTTTGACAAATAAAAGAACAAAATATAAAAACCATCGCATTCATCGCAAGAAAGTAAAGATTATTTGCAGTCGCGGTCGGTCGCGTCCGAATTGATAATTGATTTAACGTCGAAACCGTTGTGGAAAAATAACCTACACAGCCCCGAAGACGGGTCGAAGTGGTAGGCTGAGTGGAGGGGAAAAGACGTACGGCTTATTTTAATTAAAACCAGGCAACAAAATCGAGCCTGGAAGATCTTTCGCTTTGTTTTAAGAAGAGACGAATTTCGTGCAGCGAAATCCGCGAATAGTGAGGCGTCGCGATGAATTTTTAATAAACCTTTTAAAAGCGCAGGCTGTCGGTTGTGTTGCGAATTTCGCGAGATATCAAAAATTGGAAAATTTTTTTCCAGAATGAGACATAGAAGAGGGTTCGGTTCCGCATCGAATGATTTATACGTACGGTTATAAATAAAAGAGACCGGAATGGGCTCAGGAGCGGACTGAGCTCAGGTAAAGGGGTTTTAATTTAAGTGCGATTTTTCATCTCGCGCGGAATGAACTTTTTGACGAAAGTTGTCAGTGTTTTGTTTGGCGAAATTATTAAAAGCGTGATGAAAAAGTAGGCTGAAATAATGAAACTTTGAGGTCGCAGATGTGGCGACGAAATTATATACGTGTGGTATCGAAAATAGCCAGGTGGGAATATATTGAAGAGATTTTCTATGTTGGAAAAAAAACTGAATTATTGATTTTTTTTTTTTGGAATTTGGACATGGTTTTTTTTCTCGATAGAATTGCGGAATAATGAAACGTATTCGTGGATCGATTTCCTAACATTTGAATTCTCATTCTTTTGCCATTGCCATTCGATTTAGAATCCTTTTCGTATCCTGTTCTTTGACTCAATTTAACCCTGCCTAGCTCAATTCTAGCCCTATTTTTGAAATATTAACGAGAAACAAAGTCGTCGAAAAAAAACCATGTACCTACAATTTAAACGTCATATTAAATAAATCAACGAGAAATAAATAAACCTGGCCGCCGGCGGCGTATCTGCGTATAGTCTGCGGCTAAAACATTATAATAAATTGCAATTTTCCTCCAGCAAAGAGGAAAAAAAAAACTCCGACGATGAGCAAAGAAAGAAAAGAGAAAAAAACGTTTACCTTTTTACGTCAATAAATGTACTGCACAGGTACATCGCTTCGTACTGTATAGTCTGCGATGTTGTTTTTGTTTCTGCTGCTTCGTCGGCACAACCGAACGTTTAAAATATTCAAGAAATACAGCCGTCTTTGCCGCAAACCAGCATCGCATCAAAAGAAAAAACTCCGGTGCCGGTGTCGATCTCGACGTCGTGTATCGTAAGAAAACGATGCTGGGGAAGTTGATATTGTACGAAATATGTTGGTGAAACGGAGAGATGGGAGTGAATCACCTCGAAACTGTCTTGGTACCGGAAGCCAGACGATATCGGTGGAGTTTTTTAAAAACATTTCAACGTCTTTTTACTTTAATTTTTCGCTTTTCTCATTTCCTCGCGTCTTGTGTGCTTTAAATTCGTCGTCTGATCATTAATAATGGATCGGAGTCGAGTATGTTGCGAAAAAAAGATGCGGAAAAGCGTCAAAATGTCTGTGAGATGATTGGAGAATCGTGTGGAAAAATGTGGAAGGATAGATGGTTGGGAAGAGGAAAGGAAATTTCGATTAATAGGTGAACTGATGATGAGTGTGATGAAAAAGGATCCAGAAAAAATTTCAGAAGAGCTGAAAATTAATTTCAATGTGTGATTTCATTCCTGGAAAGAAGGAAGAAATGAATAAAAGGTAGAGAGGGGAGAAGGAAATGAGAGAGGTGAATGGGTTCAAAAAATATTAAAAATTTATATCTTACAAAATACTTATTAGCGATTTTTAATTTTCAGATTTTGTCATTATCATTAATCAATTCAGTGTAAGGATGGAATTGACAAAATAATTTTTATACAATTCAGAAAAATGTAAACAATCTGTTTTAAAAATGAGGAGTTTTGTTGCAAAACGCAACAAAAAATTTGTTTCGTTGCAAAACGCAACATCTTTTTTTGCCCCTCCTCCCCTCCAACCCTCCTTTAGGTACAAGTGCGAAATGACCCCAAAACATGTAGCTGGGGTCCTAAGCTTTCCAATGAGACCGTCCAAAGCCAAAACCCCTCACCCAATTTTGAATGACAGTTTTTTTGCGATTTCCCAAAAATCAGGTCTTCGGAGATGTTGCGTTTTGAAACGAAACTCCTCAAATACTCTTAACATTTTAAAATTGTAAATTGTTGATCAAAAAAATTATTTATCAAAAGTCATTAAAATGGTTGCAGTTTTCAGGAAATTTGACGAGTCACGTGTTTGGAAATATCTACTTTGATGCTAAACAGATAGGTACTTTTTTTCATAAAGATATTTGAGGTTAGAAAAATTAAGCATCAAAGCAAAATAATTTTGTTCTCGACCCTTTTTTCTTTATTTTCTGAGAGCTGTTTATTGGTCAATTTTTTTATCGATTATAAAATATTATAATTATTTTCAATTGACTTGTTTTTTTTAATAATTTTTTTTTTTTTGAAATTAATTTGACTTTTTGATCTCAATTTTTCAATAATTGTCATTATGATGTCCACTGACATGAAAGACAATAAAACTAGAAATGGTCAGAATTTCATTTCGATGGCAAGAATTTAATCATTTTACTGCAAAAAGAAAGAATATTCAAAATTTTTCTTATTTCTTAAATTTCTTAGCGAAAAAGTTGAATAGGTGATATTTTTTATTGGACAGATTCGAAGCAAGAAAATTGCTTAATAATGTGGTATTTTCAAAGTAGGTATTACAAATAGGTTACTGATCGAGGTGTTTTGATCTACTAATAAATTCAAATCTGAAGTTGGTCTCTTGACTGTTTTTTTGGTGGCTTGAAATTCTCAAGTGACATTGGCTCCAAATGCGATTTTTAACCGACATTTCTGATTTGTGTCGATGCATATAAATCTGTTTCGAAAAGGTTTCAATCCCTTTTTCTTCTCCTCCCATTCTATCGTTTCATTTTCAAGAATTTTCAATCATAATAGAAATGTTATGAAAGAATTTATGTTCTTTTGTGTTGAATTACATCTCATTTTTTTCAGTTTTGGTTCATTCCTTCCTTTTTTTACCCTTGAAATTTTTAAATGTGAAAAGCACCAAAAAATTGAAAGTAAAGGGGATCACTCTTGAATCACTCTTGAAAAAATGATTCACAATTTTGTATCTTTATGCAGATTTTTTTGGAATTTGTACATTTATCTGTTTTTTTTTTTTAATTATTATTATTATTTTAAAAGCTGAAAATTTTGTTATCTTGCTTTTTGTGATAAAAACTAAAACTTCGGCACAAAAAATTCAAAAAAATTGATTTCAAAAATATTAGTTTATTGGAGGGACGGTAGGAAGGGGAGGGAGGAGCAGAATATATGAAAAAGTTTGATTTTTTGCCGAACCAAGACTAGTTTTTTTTATCGCGAAAGAAGTCAAAGGAAGAACTTTTCGGGGTAATTTTTTTATTAGTTTGAAAAAAATGGTCAAAACCAAAATACCAAGTGAAATTCTTCATAAAAACGTAAATTTCTTTGAAAATTTTCTGTGGTAGTATTTGATTTGTTCTTTTACGAAAATGTTTTACGTTTTAAATCTTCAAATGCTCATAGAAACTCCGAAAATTTTAAAAATTGTAATTTTTTGGAGGATAATTTCTGGATTGGGAGAATCTGCGAAATTCAAAATTTCCAAAAAAAATCAACTGCGGTGCATTTTTACTAATTAAAAAGAAAAAAAAAACTGAAATAAAAATAAAAGAAACGAAGTTATCAATCTGAGAAAATTTTTACTATTTCAACCAGAAAAAGAGGGATACAAACAAGGTATTTTCCCTCTCGAAATTGGATCACTCCATCGACGCTCTCCTCGGGCTACCAAGTGCGATCCTCCCGCATCCTCCGCGAAAAAACACATGTTTTGGCGGCCAGCGACCAGCAATCTCATCGAATGGGGAAAAAAGGTGGACGCGACGGCGCTAGACGAAGAGGCGCGTCCGCAACACACGTATCGTACGTACGTACTTATTATAGTACGATGTGCGTGTACCCAGCGCGACGGCGGCATCGCACTGAGTAAGAGAGAGGACGTGGCAAAGAGGCAGCAGAGAGAGTGAGAGAGGAGACGTCGTCGCAATGATACGTCGGTTGTGTGGAGAGCGTCGCAATCGTCGACGAAGGCGGATTTTCCTTATTCCCACTTTTCAGTATCATATAATACGTTTCGTCGACGGGTCACGCATTTTATACCTCGAATTTTCCTACTATAATAATTCTCTTAGCGATTTTTTTTTTACTTACGAAATATACGCGATTTTTTTCTTTTGGAAATTTTTTATCTTGGATTTTTTTGATATTTTTTTTTACCTGTTTTGTCTACCGATTTTTTATACCTACCGGTTTCGTCTTTGTACTGATCTTTTTCCCCCTCTTTCTGAATTTATTTGTAAATCGAGATCTCGCGTATGAGCGAGTTCACCACATCACGACACAAGGCATAGACCGGTTGTAATTTTTTACTCTAAATTACCGACGAGCAGGTACGTTGGTTAGAAAAATTTTTATTTTATTGCGGCTTGAAAGTTCTCACGTATGGTATTTTGTTATGCTGTACTCACTTTAAATGTTGTTATTGTTTTTGTTGTTGTTTACACTTTTCTATAGCACGTGGTGTTGTTATAATTGTTTTGCGCATGTGTTATCATTGTGTTCTTGTTCTTCCTATGTACTGGTGTTATGTGTGTACCTTTTTTCACTTTTTTCCCCATTTTTTTTGGTATTTAATTTTAGTTTTTTTTTGGATTTTCATGTTTTTGTGTTTGAATTTTTCCAGGGTAGTGAGGTGTTGATTTTGATGAATGTTTGTGTGTGTTTGTAATTTTTTTTTGGATTTCATTTCGCGAAATTGATTTGAATGCTTGATAATGAAATGTGTTTGTGTGTGATTTGGAAATGAAAAAATAAAATAAAATACGAGAAGTGTTTTTTTGATGGGTTGGTGTTTCAAAGTTATATTTTTACGTAATTGAAGAATATATTTTTCTGATTTTGAGAAGATTATAAGGAATTTACATTTTTTTTAGAATTCGACTGAAATACTTTGATTTTTTTCATTTTGCCATTATTTTCTTTTGAAAACGGATGAAAATTCCGAATCAAGGTGAAATCTGAACGAGCTTTTGAGAGTCCAGCTCTTGAAGATTTTATTCGTTTTTCGTCTGCTTCACGGTTTCGTATGAATCTGCTGTGATTTCAGAAATTAAACACGAGAGGAATTTAATTTCGAATAAAACTTCTTTTTTTCAAGAGTAGATATCTCGAGAAATGTCGAGTGAGCAAAACAAAACGAAATTTTTGAGAAACTTTTAATTTTAGTCAAACGATATTGTATTTTTGGAAGTTATTTGGAATTCTAGGTAGGATTTTACGTCATCTTGGCTACCTTTGAAGTGCTGGGTGGTATGGTCTAAATTGGTGTGTTTTTTTTCATCTTAAAGGTTCGTAAGATCTTCGTAAATTAAAAATTTGGCATTTTAAATTGTTTTTGAAAATTCTCCGAATATTTTCACTTAGGTATATATTAAAAGAAACTCGAATAGTTGTTTCTAATTAGGTTGAATTTTCAGTCGTTCGATGGCCATGAATTGAAAGAAAGGGTGTCAAGTTCTTTCGACTCTTCAGAAATCAATTTTTCAACTGGTCTGCTGTAATTTGACTTCGATTTATTATTTATTTCGCGTTGAATTGGTACCCTATGTGTATATTTCTCGATTCAAGGATTGTTGAAATTTTCTGTAATTTTTCATTTTGGTATATTGGTCACGGACATGTTGAAATCTGGATTAAAAGGAGGAGGAGGAGAGAAAAACTTGGGAATTTTCGATTCTGGAAATTTTTTGATTTTTTCACTCCAAATATATAAATTTTTTTCAATTGCTTCTTGAATAAGTACCTTTTGGAATTTTCAATTTTACGTACTTAAAACGATATTTATTTCAAGTTGTCTTCGAAAACCAAGTGTAAAATTCATTATATGGCAAAAATCGATTAATTTTAGGTATATTTTAACGAATTTTCAGTGGCTAGCCATTTTTACGAAGTCTCTGAAATTGCTTTCTACTGAAGTAAATCCTAATTTTTAATTCGATATCAATTTTTCGACTGAAAATATGAGTGTTTTTAAAAATGCGAGGAGAGATGGGGAAGGGGTGAGGTACCAAAAATGACTTTTTTATTGATTCCAATACGGAAATTGGCTGTAAAATTCGAATAAATAGTTCTGATGTCCTGATTTTGCACACAATTGCACTAAAAATTCTCTCAAAAAGTTGGAAAAATTTTCATATTGACCCTGAAAATTTTTGAAAATGTTGTTCTGTAAATATGCCTCTTTCTGCCCTAAAAAAAGTCTTAACCCCAAATTTTTGACAACTTTTTTGATTTCTGTTATTGGTTTTGTTTTTAGTCTGAGATTTCTTTATGAAAATTTTAAAAAGTTGTTTGAAAGGTTCTTATACATATGTTTACAAGTGCCTCAGAAAAGATCTCAACTCCAGAAATTTCAGAATTTTCAAAAAAAAAACAATTTATCAAAATTTTGAAGATAGACTTATATTTTAGGTTTTTTTTTGAGGGAAAAATATGCTCAATTTATTAATTTTTTTTTGGAAAAATTATGGTACTTTTACAGCTTTTGAAATCACTTTTGATGTGCATTTTTTCTATTTTATGAAGAAATTGTAGAACTCTGGTGTAAAAGCGAAGAATCGATTGGATAATTGCACGAAATAGAAGAGGCAAGAATTCAAACAAATTTTTAATTTCTACTGAAAAAAATTATAAACTGATTTTTTTGGCTTTTTGAAATCACTTCCCCTTCACAACTTTCCAACGAACATCTGTAACATATTTTTATACTAATAATAATGTTATAAGAACCTCGTTTAAAAAATTAGCCAAAACGAAGAAGAAAAACACTCGGAAAATGGAAATGACGCAATTTTCGCAAATCGAGATTCTACAGAACGTGAAAAATTCGTTTCTTCGCTCGACTGCTCGCGCTATTGTTCTACACATTCTCGGTTATCCAATCGTCGAGGTAAAATACAACGTAAGGTAAAATTATTCCACCGACGCGACGTATTGCGAAGTTCAAAACGAAAATTATAGGTGAAAAAGGAAAAAAAAAAAGAAGAAAAGGTAAAAAGGTGGAAAAAAGGATGAAGTAATAATTTTTATCGAACGTGTGTATACGTAGGTAGGTACTTCTTTACCTACATGGTATATGAGTCGAATACCAAAACGAGAGGTTGGGGAAGAGGACATTATACCACCTATATCATATCTACTACTTTATAACCGAGAATATTTACGTGATAGTTGAAAAAGTAGGCTATAACTTTTAAAAAAAATTTAATATTCAAGACTCGAACGAGACGACGTTTGTAGGTCTAGGTAAAGGTAGCAATTTTTCCATAAGTAATCTAATCTTATCGGTATATCGATTCGGTGTTGAGGGTGTAGGTCATCGACAATGGAATTTTTCAACGTTGGTAGGTATTTCTACGGGTATTTTAACACTGCGGTACTCCTCGAGCATCGTAATTTATCGTAAATCACCAATAATGGCATACTTTCGGTATCATTTTTAAAGCATAAGGTGGAAAAAAAATCAGCAACGAGTTTCGTAGCATAAAGGCAATAAGAGTATCATTAAGATATCCCGATGGTTGATTCCATTGGAAGTGGGGCCAGGGATGCTTTTACATTGGTGCTCGTTTAAGAAAACCCAACTACAGCAAGTTTACTTGGCGTCGTATGGTGTATAACGAACGTATTAAATATTCAACCGCAAAACTTGGGCCCGAGAAGTTTTTACCTTGAAAATATTTAAGTGGATTGGTATACCTATAACTGACTATGACGAGCTTTCCCTTTTTTTTCTGGAAAGCCCAGTCGTCGTGATACTTCAGAATTAAAGTTAAAAAGGGGGAGGATTTTCAAGAGGTATATCTATCGACGTCAAATATGTCATCGTTGGCAATGGCACAGCGACTCTCCATGTAACTTTTTTTCACAAAAAAGCCAAACTTTTCAAGTATTCGAAAGTACGAGATTGAGAAGACATTTAGTCGAGTGCGTATTTAATTGTAACGAACGAGTGTGATTTGACTGACCAATGATTAACTTTCAAGTTGAAGATTGGCAGAATGTCGTAGGCGAATGGAAAAGTCTACGAGTTACGATGCTAACGAGGGTATTTACGTTGTTTTTTTGTCAGGTACTTATTTCCAGCGCTTATTTTAATCGGTTTATAATATCGAATCGGTGTAGCGAAGCGTCCAAACTTTGTTTTGTGTTCTTCGCTATTTTGTTATTTTTTTTCCAATTCGGCGAGCTCGTGTAAAAAAAAAAACAGAACTCGCTGGCAACGTTTTCCAGATACTACATACAAATTGTAAAATATAGTTACACATTGACGATAAGCTAACTTTTCCCATCTCTGCGTCTGTTTGTGTTTTTCTCCATGTTTGAAAGATAAGCCTTATGTACCTACGACTGCTCGATGCGATGGTTTTCGAATGCAGCACACATGAGAATGCAAAAGGCCACGTTTCCGGTAGACCTTTCATTTGGAAATGATCTGATGGCGGAATAAAACGAGCTACGTTGTTATACGAGATGATGCGGAAACAAACTCAATAAAATGAATGAAATGTAATTTTTTTATCGTGCGACGTAGTCGTACATAAAAGTTGGAAAAGGTGCACGAATGAGCGCCGTAGAAAGGTTTAATTTGCCTTGATATATTCATGTTGCATAACTGGTGAGGCTGGGTGAAGGAAGTGGGAGGTGGTCGAATGAATGAGGAGGAAATGTGGATAATTTTTCAAAGTGTGTGTTTGATGTGCGAGTAGATTGTACGATGTGATTAAATAGGTTTGTTTGCAATTGTGTAAGGTTTTAGGTGTGATTTTTGTAGGATATTTGGAACCAGTTTTGCGTTTCGTGTAAGATTTTTTGTGGTGAATGAAAATTATGGGGCGTTTTTTTACCTTTTGATTGAAATATTGTTTTAAAGTTTGAAATTGAGCTCAATATTGTATGATTTTGAAATCAATGAAACCGGTTGTTTGGTAACTTGAAACTGGTTTGTAGTTGCGAGATTGATGTTTTTCACATTTAGATGACTTTTTTGAGTACCCTCTCATTTTGAATCACTCAAAAGTTACTGATGAACAGTCGAAATTGCAACCCAGGAAGAACCAATGAAATTCACTGATTTTCAGCAATTTTCACTGATTTTTCAGCTGAATGCTTAAATTTCACTGATTTCTTTTCAGCAATTTTTTTTTAGTGACTTTTCAGTGATTCAAAATGAGAAGATGAGAGAATACGAAACCAAAATTCAATTTGAAATTGAAGTATCTTTTGATTTGTCACTTTGAAAAACCGGTTTTCAACATGATGAAATTGGTTCGTGGCATAAAAACTGAGTTTTTATCATTTATCGTGAGTACTTTCTACGTTATAATTGAATTCAGCTTGAAATATATGATCCTCGGATTGAAGAAACCGGTTGAAACCGGTTTATTATTCTAATCCTATCTGATTTTCTTCGAATAAAATTTATTCATGTAAAGGAAAATAATTTTTGTGGAGCATTTTTGACATTAAAATGTAATTTAGTTTGAGTATAAAAATTGAAGAAACCAGTTTCCAAATGAAATTAAACACGGTTAAAATCTTTAATATAATTCTTTTTCAGTGAAGAGGTCGCGAATTAAAGAAGGTAGCTTCATTAAGAATTTTTGAAGTTGAAATTATATTCAGCATGAGTAGGTATGTCCTGTTTTTTATGGAAAAAACCAGCTTCAAAATCGAAACAAACTGAAACCGGTTTGGTGACTCTAGTCTAATTTCGTTTTTATCGAATATAAAGAGTAGAAAATATCATGTTTTTAGTGAACACCTTTGGTGTTGAAATCAAATTCACTTTGTGCATGTGCAATGTTCCGAATAATTTCTGGCTAATGAAACCGGTTTCAAAGCGAATTTAAACCGGTTTAGGATCTTCAGTTTGGTTTCTTCGAGTGAAGGATCTTTCAAGAAAGTATGTTTTTTATTGCATGTTTTGAATAAAATCAAAAGTTTGCGCGTATTTGACTTTCTGACCACAAGAACCGGTTTTAAAGCAAAGAAAAACTGGTTTGTTGTCTTTAAATCAGCTTTCTTGGACAAAAAATGGTTATAAATTATTTTTGGCAGTATATGTATAAATTGAGTTTAGCTTGGTAATGTGTGACCTCTCATGTGATGAAACCGGTTTTAAAATAAAATACACCCGGTTTGATTTCTTTAACTCGTTTTTTTTCTAATGGACGAATCGTATGTAAGGCGCAATGTTGTTTAAGTGTTATTGTGAAAACCCAGTTTTGCTCTAAAAATTGAATAAGAACCGAAACCGGTTGCAAAAGTTTGATATTATTGTAGTAATTGGAATAGAAATTGAGGTTATGAATTGGACAGAAGGTTTATCGAAAGTCCAAGTAAACTCTAAAATGAATTCAAATTTTTGATTTTTAAAACCGGTTGCAACCGGTTTCAATTTTATGCAATATGAATATTTCTTCCGTAAATTGAATAAAGATAGTTGTAGGTTGACAGTGATGTAATTCAATAGATACCTACAGTACATACTTACTAATTTTGAAACATGATTTATCGATAAACCAGTTACAGATCCAGTTCTGAAATTACTTGTTAAGCCAGTTTCATCAGTTTTGAAACCGATTGAAACCAGTTCTGAATATAAATATAAATTATCGATATCTTTTCTAGGAATTTCATACAAATAATTGTGTCTTGACAATAAAATTGATGAAATGTGATTTTTTAAAATGTGGTTTCTCAACAAACCGGTTACAATTCCGGTACTGAAACCGGTTTCTACTCAATATAAATATGTATTCCAACAATTTTAATTTTTTTTCATGTTATGATTCGTACTTACTCTTTCTTCCAAAAAGTACCTCGTCACATCTTTTCAACCAGTTCATCCATTTTCCCCATTAATTTTTTTTCACACTCGGAATTTCCCTTTCACCAGCCAAAAATAAAACCACATTGTCATTTCGACTCCAATCGGAACAAATATACCTATTCTATTGTAAAGTAGACTATAAATAGTGTCACTGCGCATTTTTTTTCGTTTCGTGATAAAATATTAATAAATTTTCCACAGGCACGTCATGTCATTGTGTTCGTAAAATAGGCACAATGTGTTCCATTTTAGTCGTCGTCGATCGGCGACAACGTGCCTCAAAGAATGATAACAACTAATTACCGTCCTGAGACGTTCAGAGGGAAAGAAAAAAAAGCATACACGTGCACGCGTACAGGAAAAAGGACACAGACATCCCAATACCGCAATTAAAAAACCTTTCAACGTGTACACCGATAAGCTTTCATGAATAAACAATTAAGATCGATATCGTCACCTAATGGATGGTTCTTCTTTAGAGACACCGTTGCGTTGAGTCGAGGTCAGGGGCATGCAGCCGGACTGATCTACGAATACGTTAAATTTCAAAGGGTTAAAAAGGGGGTCGTTGTATTGACATCTTAATGTACCGTAGAATTGAGCAAATACGAAGAGTTTAATGTCGTGTTTTTAATTATTTCCCAATTTATGGATTCGTTATATTGTTTCTGATCGATTTACATGTGAGAGTGTGGTAGATAAGAATCAATACACGTGTATAGCGATAGCTTTGTTTTCACTATTGTGTGACGACGACGACTACGATATATGCTAATAATAAACGTGATTTTGAAAAGTCGCGTGTAATGAGTATTTTATGTGGAAAAATAGAATGGAGGTGGTAAAGTGCCATAGACGCTTTTTCTTCGTATTTTCCTGTAATTTGCAGTACATATTGAAATTAGAGAAGAACTATATGGTATAACAATTGATGAATATTTATAATGTTATACGGTTGACGTTTACTCCTCCATCTTTGTTTCGGCGTACGCTGGCAGGAAGGGTGGCTGCTGTCTGCGTCTGTTTCACGTCTCTAACCCAAAGCAACGTTATCTTGGCAGCTAGTAAAATTTTCGTCGTATAAAAGTTGACAGAGTACGGCTTCGTCGTGATTTACGAGAGGAAATTTCTCATTTATAAGGATGTATTAATTTCCATCGTGTATGTGTGTGTATGGTTGCGACGACGAAAGAGTGGGAATGGGAGCACCGCTGTGACGAATAGGACGACGTATTACGTAACTTAGTTAATTAATTTTTTTTGAAAACAAAGCTCACTCTTGTCTTTTCGTTCTGTCCCTTCTTTGCTTCTTTTTCCCCCCCTTAGCCCCTCGCCTCAAATATGGAGTACGTAGCGTGTTTCGTAAAAGGCACCTTTAATTAAGCGAAACGGATACGGACGTGGTGTAAAATGGCGCAGTGTGGTTTTGATGACGACGACGACGTGCCGCAAACTGAATCTAAAGACGAGGGCGAGAATGAAATTTAAATTTGTCTGGTCCTGCGAGACGAGTGTCGAATGTGCTCGCAACTGCTCCGGATGATGCTATTCTATTGGGGAAACTTGGCGGTGGCGATGGAGGATGAAGTTGGATGAAGCTCTACCTTGATGGAAGAGCGCAAGGTATAAAAGAAAGTTCAATGAAAGTGTGAAAATTTTATGGTGAATGTGCTCCAGTCTTGTTATGTCGTATGAAACGATGAAGTTTTAATTTTTATGCGTTTGAAGACTGCGTCGTACGTAAGGAGTGATTCCAAAATTATCTGGGCCTTTGGAGAAATACCCGCGTAATTTATTCCAATGAGTCTCACGATATACGTGGAGAATTTGCCGGTGTGTAATTGAAGATGTTAAGGTGATGTGATGTATATTTGAATTGACGAGTGTTTCGAGTGCAGTTCGCTGCCTTATTTCTATTGATAAGGCAACCTGAACTACTCGAGGGGGATTTCGTTCGCTGTGTCGGCAAATTCAAACAGTTTCGAATGATTTTCACGTTGGTAATACGATGAAATACTAATTGAAAAATAGGTCATGTTTTAATTCCTTTCAACTTTTTTTTTTTCAAAGTCCAGAATATTTACGTCATTTTTAAACAGTTTAGAATTTTCTGAAGAAGTTTTCCAATTTTTTTCCTTGTAATTTTCTCAACTGAATTTTTTCTATGTTATTCTTCCACGAACAATTTTTTTCTCAATATTTTCTTACCTGAAATTTTTTTGACGTTCCCTAATTGTTTTTCGCTGGAATTTTTCTGAAGAATTTATTTTTTGAAAATAATGATTTCTGTTTGATTGATGTGATGAAAGTTTTGAGAAAAAAATCGAGTTGAAAAAAATAGAGAAAAAATTTACTTTGTTGTGGAAAAAATTTTCAAAAAATTTTCAGATTTGATAATTGTGAAAAAATATTTTTTATGACTTCAATCAAATAGAAATTATTCTTTTCAAGAAAGGTGCAAGTTCAACAATAAAAATTTTTTTCAGAAAAATTGCTGTTGAAAAAAATTTTGTTGTGGGAAAAATTACATTAGAAAAAAATTTGGCCACGGAAAATCACATCAGAAAAAATTTCAACCGGGAAAACTCCAAGAAAAAAAGAGTTTGAAAAATTACGAGGAAAAATTTGGAATACTTTTGTATTTCAAAAAATTCTAAACTGTTGAAAATTGACGTAAATTCTGGACTTTGAAAAAGAAAAATCGAAACGACCTTCAGTGGTATAAGTAGTAAAGTCATGAAGGTATTCGAGTTCCAGGTTTGACTGGCTTGTAGGTCTTCTGATTTTACTCAGTTTTTTTACGAGTTCTCTTCAGTGATTTATTCATAAATTCACGATCATTTTCCTCTTCATACCCTCAAGGAACCCGGGGAGAGGGCGCTCAAAATTTTTATAAGATTAATACGATTTTTAGCAAAATTGCCCGACTTTGATGGCTCATATCTCGAGATAGGCTCTACTCGAGGGAAAACTGTTTGCAGGGTCTGAAAGAAAATTAATGAAAGATTCAAAATCAATAATCATATTTTCTTAAAGCTCAAAGTTGAACTTTGATGGTGAAAGCTCAACTTTCATGATGAAAACAAAAGATGAAAGCTACCATTAAAAATAAAAAATCTGAAAAAATTACAGTAAGAAGCTTTTTTACCCTCTTTTCAACCAACAAATTTTCAAAATGAGATTTCTAGACTCCTGGGGGGGATACAGGGGTCCACAATTTTCACCAAAATCCAAATAAATGGGAAAAGTGAAATAGGGCATCAATTTCTACTAATTCGAAGGCGCTGATTTCGAATATGTACTTGTTTTTTTCATCCGACTCCTTAGAATCCTCCTATTAGCCCCCTCGATGAGGTCAAAGTTTGAAAAAATAAAAAATAACGTATGACCTGTCGTTTTTTAGGTGTTTGAGGGCACTGGATTCGAATATTTGCTTATTTTTTAGATTTGACTATTCGGTGCCTCCCTAGCCCCCAATTTTGGGGCAAGTATGGAAAAAAATAGAAATGGTGTGTAGCATATCGATTGTTACTAATTTGAGAGCGTAGAATTTGAATATCGACTTACTTTTTGATTTTACCCTCCCCCTTGCTTTAACTGGCCCCCTTTTGAAATAATCGTATCCATCTTTCGGTTAGAGCAAGGGGGAGGGTAAAATCAAAAAGTAAGTCGATATTCGAATTCTGCGCTCTCAAATTAGAGACAATCGATATGCCACTCGCCATTTTAATTTTCCACCTTCTCGAATTTTTGCTTCCCTCATCGCCCTGCAAAAATTGAAATTATTTATTGATCTAATCAACAAAAAAGAACTGAACTTTGATACACTTTTTTTTCGACCCATCGATGATCGAATCAATTGGAAACAAAATTTCGATCCAAATTTGAAAGTATGGCTTGTCATAGTTAACTTAATGATTTTGGTATTCGATTACTTACACTGATTGTGACTGATTGAGGGAGTTGCAATTTTTTAAATCAGAGATTCGGATCCATTTTTTTACACTGCGACGAATCCAGGTAGTTTCGAAATGTCATGGCTGAAAATTGGCTCAGCTAAAACCCCAATTCTTGGATCATTCCGGCAGTCATCGCCAAAGCATCAGGATTATTAAAGTCATACGTGAGATGGCGCCGGTAAAAAAAAAAACACAACGTGGGCGTCGCGAAGCTGAAGCACACTACACGTCAATTTGTCAAAGCTCTTACCGGGACGAGTTGTCGAGCACACGACCACACACAAAGAATCCCGCCAAACGATGTATCGTGACCGAATTATTATATCGAAGGGGTCGTACGTACGTTTATTAAATTTCCACCAGCAGCAACAACGTCGAAACTAGATTAACAACGGAGCGTTGTGCGGAAGAGTAATCAATTCGCGAGGGCCGAAACGCTCCGCTAATGACCCTCCTCGCTCAGGTAGTCGTTGCGAAGAAATAGACGATCCTTACAGATAAGTATCTCAAAGCTCTATAAAACGTATCGCCGTTACCGTACGGACGAGACGAAAATAATTCCAAGTTGGATCGATTAACCGGCGACCAATATACTCGATAAGCTCTTTATTGGAAATCAATTCGCGCGAAATTAATTTTTACCCGGTTTTATCGTGGAAAATCGCAGCGTAGAGGACGAGCCGGCGACACGAATGAATTTTACGACCAGCCGAAGAAATCGTATTAATTTGGAGGCGGTAGGCTGCGTGACAGCGGCCACCGCATCGTGGCTGTGCCCGAAATGAAATTATTCAACGTACGAAAATTTGCGCGGTTTACGTGACACGAGAGATGACGAAGAGGTTACACAAATGGGTACCTAATTGGATTTATACCGTTGGTAATGTATTTTTCGGCCTGGTGCGTCTCCCCATGCCGCCGCCGCGC
This sequence comes from Pseudococcus jackbeardsleyi, assembly GCA_038380155.1. NCBI lineage: Eukaryota > Metazoa > Arthropoda > Insecta > Hemiptera > Pseudococcidae > Pseudococcus > Pseudococcus jackbeardsleyi. The sequence continues at coordinate 7,281,908 of CM076240.1, forward strand.
CGTTGATTATTATACGGTTTGCAGGCGAAATGATGTGACGCGGAAGAAGCAGCGCGGCGTGATTGGTGGGTAGATTATGGAAAATCGACTGCGAAAAGGTATCGATAAGAGTGAAAATTTATGAAATCGCGAGCGTGCTGAGTGAATGAGATTTACTCGCCGGAATGCGGATGATTTGCGTGCAGCATGTGGGTTAACCGTGTATACCAAGTGTTTACATGGGTTTTGCTCGAGGACGATTTGTGGTTTTGTTAACGTCGACTGATTTTGGTTTTCCAGAAAATGACGAATAAAAATAGGACATTCGTGGGTGCATAAAAATAAATAATATAATGAAGAAGGTTGATATTTTATGTGTCATTCCGTTTAAAAACCGGTTTGATTACAAGATGTGTTTTGTGAGAACCAGTTTTCAAGAGTTTTTCAGAGTGAACTCGAATTTCAAACTTTTTTTGTGTATCATGTTTGGATTACTTTGAAATTTATGGATAAATGATTTATTTTCATGGATTTAATTATGTATTAAGCTGAATTTTTGGTTTTAAATCAAACAGAAATTTGAAAACCTGTTTGGAAATTGTTATCTTTCAATAAATGGATCATGTTTTGATTGCTTTGAAATTGATAGATAAATGATTTCTCTATCAATTTTCAAAGCAATCAAAACATGGTCCATTTATTGAAAAATAACGATTTCCAAACCGGTTTTCAATTTTTTTGTTAAATTGAAACCCCAAAATTCAGTTTAATAAGTAAATACTATCAATCATTAAGCCGAATTTTGGGGTTTAAATTGAACAGAAATTTGAAAACCGGTTTGGAAATCGTTATTTTTCAATAAATGGTTCTAATATATTTTTGTATTGAAGTACATAAAATAAATTTCTAAATTTTTTCAAGTTTTTAAAAAACTAGTTGGAATTCATGTTGAGTTTTGAAACCGGTTTCATTGAACAAATTTATAATAAATTGTATGTACCACGTACCTGCTTAAGAAATTAAAGGCAGAAAAACAAATTTTTAGAATTGGTTGCAACCGGTTTATACTTAATTTCGGTTCTGAGATTCGGAACTGGTTTCTGATGTGAAAAACCGAACTCTAATCAAAAATTAAGTTTCAGCTAAAATATGGGAAAAAAGTTGAAATGTTTCTGATATTTCGTAAGGACTGCAACACTTGATCAACTGGTTGAAACCGGTTTAAGCGAGGTTTCAAACTGGTTCTTGATGAAAAATTGCATCAATTCAATGTTTATCAATGAATAATTGTGATATTTTGAAGTACCTGGAATCAAACCAATAATTTAGTCATTAAATTTCAATTGGCAGCAACAATATAAACAATTTTCAAGCTACTAATCTAAATGTATTTTAATCTCAAATAATTTTCGATTTGATTTTCGAGCTTTTGAATAAAAAAACTTTATTTTATAAAAGTTGGATTGATTGAATTGATCGAAATATAGTTGCTGGCATTGATATGATTTTTTTAAAATTTCATCAAAAATGTATTTTTGGAGGGCTGGGAGAAAATCTGCGGTTTTGAGTTGGTTTTTATTTAAAATTAAAAATTTTGAAGTATGCGATCTGCAATTAGGGCGAAAAGAAACATTCAATTTCAAGGTCATTGGTTCAGAGATACGTGGAAATTTAAATGCCATTCTGTAGGATTACATGAGGTCCTACCTATGCTAGGGGGGGGGGGGATACTCAAATTTACAATAAGGTGTTTTTTTTGAAGATTGAGACCATTTCGAGAACCCATCAAATTTTCCAGGAGGGTCTCCATTGAAAGTGAACTAATTCACCAATAAATTAAATTTTCGTCAAAACCAAAATTATTATTTTCTTACACATATTATCTCAGCTCTCTGTACATTGTTTTTGAAGGCCACAACTTTAGAGAAACCAGTTAAAACTAGTTTAATTCAAGTTTTCGAACATTTAAATCTTGATAAATTGTGTCAATTTAGTAATTGGTTCTGAAGATTTATGATACTGGATGAACAAAACTGGTTGAAACCGGTTCAGTATCAAGATTTTGAACTGGTTCCTGACAAATTGAGATATTCAAGTGTTAGTAAGTTGTGACATCTCGGTAATTGGTTCTAAATTTTTAATCATTTTGGTAACTGGTTCTAAAGATTTATGACATTTGAAGAACAAAACTGGTTGAAACTGGTTCAATATCTGGGTTTAAAACTGGTTCTCGCAGATATATTGAGATATTTAAGTATTGGTAATGAAGTTGTGATATCTTGGTAATCGGTTCTTAAGATTCGTGACACTGAAAAAACTGAACTGGTTGTAACCGGTTGTTCCATGCCTTTGAACTGGTTCATTTTTGCATAATTCAACTATAATTGTATTTTCTCGTCAATTTCATCATGCAAGATGGTCCAAAAGAGTGCTTTAAAATATTTATATCTGTTTGCCTTTCTAATTGCAGTGACACATTTTTTTTCACAATTTTGAGTTTACGTTCTTGTTTGGAAAAAACAAAGAAAATGAATTTTCTCTACTTTTTCGAATTATTTTGTTTCCAACTAAATTTTCGCTCTGAAGAAATATATTTAGCTCCTGCGATTCTATTCGAGAAGTTGGCAAATATACATACTTATGCTTAAAATGGATTGCCTACTTTTCAATTGAAAGGAGATATTTTGCTGATCAATATTTATTTCGTTATCGAATACTTTTTTGGAGAATTTTCTTCCCTAAACTTTTGAACTTTTGAAAAAGGTTCCAGAATGACCAGCTCGTATTGTAACTCAATCTTATTTGAAAAAATTCACGATTTTTTATTCAAAATACCCTTCAAAATGGAAATATGAAAAACAAGCAAACCTTTTATGCATAATTTTATCAAAATATTTCAAAAAAATTCCCCCTTTTTTTTCATCATACTTCATACATCCGCGAGGAAAAATTATTCAGCCGCTAATAACCTGCAAATAGCTTTTACGAATAAATAACCATATAACAAGCCCATACAACACATACCCTCCCATTGCTACCGTCGAATTGCGGCCAACGATGGAAATGGAGCTACATTGAGGGGAATTCGAAGAAGGCAAAAAAACCCTTTTCGAATGCTCCTCGCGTTCTGTAAGCCGATTATTACAGCTTTTTAGTGCACGTTTTGCGTCGGTTCTCGCGCTTTCTCTTTCTCTCCCGAGACCGAATGAGTTTTCGGACACGGGCCATAAAATTGGAAATTCTTCTCTTTTTATCGTAATACCGTAGAATAATACATATTTCGAATGTTACCCGATGGTCGAATTTCCCATACGATAGGTTTGGGATCACGAAACCATGACGGGTGGAGCGAAAAAATAATAACCTGCCCAAGGTGGATATACCTCCCTTGATATTTTTGCATTTTTTTCACGCATTGTTGGTCAAATTCGAGAGGTGCCGGTGTCCTGCGTCATTTACGTTCGAGACCGAAGCTTTTTTTTTTGCGAGGGTGTGGAATTATTGGATGAAATGTCACAACGTATTAGAAGTGTACTAAACGGCGTGTATAGATAATATGGCATACGTATCGGGTGTGTATGTTTTGTAACAAGGTCTCGACCGTAAATACGACCTTCGTTCACGCTATATTTGGTAAATACAATTGACATTTCTCATATAAATGCGCGTCGGGAATCGTAAAAGTGGAAAAATGCGATTACACGAGGGACACGGTTGACAAAAAAATAACCCAGAGGGGGTCCAGGGGTACGGCTTCGGAAAACCTAACCATAGTGAAAATGTCATCAAGCGGAAAGCTCGTCAACGAATGATTTACACAATGCATATAAAATACGCCAAAGGGCAGAGTAAAAATCGTCCGAATTTTACACAACCAAAGGCGAGACTTATTGACGCGTGAATAATGTGGCGAGTAATCATCGCCCTTGCTTTCTTGACGAGGTGTAAAAAAGCACCGAGACGATTCGCGACCTGTGTTTGGAAATCTTATTTACAACTATACGCTTCGAGGATCCAGGATAAGGTCACGAGTCGTTCGTGCAAATTGAACCATGGCGATGTATAATTTTCGAAAATATTGACATTATTCGAAATTGTAAACAACGTGGTTTTTTTTCGATTAAAAAATTTCCCGGAAAAGGTTCCCTGATTTTCGATTGGAAAAAAAATACGAACGGGGTGGAGAAATTGGTACCGTTGTGTATTTGTGAAACACATTTTTATACCTTCGAGCGCGAGGTATAAATAAGTTAAATAGCGAAACATCGTCGATTATAATTTTAATTCGACTTACGTGTCGTACAAATCGAGAATTTACTATTTATTGACCGTGAACTCGTCGTTCGTACTCATTCAACGTGTATGGAAAAACGTATACGAATTTTCATTGCTGCGATGGGTAAAAGACAGGCCGAAGAAGGAGGAGGGACTAGGTCGTAATCAAATATTGAAACGTATAATTCGGTAGCTAAGCGCGATAAATTGTTGCGTCGTTGCGAATGAAGAATATTCCTATGTGTGGTGGTACGAAGACGACGATACGATTAAGAGACGAGGTGTAAAGAAGGGATAAGAAGAAGGATTTTGTAAGGCCGTTACGACCAGCCGGGGTTTTAATTGATAAAGGTTTCGGCTATGTAATCTGTTTAATATGGTCCGAAACGGAAGAGAGAGCTGGCTGTTTATAATTGAATGTTTGAAAAGGTGTCTTGAGTTTCCGCTTTGTGCGCTTTGTCGAGTCTTTAAGAGATGGCGGCCCCGTTGCTGGCGCTGGCATAAAATATCAATTTGTTTGAACGTACGGGAAGGATACTTTTGAGGCCTTATTTTCGTGCTCGGTGTTTTATGAACCGGGGGTTTAGTCGAGAATGAGATTAGAAGGATGGTTATCGAGGTTGGCAACAGGTGGAAGGGGATGGAAGATTATGGCGGAGTTTATTGGTGCGGATTTGTTTACTGGTTGGTGAATTGGTTGATGAGATTAGGAAAATTTTTCATGTGGTTTTGCTGTTTTCGAAATTATACAAAAATTGGGGATGGTTCGACTGTTCAATTGATTGAGACCGTCCCAAGAAAATTTATCCCCTTTTTTTCTTGTTTTCAAAAAAAAAAAAAATTAAAGAATTGTTGAATAAAAAAGAACAAATTTTAAAAATGAAAAGTACATCGTTTCTTATAAGATCATCGCAAGAAATTCATACAGGCAAAATCGTAACCCTTGAAGTTGACTTGAGAATTTTAAAAAGTCACCTAATAAGGTATGAGTGAAAATTCATCACGAGATGTTTTCCACGGATCCAGGCGATTATAAAATTATGTCCAAAACGGCACAAGTTTCCCGAATTATTTCAATTTTTATATTTCTCTCATATTAGATTTTTGCAATTTTTTTCGTGTATTAGGCAATTTTTCAAATAAATAATTACGGTTATTCTTTGGTATTTACTGTAATTTCCTCAATATATGGTAATTACCTTTGATTTACGGTTATTCTTTATTTTTTGTGTTTGGTAATTTTTTTATATTTACCGTAATTCTCCAGTATTTACCGTAAATACCCAGTATTTTGTACGGTAATTTTCCATTATTTACCGTAATTCTCTGGTATTTTTCGTAATTCTCCAATATTTACCGTAATTATTCGATATTTACCGTAATTCTCCAGCATTGGCCGTCTTCGTTGTTTGTAGTAATTTCTCAGTATTTTTTAAATTGAGGTTTGAATATTTTGTGATAATTTGTCTTTTTTTACAGCAGTGGGCCCAATATAATATTCAATGTGATTTCTAAAACTGATCGAAATGAACTTCATCTGTACCGATCCAAATTTTGCAAAAATGACTCATGCAATATCGATGTTTAAAATAATCGTAATAACTTCTAAAGAAATTAGGAAAGAAAACTCTGGATGACATTTTTGTTGATCTAGAAAAAGGTATGTGTTTTTTTTCTGGGTTCAAATTTCTCTGGCAAGACTAATTTTCAATAGTTGGTTAGATTCCTGATTATCAAATATCAAGTCATTCAAGATTTTATTTTTTAGCATTAGTAAGGTGGATGGAGAATTTAGAATTTTCTGAATATTGGTCGAACAATTTCGAATATTGGGGGGGGGGGGGATTATGTAAGGTGCTTTTCAAAATGTTCAATTGACCAGCAAAAAAAAAAAAGAAATAGGTTGAACAATATTCTTTGAAATTCGTGAAATTGTTACTTATTTGAAGTTTTGACAAAAATCTGTTGACCAAAAGGGATTGATAAATGTGATCGAAGATCCTACTCTCTTAATTTGAATCAGTCAAAAATGACTGATTAAAATCGACAAAATCAAGTCACTGTAGGAATTAGTAAAAAAAAGTACGATTCAGTCAGTGAAATTTCACTACTAAATCAGTAAAAATAAAATTTCACTGATTCAATCGTTAATTAATTACTGATTCAATCAGTGAAATTTTTTTTCACTGTTCCAATAATGAAAATCCACTGATTTGAATCGGTAATTTTTCACCGATTGGCAGTAAAATGACGCTGATTAACTGGGAAATCAGTGGAATTTGACTGATCATCAGTGACTTGATTTTCACTATTTCATCAGTCAATTCAGGCATTTTTGACTGATTTAAATTAAGAGAGTACATCAATTCGAGGAAAGTCCTGCGGTTAGTTATGGAATTTTTGTTCATTCTCAAAAAAATCTACGCCTCAGTCTACCTATACTAAAAGGTTTATATGTAATTTTAAAAAACCAGTGACCTGAAAAAAGCTGAATTCTTGAATGAAAATGGTGGAAATTCACAAATTTAGGTAATTTTTAACTAGTGAGTTCTTTTTAAAAATGTAAATTTTTCTGAAAATTGGAAAAGTTTCGTAAAATTTTTTTTGAAGAATGCTCTGTGTTGAATTCGAATTTTAAAAAGCACAATTTCATGAAATTTGACCGATTCTTCAGAAAAAAAAACAAAATGAGTAAATTTTCTCAAAAAAGATGAATTTTTTCAAAAATGAGTAAGTTTTACAATTTTCTTGAAAATGAATATACTTACCTAAATTTTCTCAATAAGGAGTAAATTTCCTGAAAAATGAGTAAACTTTCTCGAAAACGAGTAATTTTTCTTGAAAATGAGTTCATTTTTTTGAAAATTATTAAATTTTCAGCATTTGTTTTGTTGAACTTTCAATTTTTCAATATTCTTGCTTTTTTTTGTTAATTTAATAAAAAATGAATATCTTGAAACGTTTTAGAGTAGGAGGAAGGGAAAAGAGGGAATCAGAATGGGAAAACGTTGAAAATAATTTCCAAAAATTTTGAACATGAAAAAGATGCTTTCAAATTAATAAACGATTAAATTTTGGCCTTACGGTTTATGCTTCGCTCTCCGGTGCTCTAACCGGATCCATTTCTGAAATCTGCCTAAAATGATTCAAAAATTGAATACTATTTCAGAAATATTCCACTTATGATTCTTCTAGTGTATCTACCCGTACATAAGCACAACCCATCATCATCGACTTCAAGACCCTCGCCCCTCTTCTTCAACTCACCCTTAACATCGCCACCTTTCGAAAATTTATCCAGCTACAGCAATTAAAACGGAGAACGAAGCTTTTAAGATTAATTTCGCCTTATTCAGCCGCGTGTAATCTGCTTCTCGATGGAATTACGCTTAAAAATGAATTATCATTATTCATAATAACGATCGAGAAATACGCGGGGGCGAACAGAGGTATCCCAGAAATACCCTTCCTTTTTGACGGAATCGGAAGAGAGGAACCAGTACAATTTTTTACTCTTCGCGTAAAACAATAAAGAAGTGAAAAAAGGCGGGAAAATGCGTAAAAAGCTTCGCCGTTATACAGAACAATAAAGCTATACGAAAATTACTACGTGTAATAAGATAAGTCAACTAAGGCTCGGGCCATCGCAACGGATACTTCATGTTGGTCGAAAGGTACAGCACTGAGGGAAATTGTTCTATAAAATCTTTCTTTTTTCTCTTTTTTCGCTGCGTCAAGATGAGCGAATTTTATTCGTAAAATTACGCGTTTTTCTCGCGCTTAACGGAGCGTTCTGTAAAGATGTCTACTTCCGTGTACTCCCCCGCGTCTCTGACGGTCTCGCGAAATGGAAGATTAACTACGATGCGATGTAATTCTGTTGTATAATTTGTTTCGTTCGACACGACGTGCGGTTTTAATTTTTACCTTCGTCGTGGCGAATATATCGTGTAGCGAGTGGGGAAGGGGGAAGTGGAGGGACTGACGAGTACGAGCGGTTTTGAAACTAGATGAGAAATATGTCAGACGAGTGTAAGATGAATTTTTGTGGTGAAATTTTGAGTGAAGTTGTGAGTAGTTTTATCGAATGGTTGTGAAATTTACCGTTTTATTGGTTGAAGTGGAGAGGAAGGGGGTAAAAAAATGGAAAGGTAGGAATTGGGGTCAGAGTGATGGCTGAAAATATACTACAGGTAATGATCGAATTCTATGGAGTTTTTTCGTCGAAATGGTCACGTGTGAACCAACTTGAGTCTGAAAATGCAAATATTTTGGGCGAAAATCAACAAAAATATGAAGAGAAAACTTTTTTTATCAGAGTTTTGAGAAACTGGGTCTTTGACATAGGTTTTAAAGTGTATAAAAAATCATTATCCTGGATTTTGGTGAGGTAACTTATTTTGAGTGGAAATACCTCCAAGCAAATTTTGAGCTCTAATCCTGAATTTTTATGAAAATAGATAAAATACTTATTTCGAGTGAGATCCTACCAGAAAATTTTCAAGCTCCTCAGCCTCAAGGAAAAGGGAATCTCAAAAATGAGATTATTATAGAAAAACGTGAGTTTTTTGTCACTTTTCCGGCGTTTTATTACATCCATCTGCTGGAATTTGCGACTACCTTCCCAATAAAGTGCAAATTTGAGTTTTTAATTCACTTTGAATAATTGACTTTGAATTTAGGTATCGCCTTTCGCCTTCTGCAAGGAGTCTGGTTAGCTTGCAGATCACAAATTTGAAGATTTTTTGAAATTTTTCCAAATTTAAATTTTGCTTTTGAACGTGTCAAAATCAAACCAAAATTTTTTTGTTGTTCTAGAATAATTTTTGAACGAAGATTTCAAACAATTTTCATAATAGTGCTCAGGGGTCAAACTGGGTTACTTTTTAAGTAACTTGGTTACTTTTTTCAAGTTTGGTTACTAAAAGTTACTTTTTTCTTTCAGAGGTTACTATTAGTTACTATTTTCAAAATTTTTCCTTTAAAAGAAAAAGAAAAAATATTGAGCTGTTGAATGCCTTTTTTTTTCAAAAATTTTCGCCCTCGCTTCGCTCGGGCTCAATACATTTACACCATTTCATTTTCAAAATGATTGTACGAAACTTCTTCTTTTCCAACCTAAACAATTATTATTTTCAAGTGAGAAAAATTGCCCCTTCTCATATTTATCTAAAGAACGCGGTAATACTTTTGATTGGAATTTTCAAAAATGTTTCGATTTTCTTAGAAGGAGATCGGGAAATGAGTCAATAGATAATCATTTTTTTAGAAGTCAATACAAACCACGAAGAAAGCACAAGTTTGTTTGACCTGATAATAAAATTTCAGATTCTGAGTGCCCATTTTTCAAAAATTTTCGCTTTCACTGTGCTCGGGCTCAGTCTGAGCTCAATCAGGCCGAGAGGGAGGTACAAAGGGGAATATTTTTGTACCGGGCTCTCATTTTTTTCAATTATGAAGGAGGCAGAATTTTTTTTACTATAAAAAAATGTGAAAACGTGTATTTTTTGAAAAAATTTCGCCCTCGCTTCGCTCGGGTGGTTTTTAATTACCTTTCTTTTAAGAATTGATGATTTTTCACAGATCTTTCAGTTAAATATCACTGATTTTCAATAAGAATTTTGACTGAAAGATCAGCGAAAAGTCACATATTTGAAATAACATGAAAAATTGGCAGAAAATTCATTCATTTCTTAAAAAATTTTTACCAAAAATTTTCGCCTTGTGTGTGCGGGGGGGGGGATTTAGAAAAGAGGTCAGTATAAGTCAGTATTTTTGCTCACCATAATTATTCCAAACGTGCAAAAGCTTTCAAATCTTCAAAAATTTCCAAAAATTCAATATCTCCTAAAATTGCCGAAATGTGCGGAAAAAATCAAAATTTTGGTTTTTGCACTCCTCCTCCTCCTCCTCCTCCCCCCCCCGATCCTACTGAAACTCCTAAAAATTAACGATTCTGAGGTTACTTTTTGGTTACTATTTTCATGGAAAATGGTTACTAAAGTTACTTTTTTTTTCAAAATTTGAGTTTGAGGCTTGTAGTGCTCCAAACTTAATAATTTAGTGTGACTTAATTTTCAATTTCAATAAAAAATCATTTGGCAGCCTTGTTACAAAATTTTTTTAAAAAATGCATTCAATTCCTCCCTCTCCTTCCGCCCAAAAAATCTGCTCAATTTTCAAAACACCGAAAAAAAATGGAATTTTATAAAAATTTTTTACATCAAATTTCAGTTGGCAGCACTGTCATTCAATTTCCTTTGAAATTAAAAATTTTCCACTAAGCTCACGTTGACTGAAGCGATGTTAAATAAATTGCATACCTGTTTTGCCGTAAGTACGAACTGGTCCAGGCAGCCAGGGCTGATCTTGATGGAGAAAAGATGTTAATTAAATTGCATAATCGGTTTGCCGTTAATTTGAATACTTCGCGTCGTTGGTGATACTAATTTTGAAGTCGAAAGTTTTGTGGGATGGGGGTAAGAAGAGAGACTTTTAATTTTTCAAGTGATCTTTTCTTATCTTTTCTACATTCTGACCCCTCCTTCTCATTCTCAAGTTCTATCAAAAATTTTTTAATCAATGAATTAACATTATTGTAGCATTTTTGGAACGAATTTTCCCCCTCCTTTCGCACTTTACTTTTGTTTCATTTGTTCAATGACTTATTTGACGGGAGATTTTCCCAAGCAATTTTCTTCGAAGCCGATTCAAGGAATAAAAATAATTCTCATATGTTTTGGTGAAAGATCAATGTGTATAATAGGGTGGGCTTAGTTTTTAAATTTTTCTTGAATCTTGATGAATTAAACTGCCGTGAAAAATCCTTCTAGAGATATGGTGAAAGTTTGAGTTTCATTGGTTGAAAAACGTACGCTTCAAAGTAGAGCCAAAACTTTTTCGTTACGCATAATAATTTTTATGAATTTTTCAAAAGAAAACCACAGCAGTGCTGCCAACTGGATTCTGATTTACCTAGCTGCTTTTCTACAAAAAAAATAATCAAAAATCGACAAATTCATTTAAATTAATTCTTATGCCCCCCAAAAAATTGATTTCCTTTTCAAGTCACTTGAACCCTTGGATTTTATGGAAAATGATATGTTTCAAAATACAGATAGCAGCACTGCCATGGATTTTTTTTCGGATATCATAATTTAAAAATATTACAGGTGAATAAAAAAAATTATGTTCGAATTCAAAATATTTGAGTGAAAAATTTGAATTTGATCAAAATTAATAACCTTAAAATTCTGGATCTTCCACTTTTTAACCCATTCACAGAGGGCGAAAAGTAGTTTCCAATTCTGATTTCAATTATTCAAAATGATTGAGAAACTCAAATCATATCTTTTTAGAGAAATAGGTTCTCAGCTGTTGGCATTACCCAAACTTGAAAATTCCCTTTTTCAAAAATGAGTCCACTTGAGACCTTTTTATTTTAACCTTTTAGAGCTCAAAATTTTTAGAAATATTCAATCTCAATTTTCTTCTCCGTGGTCAAATCTTTCCAGTCCAGAAAACTCTTTTTCTCCAAAAAAAACGAAAGGCAAAAGAAAGATTTTCCAGTAACCTACTTCTCTGAAAATAAAAGGAAAAAAATCGTCCTGTTTTTTCGCACTATTCCCCTCCTCTCCACACATCTTTCGTATGTTTATATCAGTCTAAGGCTTGCGTAGGTATATTGTATACGATTAATTATTTATGAAGATTTTTCTACAGCTCTAAATATTGACCATATTAAAATTAGGTCAAAGTTTCGATAGCCGATACACGTCGGCTCGTTTCGCTCGGTTCGTCGGTCGGTTATTTATTTTCTTCGTTAGATTGCACGTATGTAGAAGCACACGTTGTGAAGACGACCACGCTGTAGGTAGGAAAGGGGACGTGCTTACGCGTATATGGGTTTCTTCCAAGGTACTATATTGTGTTACCTGATATTCGGAATAGAGATATGTACAATGCTTGCGAGGTAAAAAGAAATTGAAATAACGAATCGGAGAACATCTGAACTGAATCTGTATCCGTAGCAGGAGTAATAATACCGCAATATATGCCAGTCTTGGGATCTATTTTCCAAGCTGAGGTTACTACGGCGAAGAGAAAAGATAGGTTGGTAGAATCGGCGCGCCGCCGAGCTGCGTCGCGTCCCATGCATCGAATCTGCATAATATATTACCTTTTGTTTGTGTGTATGTGCTCGAATATCGAATTTCAGACGAAGAGAGATATTTGCAGAGATGGAAAGAGAAGTTGAACTGGTCATATGGTTATCAATCATTTTAAGGGTGCAGCGGCATCGAAATGAATGGCGCAGTAAAATGACCGCAACTTGAGGGGTGAAAGTACGATATTATAATAAGATGTTGTGGAATAGCCAGTTTCATACGTTCGTGTGGTCTTTCTATCTTTATGGTTCGTCTGCCGATGGTCTATTATCATCATCGTTCCATCATAATATTGTATTACTTTTACTACATACGTGTAGGTATACACGAGTATGGATACTTAATTGTGTGCTGTACGTACGAAGCAGCCTTCTAGATTATCGATTCGTTTGTTGTTGTATTATTCAGGTTCACGTGCTGTACGTTCTTCAGAGTATAGGTAAAATACACAAGATGGTTGGCAGAAGCGGGGCAAACGTTATGAGTCAAGGGTGCTAGAGAACTCGGTGGCGGTGTCAAAATGAGGTTTCTCGAATTTGCTCCTTTTTTCAACGCAGTTTTCGATGCTCGAGTATCGAGCTTTTGTCATATCGAATGACTTGGTTCAGTGTCCTCCTCTCCCGCGAGAGTACGGTTCGTTATTGGACCGAGGTACGGTGGTCCGGAGAAAGAGGCGACGAAATGATTTAATTATATTGCGGAAGCAATTAACCGAGGTGGTGAATGCAAATTGCTGCGGATATTTGTATAGTTAATAAACCTCTCCCTCGAGTCGTCGTTTCATTTAAAGGATTCGCTAGCTCTGTGAGGTGCAGTTCAAGTGCCGCGATGCTCTAGTTATCGGGTGTGAAGTATTGAGGAGAGGAAGTCGCGGCGTGAATTTAAATGGTGACTAATTCGTAGCGAAGATGAGATTTTATTTTTCCGTTTTTTGAAATTATTGCGAGGTTTATTGTTGATTTTATGGTCGCGGTTTTTTTTTTTTGGTTTGGTTTTTATTCGAGTGAATTTGCCATCAGAACGTGGAAAAATGAGGTTAGGTTAGGTGTAGGGGCGCGGTAAATGATTTGGAATGTGAAAAAATTGGTCAAGTTGCATTGAGCAAATCAGAGGGAAGTTTTGAAGGCATGGAATAGATCTGAATTGATTTTAGGCCGAGCAGAATTATTCAGAATGAATGAAAAAATGCTCTAAATGCCTTGAAATGTATCGAAAAGGAAATGAAATCATTCTAAATGAATGCGGAATGAGATGAAATGACTTGAAAATTTCAGAATGATATAAAATACCACTCGAGAACTTCAAAAAATTGATAAGAATTATTCTAAAGTGAATTAAAATGATCAAGATTTGTAAAAGAGCAGTACAGAATAACTGGAATAAAAATAGGTACAGACATTCAAAATTACTTAGAACATCAACGCGATACAAAATGACTTGAAAATTTACTAGAATTAATCTGTGTTTGAACTGTTTGATATTAAAATGCTTGGAAAAGAAATTTAAAAGGTGCAAAATGACTGAGTCATTTTGAATTTTGAATGAGTTATTGTAGAGCAATATTTCTCAAAAAATTTGGTTCAGAATTAGCAAGAGTACATAGTTCTGAATGAACTAAAAATGAAACAGAGTCACGTAGAATTGAATAAATTCAGAGTGACGCAAAATGACTCTGGAAAAGATCAGAATTTTGAATGACATTAAAATTTCATCAGAATGATTTAAAATGGCATCAGAATCATTTGAAAATTAGCGAAAGTTATTCAGAAAGAATTTTAAATAATTTCTAATGTTCTTGATTAATTCAGAATAAACTCAGAAATTTATTTAAATGAATAAAATAATTGATCAGATAACAAAATTTAAATAATTCAAGTATCAATCAGAATCATTCAGAATGATAGGTACTAAAATCCAATTAGAATAATTCAAAATGAGTAAATGTTGATTCAGTATGAAATTGGATTCTTTCCCAACGATCTACCTAGATTCATTCAAAATGAATGCTTAGGAGTGCAAAGTGCCTGAAATTCAGAATAAGTAAATTCAAAATTTTTCACAATGATCCTGATTCATTCAGAATAAATGCGCAAGATTTCTGATCAGTTGATGAAAATTCCATAGATAGAAATTGAAGGCGAATCAGAATTAATCAAATTAATGTCGTTGGCTCAAAATGAGCGAATGTGATTTCGAATTGATTTGAGGATTCTTCTAGTGATTCTGATTCATTTAGACGAATACAAAATGATCCAGAATGACTCAAAAATAATCACACAGCAGAATTTGATTTATCGATAGATTAGAATTCAATTTCACGGTGAATCAGATTTAGAATTAATTCAGTGGTACAAAATGACTTGAAAAATTATTATACCTGCATCAGAATTAAATTGATGGCGAATTAAAATGATTCACAATGGTGTCGGATTGACTCGAGATGCATAAAATTCAATATCTGAATGAAGTTACAAATGATCCACGAAAACTGATGATTATTATCAAAATGAATGGAAACTTTAGATGTTCTCAATCAAAAAGATTGCAGAATCTGTTAGAATTTAAGTATTATGAAGTTGAATGTGATCAGAATGATCTGAAATGGCATCAAAATGGTTCAGAATAGTTCAGAATGATCTGAAATAGTATTGAAATAGTATAATCGAAATAGTATCTGAATAGCTTAGATTGATTTGAATTTGAAATAGTACCAGAATAATTCAGGATAATCTGAAACAGTATCAGAATAGTATGAGAATGCGCTGAAACTGAATCAAACTAGTATCAGAATGATCTGAAGTAGTATCAGAATAGTATCAGAATGATCTGAAATAGTATCGAAATAGCTCAGAATAATCTGAAATAATAGTATCAGAATAATTCAGGATAATCTGATAGTATCAGAATAGCATGAGAATGCTCTGAAAGAAAATCAGAATAATATCAGAATGATTTGAAATAGTATCAATATGATTTGAAATAGTATCGAAATAACTCAGAATAATCTGAAATAATAGTATCAGAATAATTCAGGATAATCTGATAGTATCAGAATAGCATGAGAATGCTCTGAAAGAGTATCAGAATAATATCAGAATGATTTGAAATAGTATCAATATGATTTGAAATGAGATCAGAATAGTATCAGAATGATCTGAGATAGTATCAGAATAATCTGAAATGGTATCAGAATGATTTGGATTGAAGAGATGTTTCTTCAGGATGATAATATTAGTGCTTTACATGTGTTGTGGTGTCAAATCAGTTTCGAAATCAGCACTCTGAAACATTTTTGTGATACTTCAACTTTCGCGATTTAGTAAAATAAAATTCTCCCTTGTGTAAATTTTCTAATTGAGTTCGTTAAATTTGTTAAAACGTTTCAAGGATTTCGAAGGTTGTAATTCTCAAAATATGCCACAAAGGCAAAACAAATACATAACTCATTTTGTATGGATATTACGTTGGTACATACCTACTTCAGTTTAGGTTATGTGTATAGGTATCTCAATTATTATCCGAGCTACAACGCGTTCTAAAATTTTGAAATTTGATAAACGCCTTCCATATGTGACATAAGCAAAATATACATGTACAAGACTCATTTTGTGTATTAAGTTCAAGTCGACAGAGAAATTCGACGCTCGTTTTTCGACTCTATGTACGCACAATGAGCCACATCTGCATACTAAGTACGAATATAAGCCTACTAGCTTATTACTGTTCTTCATCTGGAGGTATAATTTTTCATTTTTATTTCATCTTATTAATATCCTAGTGGGCGTAAATTAACTGGAAAAATAGTGTTTCGAGAAAAATAACTACAAGGGTGGAAAAAAATGAAGATGAAAATAACTCGACCCCATCATTTTCGTAAACTGATCCTTATTAATAGATCTTCGTCGAGTTTGTGAGCTTATTTAGATTTTGAGATGACAAAATTTGAGAGTTGGAAAAAATACATATAAAAGTAGGTGTAAGGCGAGTCTTTAATAGAATTTTTGAATTTCGTAGCTCTCACTCCTTGAAGTGGATGTCCCCCAATAAGTTTAAGAGGCTAAAATTTTGGGAACTTCATTTTTTGAGAGAAATAATCCAACGCAGGGGATGAAATCTTCGAGATTCTAAAAAAAAAAATCAGCGTTACAGAAAACAGTCCAACAAGGGAAACATCCCAAAACATGTTGAATTGTTTGACCCAAACAAAAATAAATCGAAATTAGTAATAAAAAATGTTACAAAATGATCACGCGTAGCCGTAGCGGGTGTTTGTAATCCTTTGTATGTGCGTAGCCGTAGCGGGTGTTTGTAATCCTTTGTATGTTGTGATCAGACCTCCTTAGCTCGGATTACAGGAGTACGCCATCACTCCCGGTCGGGGGTGTGTTGCGAGAACTTATACATTACTTAATTACGATCGTTTCGGGATCAAAAGGTGAAATTTTTTTACTGATTTTTTTTTCTTTTTTTCAATGAACGCACTTTTTTATTTGTGGTAAAGACTTTAGATAATGGATTATCCAAATAAAATAGATTATGCTTTAGATTTGAGGCACTGTTTTTAATTTACATATGTACATGCGAAAAAACAAAAATTCTTAATGTTTTATTGAAACAACAATGCACATCATTTTGTTCCATTTTTTTCCAACATTTTAAAATACTTTTTCCAATTTATTTTTTTACATTCAATTTTTTTATTTTTTAAATGTTTTTGTATTTAAATGGCAATGCATTGGAATTATTATTATTATTATTATTTTAATTTTCAATTCAAAATATTTTCTTTTTATTTTCAAAACATTCCAATTTTTATTCTTAATCTTCTTACTTTTTTCCATAAAATCTATTTAAGAAATTTTTACATTATAAATGCATTATAATTTAGAAAAACAGTGTTGCTAATATTGAAAATTTGAACTAATTTTTCAACAATCATACTTCATAACTTTAAAAAAAATATTTTCTGTTTCTTTTAAAAACATATTCTAATTTTTAAATGCAGCTTGCAGTTTGAAAATTTAAGTTGAAAAAACATAGTTTCGAAAAAACGCCTTCAAAAAAAGGTCAACATTGTCAGAGAGATGCCTATTACATTACCATATTCTAAAACTACATACAATTTCCTTTCAAATGAGCTATAAGTGACCTTTTTTCATGCAAAATTTCTGATTTTACGATAATTTAAAACTTGAAAATGAAAAAACGTAGTTTTGGAAAAATTTGTGTTTTCTCGAAATCAACTTTGCGACAACTTGGACCCTCTTCTAATAGAATGTCACATATAAAAATTCGATCTAAGCAATGAAGAGAACTTAAATTTGATATATTTTCCTATTTTCATCCTCCCAAATGGATCAGAATCGGTTTTGAGACGTTTTCGAAGCATTCAAAAAAAATTGGATTTTTTGGCAATGGAGAAAAGCCCATAAAAATAGTCCAGATGAACTTTAACAAGTTCTTATTCTGTGATGGAAAAATGAAATGATATCAGTTACGGCTTCAGTTCTCAAAATTTTTAAATTTCAGTTTTCAGTTCCAATTTTTATTTTGATTTTTGCAAGCCAAATTTCTAAAAAATTACAAGAATTTTTTCCCCCTAAAAATTTCCAGTGTTTTGAAAATTTTTTTAGTGCTGACTCCAAAAATGGACATAAAAACCAAAACTGTTGAAACTGAAATCAATTTTTCACTTTTAGTTTAAGTTTTTTTTTCAGTTTTCTGTTCCAGTTTTAGTTTTCTATCACTGCTTGAAACTGGTTCCGGTTACTTTGGGAGGTCGAAAATACGGATCTACAAACTTTCAACTTTTTACTCTCCTAGAATACGCTATAAATTTTTTTCACGAAAATTTTCTCCCAAAAATTATGATTTTGGCTCGAAGTCACGAATTTTGAAAAATTATGAGTGATCCACGATTACAGGTGCTCAAGTTCACATGGACCTTTTTTATTGGGGGTTTTACAGCACTACAAAATTCCAAAATTTTCTGGTGGCTCCGAAATGTCTCGAAACCACTTTCAATGGATTTGAGAGGTTGAAAATAGGGTGTGTCTGTGTACCAAATTTCAGTTTTTTCGTTGCTTGGATCAAATTTTTCAGAGTGATGCGATTTCGAAATTTCAAAAATTCACTGAAATTCGAAATGAATTTTGGCTTTTGAGATTCTAAATTTGAGGCTCTTTTACAATGTACTTTTAATTTATTTTTGTTTTGGCTAAAAATTTTACCTCAAATTGAGATACCTCCCTTGGAAGGTACAAAACTGAAGAGGATGTTGAAGTAACCTTCGTCAATGAACCTTTTCCGTTCGTATCTTCGCTGTAATGATGAAGCAAGGAGGAAACCTCACAGTTACACGTGTCGAGTCGTACAAATCGTATCTGTAGAATTGGTTGGTTTTTACCACCGTCGTTTTTCGAATAGATACATTACGCTACATATGCAACCGTATCCACAGCGCCAATCCGACCGTATAAATTCCGACTCCGGTATTTATTATCTCGGTTACGTACGACTGCCTGAGGTGGCATGTACATACGTGAAGCACATGGCAGGCACGAACCAAAAAGAGGAGTCAATTTCCACCCTCGTAACGTGGCGCGTCTCGCGAAACGAAAAACTACCCGCTGTAACAACCTCGATTCCATCTCGCAAATGTATTTACGCGGCTCGAAATTTTATCGCTATTAAATTATCGTCTGTCGAGCGTGTACGCGGCTCGAATCCGGGGCGAGGGGGCACCAAGCACCACGCTCATGACTTGGCAAATAGCGAGAATCGTTTCGACGATGAAAAAAAAACCGAATGATATTCGCACGCCGGCTCTATAAATCCCATCTTCATTACTTTGTCGTCATGCTTACCGAACACCCTGCTCTTGGTCTCCGGCCCATTGCCTCGATACGTTTCTTTTATGGCACTTCTTACATGTTGTAATGTTCGCGGTACACGACTACAGAACGAGGAACGACGTAAACCCGCTGAGTATATGAGATATATGGGCAACCAGGCTTACATAATACGTACATCGATACGTGTTGGTGTGTTTATACGTACACGCGGTTTTATTTTGTTATTTTATTGCCAGCTCCGCTGATCCGATGATGTCTTTCGTTGTATTCCGAGCCCTCCCTTGGCGTCGACCTTCATCGCGCTGATATCTCACCTTGATCGAAACTTTTAACTGTGGTTTGCCATCCGTTCGACAAAGCTCTACCTACCAGGCAACTTTATTCGTTTCATAGTTTTTAGCCTGTGAACAACGTTGGTATCGGTCTCGATAGGTAATAACGAGCCGATATAACTTCGGTAATTAATTTTTTATGCTAAACTGTTGGAATAACTTTGCGACCTGTTCAGCCTCCTGTCCCCAGTCTAACCCTCGTGCTTTATCTGGCGGCGTGTTCGCAGCGTATACTCTAAAATCGCAATGAAGCATTCAACAGATGTTATGTGACGACCATACCGACGACGACGATGAAAAATACTCGTAGTTTAATCGATGGCGACCTTCCTTCCTTTTTACCCTGCGAGCCTCGGAGTGTCCTGTTTTTAGATATGTTTTGCTGTGTGGATCTCGTGTTTGGAACGAAGAGCGAATGTTTCGTATTGTTCGAATACTTACAATTAAATGATTCTTTTCATAGGATGGGATGTTTTCGATCCTGGATTTGACAGTAGGTGTGTTTATGGTTCAAAAATGATAGAAGAATTTTATCTGCGAAGTGATATTTTTCCTGTTTACTGCGAATAGAATTTAGAAGTGTGTAGATTTCTTGAAATAGGATGTGAAATAGGACATTGCAAGGTTTCTGTTTTGCTGAGGAAGAGCGATGATGGAGGGGAGATGTTATTGGAGGCTCTCAAAGAGTAAAAGAGACAGATTTTTGAAAATTTTGAATTTTTATGTGAGAAAAATGGTCTATTGTTTTTTTAAATCAGAGCCGAATTGAACGAGAGAATATGAGTACGGATTTCTCTCCCCCCCCCCCTCCCGAAAATATTCTGATAAAATTCTATTTTTAGTACATACCCAAAGAAAATTTGATCGAATCAAAAAACTTGCAAAATATACTCACTAAGGTCATTTTGGATTTGGAGAGAAAAATACATACTTAATTATATAATTGAATTTTAAGACAAAAAAAATCAGAATAAATATTTTGATTGAAAATTCGCTAGAATTCTCGACGATATTATGAAAAAATTCACAAAAATTGTTTTAAAATGTAATCAAAATTGTATAAAATTATGTAAAATTAATCAAAGTGTCCTTAAAATTGTTGAAAAAATTTCAAAATTTTCCTAAAATTTTGTAAAATGTGTGAAACCAATTCAATTTGCTTTAAAAGCTTGACAATTGTGGAATTATTCAGAAAACTTGACACCAAGTCTCTGAGAAAAACTAAAATTGCATTCAAGATGGGGGAAAGGGAGCTCTGAATTTTCAGTTTTGACCAATTTTTCATCCCAAGATTCTTACCCTTTTTTTTCTTTTCGAATCAGATCAAATAGCTAAAAGCACCACATTTGAAAAATTTTCAGTTCGAATTCATTTTCTCAAAAAACGTGAAATTTTACTATCAATGTTTGTGGTAGTTTTGTGAAAAAAATTTAGCAGGTAGTATTTTGAAACAATTTTCTCGTCGGTTAATTGACTTTTCAATGATTGTAAAAGTTCTGCATTTGATAAATTTTTGCTGTATTTTTATTTCTTAAAAAATTGTTGTACGAAACTACGATTTTAAAAATTTTTTACATGTTTTTGGATTCCTTGTTTACTATTTTCGTAAGATTTCATATGAAAAGAAAAACCAAGTTTCATGTTTTATTTTTAGTTTTTTGAGTTTTTTAAAATCATTTTTTGTGAGTTTATTGAATTTTTACGATGTTTTTCGAGTTTTAAGATTTTTTTTGAATTCTTATTCATTGATAACAGTGATGATGGGACCCTTTTTTGACTCGAAATTTTTTAAAATTGTTTTTACCACGAGATTACCATTTTGGGTATTGTTGAGGAACTAAAAATTGAATTTCGCACAGTGTTGAAAATTTTGTTCATTGAAGGAAAAATAAGTTTCACTATATTTCTGATTTCAAATGTAAAATTCATTAACTTTTCTATTAAAAATTTGAGTGTTACCTACTCTGAAAATTTTTCTACCAATCCATAATTTTCTCGATTAAAAGTACGATTCTGTCATGTTTGGGGATCAACTTTCCCCTTTCTCCTCCCTTTTCTATTCAATATGATATTTTTTATGAGCACTTTCTATTTTTATTCTCTGAATTGTGAAAAAAAAATTGACGAAGTTTTTTATGATATGAGTTTTTTTTTAGTGTATTCTTGAAAAAATAAAAATTGTGGTACTGTAGCCCCCCCCCCCCCCTCAAGAAAAAACAAGAATTATACCTTAGAATAGCGAGAAACCCGAAAGAAAAAAAATAATTTTAATAATTTTTCTGTAAAGAAAAAAACAAAAATTTCTAGTATTTTCATTCTGCTTCGGATTTTTAATGCCAGGGATAAAAAAAGAGATTTTCGGGGGCAAACTTGGAGCAAAAAAATGGTGTAAAAGAGACTATAAAATACGTAAAACGATACAAATTGTCATGTTTCAGATTCAGTAGACATTTTGTTCCTTTCAAATACATCCTTTCAAGAAATATTTCTTTCATACAATGAATTTTAAAAGTATTTTGGGTGAATGTTTTTCGAAAAAATATAATTTCAAAAAAATGAAAAATAGAAGCTTCAGGTATAAAAATTTCATTTTCTCCGATTTCAAACAATTTTTGTATTTTTTTTTTCACCCTTGTTTACTCAAAATAAATTGGCGTCTGGATTACGAAAGAACACCCTCCTTCTTTTCATAAACTAAAATATGGTGCGAAGAAAGAGAATACCTACGCCTAGGTAATAATTTGAAAAATAAAATTGAATCTTTTTTTACGAATAAAATGAAAAAAATATGTATTAAGCTTTCAGGCGTCAGATTTCTCTCCCCTTCCCCCGTCGCCGAACTTGTTGTAAACACCATGGTTGATTTTTACTCGCGTGATTGAAACTCGATCCTGGCGCGTGGCGAGGTAAGAATGGCGCAAAATTGAAACTTTTGGGACTCGTATGTGTTATAGGCAGAGTCATATGGTATCGTAGGCTTCGCTTCGTCGTCTTTCGTTGCTTTTGATAATAAGCCATAAACGTATATCCTGCTATTTATCCTTCTTTCCAAATGGTATGGTATTTTTATTTCCATTTAAAAACTGCGGAATTTTCGTGCCCGCAGAAACGAAGCTATTTTGGAGTCGCGTTGGTGTTTATTCTAGCCAATTTTTCCCCATTCGCGAGGTTACTATTATCTAGGTATTTTTAAGATTTGAAATCGATTACTCGTGTTTTGAGAGGGAAATCGTTACAAAGATGTGAAAATTCGAAAAAAAGCAAGCAGAAAACCAGACCAATTTTATATACGACCAATAGGTAGGTACCAGGTAGCTGAACGATGAATAAAATTTTCTCCCCACGTAATGATATTATTCGAGCTTTATCGTATTATATTGTTTGTTTACCAACCGAAAGTCATGATAAAAGTGTGTAGGGAAAGAAGAGAACGAATCTCGTTCACGAGCGAATAATTCACGAATATAACTTATAATCGTATTCGATTCGATAATCGCACGAGTGAACGTAGACGCGACGAAATGAAATCGACGAAAATTCGATGTTGTTTGTAAGTCTGGAGCGAAATTATGTAATTACGTAATCTCTTCGACTAACCGATTACTCATCGCAGGTAGTCTTCGGGATACCCATATCGAGCTTTCGGCAGAAGACGAAACAGAGCGGGGTATTCCTGGATTTGAGATTGCAAAAATGGAATTTGTGAAACCAAAAGGGCAATAAAATTGGTGAACAGGGGTTGTTTAAGGTGCTGAACTCAATTTCGAATTCGTTTCCTGCTCATTTAGATGACTCGTCTATTTATAGGGGAATGAATGCTAAAATTTTTGAAAAAATATAGTTGGTGTCAAAATATGTTTTTCTTCAAACTTGAGTTTTCATTCACTTGTACAGGAATTGGATCATTAAAATAAAATTCAAAATTAATTCGAAATCGAATTCAGCACCCCAAAAAACATAATTTAGATACCCAAAATGACGTTTCCAAAATTTTGAGTTTCCATCTCTTCAGTGCAAGGTCAGTGGGGGATGAGTTTAGAGAAAAACAAAA
Source organism: Pseudococcus jackbeardsleyi (assembly GCA_038380155.1). Classification (NCBI taxonomy): domain Eukaryota; kingdom Metazoa; phylum Arthropoda; class Insecta; order Hemiptera; family Pseudococcidae; genus Pseudococcus; species Pseudococcus jackbeardsleyi. The sequence goes on from CM076240.1 coordinate 7,305,567, forward strand.
ACCGAGTTCAGAATTGAGTTCAGCACCCAAAAAACATTGAATTTGACACCCCACTCGAAAATTTTCAAAAATTCAAAATTTCATCCCTCTGTATAGAAGATGCGTTGTAGTAAGGGTGAAATTGAGTGCAAAATCGTATTCAGCACCCTAAAAAACATATATTTTGACACCCAACATGATATTTTCAAAAATTTTGAGTTTTCATCCCTTTAGTGTGGAACTGGTACAGGGGATGGGGTAAGCAAAAAACAAAAACCGAGTTCAGAATTGAGTTCAGCACCCAAAAAAACATGGAATTGGACACCCCACTCGAAAATTGTCAAAAATTCAAGTTTTCATCCCTCTGTATAGAGGGTGAGTTATGGTAAGGGTGAAATTGAGAGCAGAATCGAATTCCGCATCCCAAAAAACATATATTTCGACACCCAACATGATATTTTCAAAAATTTTGAGTTTCCACCCCTTCAGTACAAGTTCTGTACAGAGGGTGGGTCATGAGGAGGGCAAGAAACGATTCCCCTGTAACGAGGGGGTGGAAATTCAAAAATATATAAAAATATCACGTTGGGTGTCCATTATGTTTTTTGGGATACCAAATTCGATTTTGTACTAGTTTTTACCCCGTCTAATAACCCACCCTCTGTAGAGAGGGATGAAAACTTGAATTTTTGAAAAATGTCATGTTAGGTGTCAAATTCTATGGTTTTTTGAGTGCTGATTTCGATTCTGAACTCGTTTTTTGTCCTTCTCAAGATCATTCCTCTGTACGGGGCTTGTAGTTAGGGGAGGGGAGGGAGGGGTGTAAATTCAAGATTTTGGAAAATATCATGTTAGGTGTCTGAATAATTATATGTTTTTATGGCGCTGAATTCGGTTTTACACTCATTTTTACCCCTTTTGAGGACTCACCCTCTGAACGGTGGGATGAAAATTCTAATTTTTGAAAAATTTCGTGTTGGGTGTCCAATTCTATGTTTTTTTGAGTGCTGAATTCGATTCTGAACTCGATTTTTGTCCTTCTCATAACCCTTCCACTGCACAGGAGGGCTTGTGCTTGTACTGAAGGGGCGGGGGTGGAAATTCAAAATTTTGGAAAATATCATGTTGGCTGTCTAAATATATGTTTTTGGGGCGTTGAATTAGGTTCTATATTTGTTTTTACCCCTTCTGATGACTCACCCTCTGTACGCAGAAATGAAAATTCGAATTTTTGAAAAATTTCATGTTGGGTGTCACATTTTATGTTTTTAGGGCGCTGAATTCATCTCTGAACTCGTTGTTTGTCTTTCTAATAACCTACTTTCAGTACTTAGAAGGTGCAATTTCAAAATTTTTTATGTATATCATCCAGAATGCCCAATTTTTTGACTTTTGCAATCTCAAATCCTGAATTATTCCACTGTGCACAGTCTAATCGAGTATTTTCTCTAAAAAGTAAATAGATTTTGTTGACAAGGCGAGTTAAATTCGTACGAGTAGTTTTTAGCGATAAAATCGCGTTCAAGAGAGAGAAGGGAAAAACACGACATTAAACGTCACCGTTCATTCAACCCCCTCCGACCCGGCTTTCGAACGGTTTAATTCGAAACCGCGAGCGTTTTCCGGCGGTTTGGCGTTTATCGTGTTCGAATGTGCTCGTGTAACGTTCGAATGACTTTTATCCATTGTTGTTACCGTCGTCGTTGGTGTTTACTTACGATCAAAATTCACGGCAGGGTTTTTTTTCTCACAAGTCTGTTTCGCCTCCTTTCCATTTTCAGTAACATTGGTTTCCGAAAGATTATTGTTATTACGAATACGCACGACCGAGGAGATCGACTCGCCATCTAAGGAAAAGTACACATAACTCGTACACATTCAGTATATAATTGGAAGCTCGTGATGAGAAAGTGTATTACTTTTACGTCGGTTTTCAAAAATGAAAATAAAGAGGGGGCAAAGGGAGTCAAATGGAAGCATTATGTGAAGATGGAAAATTACTGGCGAGCCGAGAAATCGTCGCTCGACCGAGTTTCCCATACAAGGTGTGGCTGTGGGTTTTTATAATTGCGGCAAATTGCCTATCTCTTTGGAGGATCTCGTATGTGTAATAATTTGCGCCGAGTTGATGTACGAGATTCCGTATTCGCGGTCGAGTTTGCCCCCTCGATGTATTCCGCCATCGTGGAACTACATTAAAAGCTTAATTTCTGCGAAGTTGCTCGGATTTGTGCAAAGAGAGTGAGAACGATGGGGTAGGATGAGCGTAGGCAGTAATCAGACGTCGTTTTCCGGTCGATGAACTGAGAGCTGGAGGTGGAATGGTCTTTATTTGTAATGGCGAATTTTTTTTTGGTTCCTCCCACTTTGAGCTCGCAGAAATTCAAATTGTTTGTTTTGTGAGTAAATAATTATTAATAGATGCCCAAGGGATACCAGTTTGAAATTAAAATGATAGAAATTTCCAAATCGAGGTTTCTTCGATTTATATCCCTTAAATCTTGATATTTTTTGACGAAAACAAATATTGGAAAAAAATTGGACAACCTTGGCAAAAAAGTGAGAGAGTTTTAAAATTACTTAAAACATTCAAAAACGATTGAATTGTTGAAAACTGTAAAAAAAAATCAATGTTACTAATGAACTCATCGAAGTATCTTGTTGATTTTTTTTTTTTTGAAATATCGTGTGCAGAAAATTGCCAAATTGAGGGGGAAAAATAGCATGTATGAGGCAAATTATCTGACTTTTTACCACACTCTCATGAGAGTAAATTTTTCCGATATTTTTCTTCAAAATTTTCCAATTTCTCATATTTTTCGAGCACCCTGTGGATAATCTGAAAAACACTGGATTGATAGCCGTTTTCGTAATAACCACCACATCGGGCATTTTTTGGTGAAATGCGACGACTTGGCAGAGATCAGAACGCTAAAAAAAATGACTCTGAGATTTTCTTCGAATTTTCTGTCGTTGGTGATAAGCAACGTTGCGACGTTGCGGTTCGATTTATTAAACGACGTCACGTTCTCCGGACGAAATTCCGAAGTTGAAGCCTTAGGCTGCACCATTGTCGATTTTTTTCTCGTCTTTTTCCTCAGCTTTGGTATTTTTCACCACAAAGGCGTGAAATGGGTAAAAAAAAGTGAAATTTCGACTCGTGCGAGGAAAACGACCTCGATTACATTGAGGAAAATTTTTTCGAAATTTTTACCTCCCTTTTTGTCGCTGCGGTGTATCGATGTAACGTAATTATAAAGGTCCTCGATAATTCTATAATTGAACAGGTCGTAGGGTATACGAAGGACGATGCTGAGTCGGCGTTAATGGAAACGTACCCGCGTATATAGTATGTAATTTGCCAACTAATGGACATTTGACGAGCTCGTATACTGTGTACTTAAATACGTTGTACGCTGATGCATCGAATCGTACGTGTGTGCCCGTGTACGTTTCCCAAATACCACTTACCCTACCTAGCCCCTCCGGCCTGGCCATAAATCAACGACAAATGCCAAATGTCGAGGGTCAATTTAACCCATGATTGAGAGTTTAATTAGACTCGACGCTGTGGAATTTTTTCGCCTGTAGGTATCTCGATGATCCTTTTTTCCGCCCCCGCCCTTCTTCGCCTACATTCTTTCCGCAATCGAACTTCGATAATTATGGCTATTAATTAATATAGTTTTCGGACGCCGGCGCGATAATGAAGATTAACTATCGGCTCGTGTGCTGGTTGGAAAATGTGTTCGACCTATTGAAATTATCGACTGTGGGTTCGGAATAGCACTCGAAAAATGAATCGAGTGAAGTTTCGGATGGGTCTGGCGGAATCGAATGTGCGTTGAAGTTTGATAGTGTGATAATTGATGTTGGGCTGTGTATCGGAAATATTGAATGAATTGGTCGGAAATATAATGAATGTGTATAGGGCAAAACAGAGTCATTAAAAATTATTAACGAGGTTGTGGAAAGTCATTCAACTCGTACCTATTTGGAAAAATTATCTTGAAATTATTAAAATCTTGGAAAATTTTGTCAAAATCATATCAAACGTGAGAGAAAGGATCGAAATATTGATTGGAAATTCTTAAAAGACTTTTAAAACAAAGTCTGATTTTTTGGACCATTTTTATCGTCGAGGTTTTCTCAACACTGCCCAAGTAAATTGAAAATATGGGGGATACCTCTCAAGATACTGGATGGAGTGATGATACTTCTTGTCAGTTATTCTTTCAACGCGGATATGTTTTTTCCTCTTCGGTGGGGGGAGGGGGGTAATTCCAAAAATTTTGAGACGCTATTTTGCGTCACTGTAAGTCAAAAACTTATAAATTTTTCCATTTTCAAAATTAACTTGATATTAGAAAGTCAGAAGCTGACTTTTGAAAATTTACAAATTTTTATATGTATACCCGTATTTTCGAAATTAGTTTATTACCTGTAATATCGGAAATTCAGAAGCTTAAAATTGATCTAATATTAGAAAGTCAAAATTACAGAAAAAAATATCAATAAAGAACTAAACGTCGATTTTTAAATTTTAAAAACAAAATTTTATATTGCAATTAATTTAATTTCACAACAAGTCAGGATGAGAGGAAAAAACATATCCGGGTTATCAACATTTCCTTCGCGTCATTTTTTTTTTTTTAAATCATTTATATTGTTTCTATTTTTTGAAAATGTTCATTCTGTTACAATTAAAAAATCTATTGATAGGACAAAAGTGAAAATTTAACACAATATGGCAATTATGAAAAAGTAAAAAAAAATTACTGTGAGCAAACAGTGAGAAATAATACTGAAAAATCAGCAAAAAATCCGCTGAAAATCAAAGAATTTCACTGAATTTTTCCGTGCTGCAATTCTGACTTTTTTCAATGAATTTTCATTGATTCGAAATGAAAGAGTAGAATATCATTGAAAATAAGAGAAGAAATCCTTCGTCGCTATTAATTTCTTATAATTCACTTTAATCACTTTTCATCAATATTCAATATTCATACTCTTCAAAAATCACTTTTGGTCTCTTCGTGCATCTCAAAAACCTTTTTGATTACTTTTTACATCTCAAAAGTTACGTTTGATCATTTTTTACATCTCTGAAGTCACTTTTGGTTAATTTTTGCATCTCAAAGGTCATTTCTATTCATTTTTTTACATCTCAAAAGTCACTTTTGATCATTTTTTCCTTGTCACATTTTGTATCTCAAAAGTCACTTTTGGTTACTTTTGCATCTCAAAAGTCTTTGATCACATTTTGTATCTCAAAAGTCCCTTCTGTTCATTTTTTTAAATCTCAAAAGTCACTTTTGGTCACTTTTTGCATCTCAATAGTCACTTTAGGTCACTTTTGCATCTTAAAGGTCACTTCTGATCTTTTTTTACTTCTCAAAAGTTACGTTTAGTCACTTTTTGTATCTCAAAAGTGTTTTTGATCACTTTTTGCATCTCAAAAGTGTTTTTGATCACTTTTTGCATCTCAAAAGTGTTTTTGATCACTTTTTGCACCTCAAAAGTCAATTTCTGTCACTTTTGCATCTCAAGTCTTTTTTAATCACTTTTCACATCTCAAAAGTCTTTTTTGGTCACTTCAAAAGTCATTTTTGGTCACTTTTTGCATCCCTAATGTAACTTCTGGTCATTTTTTTACATCTCAAGTCATATTTTTCCAAGTTTTTAAGCAAAAAATTCTAGTTTTCCCCATTTTTAAGTTGATTGTTATTTTTAAAAAAAAATCGTCAAAAAAAGTCAGGAAATTTTGGTATTTAGAAAAAAAAAAGAATCATTTTTCGATCGTTCATGATTCAAATCATCTAGAAAATCTCAGAAAGTTTATGTGAACTTGTTTGTAAAAACGCCAAAGTAGGCACTCAAGTATTAAATAGAAAAGTCAGTTACGCAGAAGTTTTAGGTACTTACTTAATTTTTCTATTCTGTGAGACTATCCATTTTTTAAATTTTTTTTTTTTGACAGAAACGTACGGATGCTCTTGATTATTATCACGGGACAGAATTCAAAATTCCTCCTTCCGTACCTCGCATAAATATCTTGTGTAAAAGATCTGGAATACCATTTCTAAAATATTTTGGACACTGATGTCGTTTTAGTTGATCTCTGAAATTTTCTTAGGTACCTACTACCTGATGAAAAGTAGTCGCTTAAAAAATGGATTTGTTTTTACTTTTTGTTATTTCTCTATAAGGTCAATTTTTTCATCGAAATTGGTCACTGAAGTCACTTTTTTTAGAGTTTCACAGTGATGCCTAAGTAGGTACCTACATATTTATTTCAGATTTCAATTAGGTTTAAAAAATAATTGCTCGATTTGATTTCAGTTTTCTTTCGAACTAATGATCGTTTTCGATATTCTGGAAAATTAATATTTCCAATTTATTTTAACGAGGTTTTTGCTTTTCAAAAATATTTTTGTCCAACTTCAGTAACTTTTATGTATCATCTACTGCTTACGATTTTTTTTCGGTGGCATTCTTGTTTCCTATTTTTATATAATCACCACAATTTTTTTGAGTAATTTAAACTTTTCTCAATTTTTTGGGATGTATTTTGTTTAATGATTCTTTTAACGATATTTTCGGTGTATAATCTCGATAATTTTAATCGATTTTTTTCTGGACAATTTTTTATATTTTCGTCAATATTTTACTGATTTTAATTACCTGAGCGATTCAATACATTTTTTAAAAATCCACTAAAATCGAGGGAATTTTCCAAAAAATTCTGAAAAAATCGTTTCATAATTCTAATTTTTTTATTACCCAATCTTCTGATGATTCATATTATTTTGTATTTTAATTTTGCCTTTGGTCAATTTTTTCGAAATTTTGACGATTCTTTGAAATAATTTTTCAACATTTGAATCAATTTTGCAGCATGTTTCAACATCGATACAATTTTTACGATATTTTCGTCTATAAAAATCTACACGTATCCGAGCGAATACTCAACAGAATACCATTTTACGTACTCTGCATACCGAAGCCATAGTTCATTCGCTATTATACGTGTATTTAGGGGAAAGACGACGACGCCGAGGAAAAAGATAACAATAAGAAAAACGTCTCGTCTCCGTAACGATGAACTTATACACCGAACACGCATACATATACGTTGTATAATAAACAGACATGGTATTTGTACGAGCAAAATAATAAAGATAAAGAAAGAGAAACAGCCCTGCAACGTGTACATTGTATATCATTCAGCGATGTACATCGGACGCAGCTCGGCGCGTTTACTTTCTTCGAATTTCTAGTCGCGTATTACACCGAGACCGGGATCGGAGTCGGGAAAAGAAAACGAACTCACCGACCGTCCACCTCGTCTCTCTGCTTTTCTTGTTGCTATGCCCGCGTGGCCAGCTCCGCACTTTTACAGTTGGCTTCTTCTTACATTATAAATAAGCGTTAAAAGGTCTCGTAAGATTTGAAAACGCCGAGTGTTTGCCAATTACCGTTTAGTACGTAGTGACTCTTCGAGCCTCGTCTCATCCCTTCTTCTCTTCTCCTCTCTCCAACGACTGCATAATCTTTCCTCGCATCCTTCGCTTGCCTCTGTTGACCTACCAGAAAAACGCCTCTTCCGCGTTTTATTAATTGTTTATGAAATTTATAACGTAGGTAGGAATGTTTAAGGGTGAGGGAAATGTGTTTCCTAAAAAATATGCTGGTGGGAGGACAGAGGGCAACGAATGGCTTGTTCGTCGTGAGCAATTACAGAAGAAAACGTAAAAAAAAGGCCTAATGCCAGTCGTTTATCACGTACCCTCATTAGTGTCACGGTGAAGCGTCAAGTTTTGTCGTTTCTCTCTCGCTCTGGCTTCATAGATACCCCTTTCGGTACCGTGCGAGGGTTCGAAACGCTTAAAACAGCCGCAAATACACACATCTTCATTTGTCCAACCGCGTCCTCCCTGCTGTACTTATTTTTAACCGTGGTTTGGGCGCGAACTCGTAATGAAATGGCGAGTATGTGTATTTTACGAGATCCTCCCACCTCCTTTGCCATCGTTGAACCACTCGTTATTATTTTTAGGGCCAAGAAAGGTAAAAATTATCGGCGTAATTGCGAAATTATTAGCTAAATGGAGGTCTCTGCGGAGAAATTTTACCGTACCTACCTTTTTTCCAATTCGAAATACTACCAGGGTACGTATTACGAAGTAAAATAATGACGAAGAAGAGTCGATGTGGAAAGGTAGGCCGAGAAAAGGGGAAACTTTGAGATGTTTTTTGCCGCATACCGGGGTGAATTTTTTTCCTTCGAGTACCGAACTGATATTTGCGGGTTTTTTCTCTTCTTTATCAATGTTACCGAGTGTACGACCTGCTGGCTAAGAAGGGGCAGAAAGGTGCAAGGTTCGCTTTTATGTTCTTTTTTAGATTTTTTTTTTATCGAGTTCGTGTTCCAGAACTGGAGTCCATAACGAAGCGATTTTATATCGTTATTGAAAACTTGACTGGGGTTTTGGTTTTTTCGCTCGAGATCGGTATCGTTTTCTCGTTGCCGAGGCTGTGGAATAGGAGGAGGATGGGTGATTATTTTTTTTTGTGAAAGTGGAATTTTGGCAAGGTAGAGGTCGGAGGGATGGAGTATTGAAGTTTTCAGAGATGAAATTTAATAATAGGTTGAGTTTTCGATCGCCTGTGGCGGTGGTAATTGGTGAAAGTTTCGTTAGTGTTGGGTAAAGTGCGTCTTGGCGACGTGTACTGCGACAGGAGTTGAGATGGTAGATAAATTGCATACTTGGTTTGCCGTAAATACGAACAATGCTAGCTGGAGTAATGATGCTGAATAAATTGTGTACTTGGGTTGCTGTAAATAAGAACAATGTTAGTTGGAGTAATGAATATAGGGGTGACGGTTTTGTAATGTTTTTTTTTTTTTTCAAAGTTGAATGCGGGAGTTGCTCAGAAGTTGTGTACAGAGGCTGAAATTTTCTGGTAATGATTTTTGTTTTCTGGCTTTATCCTTTGTACGTATTTTTTCTCGAAATTACCCCAAATATTGCTTGGAAATTCGATAATTTGAATAAAATTAACAAAGTTGTTTTTTTTTATAAATTTTATCGAACGAAAAATAAAACGATAGGAAATCTTCAAGAATGATAATTTTTGTTGAAATAGCCGCAACACGATCATTTCAATTAAAATTTTCTGATTGACGGTTCTCGATTTTCAGCTTTCAGCTGAGAAATAAAAATTCACTAAAACAGCGAATGTCTCCAAAAATATTTAGAAAATGATTTAGTGAGAGGGGGTGTGGAGTGAAAAATGGTCAAAATTGTGTTTTTGGGTAAACAATTTTAATATTGTGATCATTTTCGGTGAAGTTTTCAAATAAAGTTATTAGCCTGGATATAGAAACCATCCTTAGGTGTCAAAATTTGGTTTTTGAATTAAAGCTTTCCCTGATTCTATTTCCAAAGTTTCATCTTAGAATTTTGAGAATTTTATGAATGATTGGTGAAAACGAAATTTTTGAAGAAACCAGAAAATAGAGAAAATCCTCAATTATTTTGTTGCATTTTAAGTTCATCTCACCGTTTATTTTCTATTTTCGAGTTGATTTTTTGCCAAGCTCATCTGCAAACAGTGATTTTTTCAATTTTAAAAACCTCTTTAAAAAAAGGAAAAAATGACATTTTTTTGAAAAATTTTATAGATGGAAAAATTGCGAATGAATTATCTGATGCACTAAATTTTTTTTGAATGCTCTTGTTTTATGATTGAACTTTCGTATAATTTTTCCATTTTTTTTTTTCGAATTTAGTCTAATTTTGTGGACAAGTGAAGAGGAATAAAGATTGAAGGTGGCTAAAATTTCAGCGACATAATTTTTTAGCAACTTTTGCATTTAACTAAAAAAAAAAGTTGCAAAATGATCACGTTTGGATTCAACCTCGAAAATAATTTACATTTTGTCTTTACCAAACTGCTCATTTCTCAAATTTTCCGTATTTTCAGATAATTTGATAATTTTCCATGTTTTCCCCGTTTTCCCGGACTCAGATCTGCATTCTGAAAATATTGATTACGAATTTTCATATTTTACCATTTATTTTTGTAAATAATTTATGAAGATTAGAAACAAACAAAAAAATAATTTTTTTTATATGTTTAAGTGACTGATTTTACGATTTCACTATAAATATAACCCAGAATTTTCAAATTTGCCATTTGTAAATTTTCAATCGCTTTGTAAAGAGCAGAGAGTGGCTCGCAATTTGATGTCAGTGATTTGTGATAAATGAAATTACACCTTTCTAGATGACAAGGTTTCCAGCAAGTGGAAAAATCCACTTTTTTTGAAATCATTCCACTTTGAGGGCTTTCAAAGTTACATATTTCTATTTTTGGCTTCAAGGGCTCAACATTTTTTTGCGATATTTCCCACTTGAATTGGATAATTTTACCAATTTTCATCAAAATCCAGAATTTTTTTCGAATATTTGACAAAGTGCACATCACACATACGTTAATAAAATTTTTCCTTTTTTTTTTCAATTTTCACACAATCAAAATTCCCAACAGTTTTTCTAGAATTGTCTTTTTGATTTAAAATATCCAATGACTTGGGAAATATCTTACCTGTGGCACCACTGGCAGGATGCGCGATGTCAAATATATTGCATACTTGGTTCGCCGTAAAAAAGAATCAATTCTCGAAGCCAGTGCAAAACATGCGGAAAAAAGATGTTAAATAAATTGCATAATCAGTTTGCCGTAAATACGAATTGGTTGATGATGAAAACTGCTATTGATTTCTTTATGAAACTTTTTTAGTTTAGAGGAGGGAATCTCTTATCTGAAGCATCCTTGATTCTTTTCTGCCACTCACCCATCCTCCTTCCCTCCTCTCCACCAATTCAATCCTGTATTCTAGAATCAACGAATTTCAAAATTATTTTCTTTTTTTTTTTAGAACGATTTTTTTTTCTATTTCTCTTCTGTTTCATTTTCTCCGTTTAATGGCTTGTTGACGAGAGATTTTCTCGAATCTTTGACAATTTTCTCAGCCGATTAAAGGGTTAGAAAAAAATTCCCACGTGTTTTGTCCTCATCCGTCGAAAAACGTTTTTGAAAAATTATTTAATTTTTTTTCCATCGTCACGAGAGTTATTCGAGGGAAGGGTAAGATGAGTCGGCATGTTTTCATAATACGATATCATACTTATATTGTCATAATCTAACGAGCTAAATTGAAAAATAATGTCGAGTTACGATGAAGTCTGCTCTTAAGCTCCTGCTATACCTTCATCGTTGGGGTTCCCTTTTATCCCATTCCATCATCCTACACCCGACCTAAGAACAAGGGAAAGAAGAGGAAAACGCTGAAAAAAAAAGGGGGTATTCGACTCCCTCCCGTGCGCACGAATTTACACACCGTATCAAGGTCATAGAAAAAAACGTTAGCTGCTTTCTGACGAGAGAGAAAGAGCCGATTTTCTCGACGGTTTTGCTTTTCGCATCTGTGTGTGTGTTTACTCGACACGGTAAATTAAACGTCTGATCGATGTGTCAATATTACATAGTGAAACGAGAGTATAGGTATAGAGCTGACAAACGGCGAAATGATGGGGGATTCGGGTACCGGCTTAAGCGTATTATTGGCATTTCGCCTGCTGAAAATCGTACACCCTTTGCGTGTTTGGTATAGCTACGTAATACGATTCGAAATTGTACCGGGATCGTCTCAGCAGCTCAGCCCGTCGACCATTTGGAGCAATTACCAAAACGAGTACTAATTTCTTCCAACGAGAGTGTTATTATTTTTCGCTGATGGGATTCGATGGTTCGATGGTTCGTACCGTACGTGTATTTTTTTACGCGTCGTTTGCCACCACCTGTAAGTGTGTATAAAACCCTCATTTCACGTTTTCCTTCTTTACACTCCAGAAAGCGTGATATTTCCGTCTTTTTTTGTTGCTAAATTCGCGGTATGCTGAGTCGAATGGTGTGTTTTGGATTCGCGAAAAAAAATGATCGGGTGTTTCGAATGTAAACAGTTGGTTTCCTTTTGGTGTGCATGCAGACCTTTTCATGACTTGCGTTTTGGTAAAATTTGGTCATTTTTTTCTTTTTGGATCGCCCTCCCGGTTTCTTGTGGAATTCTATCGCGTTCTTCCGTGAAAATCGACGGAATATCATTAATAATGTGTTGAGTGATTATTTACCAATTTTCATCATATTTTGACCTCGTTTCGTGTGTTTGAAAATTTTAGCAAAAAACAAATGTAAAATTCGTGGTAGATTTTGAGGAAATTTAAGATTTCAAGTCGTTTTTTGATATTTTTTTAAATACTTTTTAATGAGTTTATTAATTTTTTCATCAATTTTCATGTTTTGTTATATTTTTCGCAGTTTTCAAACAATTTTCGCATTTTTTCTCTGATATAAACCTCTTTTTTTTTTACCGTTTTAATGATTGAAAATATTTTTGCATTATTTTGAAAAAAGTTCATGCAATTTTTCAATTATTTAAAATTCTTAACTAAGTAAGGTACATATTTTCCACTAATAAATTTCAACAAAAAGTTGGTGAATGTAAAAATAGTTGAAATTTAATAAAAATGGTTCAGAACGTTGTTCGAATTTTTCGGTGAGTCTTGAAAAAATTTCAAAGAGTGTAACTGGCTGGAAAAAAACAGAGAAAGGGCTCTTCGAAATTCGAACTAACTACTCGTTTCTGAGATCTGAAAACTGGCTGTTGAAAATTTCTTACCTCACTTTGGCCTCTTAAAATTGTCCTAGATGTTCTCAAAATGGAAATTCTGGCTATAGATTTTCATTTTTTTAAATTCCTACACGAATTTTCTCAATTTTTAAGTCCATTTCTGACAATTTTTGAAAAATTTTCTCCTCACTAAAGATCCTTGTTGCAGTTGCAAGATTTTAAAGTTCGATACAATTTCATTTAGGCCTGAGCAGGTGAATTTTTAAAATATATTTATTTATAAAATTTGTTGGGGGAGGGGGGATTTTTTGGCGGTGCAAGACCCTCAATAATTCAGACTGTTTTTTTAACTCTTTTTTTTTCAAAATGGTTTCATTTTTTTTTCAAAATTGTTATAATCCAATCGAAAAATTTTTCCGCCAAAAAATTTAAGTATGTGGGTTTAAAATGATAATTATTTGAAAAGAATCAGTAGCAGATTCATCAAAGGAATTTTGAAAATCAGAATACCAAAAGTAATGAAAATATGAAGTTGAAAAAAATCAAAGTTGGAAAATTTTTGGGATGGATTTTTAAAAATTCTGCTGTTAAAAAAATTTAAAATTCGATGCAGCTTTGCAAAAAAAAATCAGAAAATAAAATTTGTTGGAATTTTAGAGTTGAAAAAATTTCAATTTTGAATAAATTTGGACTTGTATCATCGAAATAGTATAAACTCTCGTTCATACCTATGTATTTCTAAATTTTAATTTCAATAAAAATAAAATGAACGGTATACCTAAAAATGACCAATTATTGACCTATGATCTGAGGAATAAAAATGTGGCCAATTCGGGGTTTTTAGAGGGAAATTGAAGATGTAAATGAAGGATTGGTATCGCTCATTGTTCAAACATCGTTCGTTCGTCTTCCTAGTTATGGTTGGTCCAGATTTGGTGTCATTTGAACTAAAAACGTGGAAAATGAGACATCGATTTTTTTTTTACACAATGTCTCTTCTTTCCGGCATGGCAGGGTCACATATTTCTCATTTGTGGCTTTCAAAGTTTGCTCTGAATGGTTGGAAGCCGAAAAATTAGGGGGTTCGAGAACAATGAACACAAGATTTTTTTAAATTTTCTGGTCGAAAATTTTTGAATTTTTTCTCTTGCTCTCGTGTTTATTGTTATTGGAAAACTACATTTTTCGACCCCTCCCACCACAAAAGCAAATTGGTCAAAAATTACTTTTCCCTTCATTAGTTAAATAAAAGCAATCAAAATTTGGCAACTGGAATCCAGACACAAAAATCATGTCAACTTGTGTTATCAATTTAATTTCCCAGTCAAAAAATGTTATCGCTTCAAAAAATTGAATAACTTTCATGAAATTCCAATTTTTTGAGGTTTAGATATTTTTTTGCTATTTTCTGAACTTTAATTAATTTTTTTTGTGATTTGAAACCTTTTCTAAGTCATTTTAGACCAATTACTTACTTCGAATTTGGCATTTTATTCTGAAAGTTGAAGAAATCTTCAGCAGGTATTTGGAGAATCGTTCATGAAATAGGCTGCAACTTCCTTAAAAATTGAGCGAAATTCAAAAACAAGGACACCCTCAAGTTTATATCTTCGAGACGAATCCATTATTCTCAATTGAATTTCAGTCCATACTTCGCAAACTTGAAAAAAATGAAGTTCGGGTACATAATCTGGAAAAATCGCCTGTAACTCGACCAAAAATTTACCAAAATCCAAAATCCAAAATCGAACACACCATAACAAATTTTTCACCACATCTCAAACAATTTTCTCGCCTTTTCCAGCCCCCCAACTAATTTTCCCTCAATTTTACGACTCGAAATATCCAACAATTTGTTGAAAGCTCGTTGCCAACGATTTTATCGAACGTATTACTCGAACTTTGTCGAAGGTATCTTTAAAAAAGCTTTATATCTTTTTCTCGCTGGTCGAAGTACCCTCGATAATATTTTAAAACTACTTTAACGATGTTTACGATACGTACAGCGTTCGGTAAATACGTATTTCTTTCGTTGGCAATCTTTTCCATCGATCATAACCCGAAAAAAAACGACTCGGGCATTGGGCAAACCAAACACTACAGAGATGAGATTATCATCTGTGGCTGAGGCGAGTACGACGATAAAATTCGCGAACTGGCGTAAAAACACGATATAAAAATGTACTCATTTCAAACCCCCCTCATCGGGCAATTTATCGGTCCGCTCTGTACTCATCTCGCCTTTTTAAACGACTCTTAAAAACAACGAAACGTTTTCGTTTCGCGTCGATGACCGATGCCGAGTTGGCCGTATCGTGCGAAACTATCGTCAAAATAAAGTGAACGGGGGTAAGACGAATGAGCACGAGAACCCCGATGCCCCTACCCCTCCTTAGCTTTTGTACATACCGAGAAAGCAGAAACATTTTTCCAACTAGTAATCCCAGCGGGAATAGACGCGCTCTATTAAATTTACGACGAAAAAAATGGGCTTCCAACCTTCTTGATATTTGCACTTCGGTGTCAGTTCGTATTTTCTCACGTCGAATATGCGTTTAAACGCGTCTGTCGTATGGATTCTTTTTGTCGCATGAGCTTTGCGGAGGTGTGTACGGATTTATCGTACATATCTCGACATTTATTGAGATGAACTTAGCACGTACGTAAATTCACTCGAGTCTCGAAACGATTTGACAGATTGTGTGGCGCGAATGAGAAAAGCAGAAAGGAAACAGAGTGGAATCTCAATTAACGTACGAGTCCAGGCCACTTCCGGCGTTTGCAAATTTATGGAAATTAACGATGAGAAATGTTAGTTCGGATTTCATTATTAGCACGGGTAACTTTTAAAAACAATCAGAAAGCAGGAAAAAGTTTAAGGAAAGTGTGACGATGAAAGATGAATATGTTTAATTTGAAAAAGCTCGTCAAAGTTTGTGAAGTGGAATTCGTCCACTCGGAAATACATCGTCGTTTCATTACGTGAAAAACATTTCCCGTTTCGATTTTAACCACGTGTATAAACCAAGCTGGATGGAAAACAATGCACGCGAGATCTCGTTTTATTGTAATCTCCTCTTTCCCCTCGATCCGTTTTTGGAACCTTTGCGTTTTTCGAATATTTTTCTATGTGCTCGTATCGTGTCGCTGCATCGAAAATAGTACTCCTGTGAGATTTGAGATCATCATATCGGTGGTTAATTTTCCTGGGAATCTTGATTAGCTCGTGGATTATGAGGAATTGCATTTCCTGAAATAGGGTGAATACAGTTTGACGTTGTTCGATATTTTTCAAGGATTTGCTTTTTTTTTTTCAGTTGGGAATTTAGTTCTGAAATTTCCAATTTTATAGGTACTCTTGTCGCATTTGAACGATATAATTCGTTAGTTGTAAGCTTCACTTCCTTCAAAATAAGTTTTTTTCAGTATATTTTCAAAATTTGATTTTTCCCGACTAGTTTTTGATTTTATTCCAAAAAATTGTGCAATTGATATGAAATTTTTCTGTGAGAAAATTTGATTGCTTCAGTACCTATATCAAGTTTCAATGTGGCTCATTCAGATTTTACTCAAAATTGGTGATTCAGTCATTAGCCAGAATTTTTTTTTTTTTGATTTTCTCGTCAGATAATCCTTTCAAAGACGTTTTAGGCTCATTTTGACACATTGAATTGATGTTAGGTATTAAAAAAATTCCATTCTAATTCAAGTAGAACATTTTTTTAAAAAAAATTTTGGTCTTCTTTGTTCATTTACCTTCGATCATTTTTTTAAGAATTTAACTCATTTTTGTTAAGCAAATTTTACAAAAGAAGTATTCAGATTTTCATTGTGAATTTTTTTTTTTTTGAGAATAAGATTGATTTTGGCGCGTTTCAGTTGTAAAAAAAATTCACCACTTTTAGTTTGAAAAAGTTTTTGAAAGTTTGGACCAAGTTCAGCAAATTAAAGTGACAATTTTTTAGCAGCTATTTATCAAAATATAGGGCATTATGGCACTTGGCAGTGTAAAAATCTTTAATTTCTAGTACTTAAAGTGATTTTTCAGAAATTTGTAGTTTTTCATTTCGGCCCATAATTTCATTTGTGAACACTGCTTTTGAAAGCTTGGGCTGATTTTGGCATATCGACTTCGGAAAAAAAAATCCTGCAATTTTTTGAACAACCAACTCGTTTTGACTTATTGGCGTGGAAAAAATTTCAAATTATAATGGAGATCTTATTTTGGATTTTGTTAATTTTTTGCTTATCGACTTGCCTAAAAAGATATTTCAATTTTGACCAATTTTTATGGATTTAGATTTATTTTGGCTCTTTAACATTGCATTAAAATTACAAAATTTTAATTTTGAGCAATTCTTATATAGTTGGGCTGATTTTGGTTCAGTTACATATGTGCCCTGGACTACGATAAGGTACCTATGGTCACAAAATGGATATTTTTTTTATGACCTTTTTTTGTAGAGGTTAGTATCCTCATTCCAATAAAACCAACCGGAGATGCCAGAATTTATAATTGTCCTTGCTACAAACATTTAAAGAAAGAAATACAGTGTAAAAAACGAGGCATTTTAAAGCAATTTTTTGCCCCTTCAAGTCAATTTTTCAAGCAAAGGAAAGGTTCTACGAAAAAAATGAATAGAAAATAAATTGTAGAGCGTAAAATTTCATTTTGTAGAGTGAAATTGGTCTGTTTTTCCTAAAAAACTGAGCTTTAGAGATGTTTCAGTCGAAAGTTCTTAGCTAAACTTTGAAACGCGTTTTTCTCAAAATGTTGTTTTTGGGCGCGGTCCCTTTTCGTAGACCAAGTCACATATGACATTTAATGAATCTTCAATGTCATTTTTCGAGTTTCAGACCAATTTTGGCCCATTAGCGGTGCAAAAAAGGCATAGATTGGTCAATTTTTCAAGGCTTGGCTATTTTCAGCTTGGTGTTTAGATATGTATTATTGAAATCCATATCAATTTAAATGTTGATCAATTTTCTGAGGTTTGAATCTGTTGTGGCATATTAACGTTACAAAAAAAAATCGTCAATCTTTTAGATTTACATTTTTTTTTTTTTTTTTGGCACATAGACCATGTAAAAAATCCACTTTTTTCTTCCCGGACAAATTATTAGAAAATGACTCGTTCTGACGTATCATCGATATCAGTGAAAAATCCTATATTTAGATTTTCTTTTAGATATTCAGGTTCATTTTGACTCTTGACCTTGTACAAAAATCTTTTGATTTTAACTTTGAGTGGTTGTTCAAAGTTTAGGCTCATCTTGTCTCATTGAAACTGCATAAAAACACTTCTAATTTCACTCTCTGAAGAAGATTTGGACTTATTTTGGCACAACGTTGTAGAAAAAATCGTTAAATTTTCACATTGATTAGTTTTCCACGATGTCTGCTGGCAAAAAAAAAAAAAAAAAAAAAAATGAAAATAATTAGAAAGTAGCAAATTTTACTTGTAGTCAAAAAATCACGAAACAAAAAATTTAATGATGTAAACAAGAATTTTCAACAATTTTTTTCTTTCCTTAATTTTTCAATCTAATGAAAAAAGATCCAGGGGGTTTTCAAGCAAATTTAAAATACGAAAAATGTCATGAAAATCGCTATAAAATTTAATAGAACCATGTTTTTTTCAAAGATTTAGGTTCACCTTGTTGAATTGACAGTGCATAAAAATTGTTCAATTTTGACTTTGAAAAACTTTTTGAACACATGGACTTATTTTGACTCATTACCGTTCCAAAAATTTTGTGTTGCTGCAATTTTTCCAAGTTCGGGCTCATTTTGGCGCAATTTTTCTGATGCAATTTTTCCACGATCAAATTTTTTTTTCGTAAGTTCCTCTACTTAAATTTTTCTGACGTAATTTTCTCCACTGAAATTTTTTTCAGAAAAATTTTTCCATTGTTGAACTGACATCTTTTTTGAAAAAAAAATTTCACTTGAGAAAATTTTGAGAAAAAAATCAAGCGTTGAAAAAATTACGAGGGAAAAATTTGGAAACCTTCTTCAGAAAATTCTAAGCTATTTAAAAACGACGTAAATGTTCTGGACTTCGAGAAAAAAAAACGTCGAAACGAAACTCAGCTCGATGAATAGTGACTTCATAAAGTTCGACTTGTATTTAATTTGATATGTGGACCTCATTTTAGCTTATTGGCATTACAAACAATTCTCAATTTCCACGTCTATCAATTTTTAAAAAAAATAGGCTTAAATGCCTTTGAAATTAATTTTGGCACCAAACAAAATTAAAAATAGAGTAAAATTTTCTGAAACTCCTTAGTCCTCTCAGACTTTAATTTTAATCAATCAAGTTGCTTGCAAAATAAGACATTAAATCACTCATTCTACTCGAGAATCTGTTCATTTGAACTATTTGGGTTGCTAAATCACCAAAAAGCAACCAAGAACAACCATATCACCCTGTATGACCCTGGGTTAAAAAATCGTCATCCAGAAACCATCGAAACGTGAGTGAAAAAAGAAATACATTCCATTCTCGCTCGTTGAAATTCCATCCGAACACAATACAATGAATTCTGCTTTTCGTCATTGCCGACAACAAAAAATACCTCTAGTTCAAAAAAAGGTGAGAAAAATCGCCGACATTTATACTCCGAAATTTTCTCTTTATACGAGTAAAAAAAAAATCCAAGGCACATGCACTGTAGAAAGTATCGTGTACGTGAACACACCTACGATACCTATACGTATTGTATAGGTATCGTATATAAAAATAGAGAATGACACTAGACAAATACGAGAGGACAGGACGACGACCATTTCTCAAGGTGGGTTTGCCAGAGGCGTCGGAGGGAGGAAATACCGAACGGATCGGTGGTGTATTTGTACCTACGTTCTGCTCGCGTTGTCGTGCTCTTTTTCCGGCATCGCTTTTTCTATCCGGCGCCTGCCTTTTTAAAGGTATAAAAGCGAACGTATACGAGTATTCCCGTCTGAATTGCATCCTTATTCTGGTTGTTCGATTTCGTAAGAGTGGAAGAGCCTTTTTCTCGGCGAATTTAACGAGATTAGTAGTGTTCGATACTTTGGCACGTCAAATTCCCACCGAAAAACTATTTCTCACGCGTTGCTTGCTTTTTTCTCTCCCCTCGGCTTTGCCATCGTACCGAAAACGTTTCAAAGTTTGGGTCTTCGTACATGACGATTTAAACTAAAGTCGGAGAATTTCTCGCATTTTCACTCTCGACTGTGGCCTTTGAGTTTTTCTCCTTATGCATAGGTAATTTTTTTCTAAACGTTTATGCGAAATAGCTTGGTAAACATTCGCAGACCGAATCAAGAAGATTATATTTTACACGAGGATTAACTTAGAAGTCTTAACAATGGATGGGATGTGCCGAGGCATTGAGTATGTCTCTCACGTATTTAAGCAGATTTACCAGCGTCAAACGGAAACGAGATTTTTCCGCAGGATGCGAGATTAAAAATAGTCTGAAAAGGTTGTTGCTGCTACGGAATTGTTTCGAACGTTTATTTTAATGCTAAATACGAACGAAAATTGCGAATTTTCTTCAAAGTATGATAATCCGCAAGAGGGTTGGAAAAATATGAATTTTCTTCGTATCCCCGGCGAAATCGCAGACGAGATTTTTGTATTCCTGTCGATTTAACTCGTTGGATTGAATTATCTTTGCGTTGAAGTGAAAAAGAAACGAGGGACGAAGGTGGCGAAGCGAAAATTCGCCGCTCAAAAGAGTACATAAAGGTCAAGTTTTTATAAAAGAAACCAACGCCACGAGACACCCCTTAGCTGGTGTTTTACCGTTATGCGAACACGACGATATAATTAAAACGAAATTGATCCGTTTCGTGTACGCGAACGAGTAAAAGGGCGAAATCTTGAACGCCGCGCTTCGTTTAAGGCTCGACAAATTAGTTAATTATTTTAGATTTTGATTTATGCGCCGTTATTTTCCCTACAACGATGAACGCAAAACGCCGCTAATAGGGTGTCTGTAAACGAAACACAAAGCCGGAGATAGCGGTATGAATGGGGAGGCCCGAAGGGAGGGGAGTGGATAGCTATTTATTATCTTTGTCGCGCGTTTTCTTAGCGTAGGTGAAGGGGCTGCGATGTTTTCTCGTCGCTGTTTACACGAATTTAAAGCTGGTAAATTTTATACGAAATTAACATCCAAATGGAGAGAATAAAATAGTCTCGACAGTAAACGTAGTTTCTCGATGTGAGATCTTGGTCCCGCAGCTGCCAATGGAACGAGTCGAATTGAACGTTGCGTACGCGTTTGAAGTGTATCGAGATCGTAGTGAGCGATGAACGAGAATGAACTTCAAGATAAAATTTTGGTAATAGAATTATGACTGGAGCTCGTTTTTGTGACAAAGAGGATACGAGTCGAATTACGGTGGAAAGAGGGAGGAGAGGGATAGTTTGTGGTAAATACGACGCGAAGTTGCAGGGTTTGGAACTAAATGAAACAGCAATGAGGTAAGAATTGCGCGAGGCGATGTCGCGTGTGTCAATTTTTATTACTTTGTTGATGTTGTGAGGTGGAAAGAGACGGAGGAGGATGGCAATTTATACGAAAAAGAATGAGAAGTTTTATTAAATGAGAGATGTAAGGTAAAGTAGCCGAATATGGACCCGTTCCTAATATGGACCTCAGCCTTATTTCGTCTGTTATGAGTGCAACGTGCCGGAAAAAAATATAGGTAGTTGCCCTTGATGTCACAGACGATATACAAGCAAAAACTTCCATCCTACAAGCCCCTCAAAAAAATTTAGAGCGAAAAAACAAAATTTTGATTTTCAACATTTTTTTTTGCGAATCACTTTTTGTGAGAAAATTTTTTATGAATTGTTTTTTTGAAAATGTTGTTCCCAATAAGTTATAGTATGTTTCAAGGGCTTTCAAAATATATAATTGTTTTTGGACATCGGATGCTCTGAGGCTGAGGTAAACCAATTTTAAGATTACGATTCGACGTTTCCTAATATGGACCCTTCTGTTTATGGGTACCTTATCAGTGTAAAAATTTTTCCAATTTCTTATTATTTTGACTCGTAACTTGACAAATGAATAAAGTTCGAAAGAAAAGAAATGGACTCCTCGAAAAATGGATTTTGCCGTGAGGATGATACTCAAGAACAAAAAAGGCTATAAATTGGCTTCTAAAATGCACTCAGTTCCACCAAATGTTACCTATGGTGTCACAAAGCGTGCGATGTGGCCATAGATGAGAGCAGTTTGAAAAAATATATCAGTTCAAATTGTCTAAATGCATAAATAAACTTTTTCTGATGTTTTTTAAAAATTTTTAGAAGACATTTTTTGGGGGTCCATATTAGGAGTCCAAAAAAAATGTTGTCCAAAAATCACCTGTTCACAAAAAAAATCGCCAAAAATCAGGGAATTCATTTTTTGAAATTCTGTTTTGAGGGGTGATAGCCAAGTCTTCTACCTACAATTTAAGCCCATTTCCACCTCTTTTGGGAATAATGGGGTCTTTCCAGAGCCCAAAAACAAGATAGGGTCCATATTAGGCAACCTTACCTTAATATGTTGTATGGGGGATGATTTGATATTTTAAAGTGGCTTTGGACACGAATAGTCGGTTTTTTCCAATTTATGTGACATTTTGTTGATTTTTTATTGAGCTTGAGCGTTATGATTCTTTGAAAGAGCCATTAATGTGCAAACTGATTTTTCAAATGAATTTTGGTGTAATTTTTTGACGAGTTTTTTATTCAAATTTTTATGAGAAATGATTCGTTTGAACGAGTATTTTTTTATCAAGTTGATCGAATCACTCGCGAACGATCTTGGGATTGAGATGATTCGATATTATGAAGTAACTCTGTCTATGAATTGGTGCATTTTTTTTACCAATCTATTCAGTATTTTATTGATATTTATTCGGTTTGAGCGTTACGATTCTTTAAAAATAAACAATCAATGCACAGACTGATTTTTTAAATGCCATGTAAATTTTGATGAATCCTCCCCTCCTCCTCCAAGCTCTTAAATCAGATTTTGATGAGAAATTACTCGTTCGGACGAATATTTTTTTCATCAAATTGATCGAATTATGCGTGAACAATCTTTGAAAATGTTTGTTGATTTTTCGATTTTGAGTTCAGAAATGATGCCATTCAATCAATTTTTTTCAATTGAAGAGTTCTTTATTGATTTTTTTTTTGGGGGGGGGATGATTCGTTTTTAAACAATTCACCTAACAATCAACCATTCAAAGTTGATTTTGCAAGAAAATATTTTTTTTCAGTGATTAATCAATTTTTAACTTTCGAAAAGAGTCATTTTTGATGAGTATGAATCATTGACGAACGTTTTTTTTTTCAATTGGCTGAATAGCTCGTGATTTTTTTAACGAACGATTCATTTTATGATGAAAAAATCGTTCACAAATGACTTATTTTGCGCGACGGATTTTTTTGAAAATTTTATCCAGAATTGAACTGAAGTTTTATGAATTTGTGTCATCTCGTTCCTCCGAATTTCAAACAAACAGATCTTCACAAACAATTTTTTTCGAACGAAGAGCAATTCGTTGAAATTTTTATTTCAGTTCGAATAAAATTTTGAGGATTTGAATTATTCCATTCAATAAAAAATTTGAAATTTTGACGAGTGAATCGTTTGCGAACGAGTTTTTTGAAAAATGTATTTTTTTATTTAAAATTCAGTTCAAATTTTATGAATTTGAATCATTTCGTTCCAGTAAATGATCCAGATTTCTAGTGAACACATTGATCGCGAATGACTTTTTTGAACGAGCAATTCATTAGGTACAAATTTTTTCGAAATTTGACTGGAAGTTTGTGAATTTCAATTATTTTGCTGAATGAACGATTCAGAATCTCGGTGAGTAAATCGTTCGCGAACAATTTTGTTTTTAACGACGCATTACATTGAATTTTCTGTTTCGATTTGGACTGTACTGTTTCAATAGTGCGAGTCATTTCATTCAATGAAGGATTCAAATTGGCGAGGGAAAAAATCGTTCACTAGTCAATTTTTTGAAATTAGAAATTTGAACATGCATCACAAGAATTTGAATCATTTGATTATTTTGTTTGATGCATTTCGTTCGATGAATGATTCAAACGCACGAAGAACAATTCGTTTGTCAACGATTTTTTTTGAAAGACCGAACTCATTATTGTTTTCATTTCAAATCGAATCATTTCGTTCAATTGTGAATCGGTCGCCAACAATGAATTATTTCGTTCAATTGTGAATCGGTCGCCAGCAATGAATCATTTTGTTCAGTTGAGAATCGTTCACGAACAATGAATCATTTCGATTTCGTTTAATTGTGAATCGTTCATGGACGATGAATCAACAATTCGTTTAATTGTGAATCGTTCTTCAGCAATGAATCATTTCGTTCAATTATGAATCGGTCTCCAACAATGAATCATTTCTTTCAATTGTGAATCGGTCTCCAACAATGAATCATTTCGTTCAATTGTGAATCGTTCGCTAACAATGACTCATTTCGTTCAGTTGAGAATCGTTCACGAACAATAAATCATTTCATTCAATTGTGAATCGTTCATGGACGATGAATCAACAATTAGTTCAATTGTAAATCAGTCGCCAACAACGAATCATTTCGTTCATTTGTGAATCGTTCACGAACGATAATCATTTCGTTCAATTGTGAATCGTTCATGGACGATGAATCAATTCGTTCAATTATGAATCGTTCGCGAACGATGGATTATTTTGTTCAGTTGTGAATCATTCATGGACGATGAATCATTTCGTTCAATTATGAATCGTTCATGGACGATGAATCATTTTGTTCAATTATGTATCGTTCGCGAACGAAATTATTCTGAATTGTCATTATTTTGGAAAGAGGCTATATTGGAGTGTCGCTTTCTGTTCGGTGGCTCGATCACCTTATATTTATCGATGGACAATTTCGTTCTTTTCAATGTATTTTTTGTTCAGTTTTCCTATTCAACACATTGTCAGGGTAAAATAGTATTTTTAATTTCTTTTTTGAATTCGCGACGATGGAAATATCAGATCATCGAACGATTCGTATATGATCCTGGAAAATTCGGCTCTTTTCCATCCTGTAAAAATTTTCAAACCCAATTGCGTTCGTTTAAAATTGAAATTTCGTTAATAATTCATTACCACGATAATGATATTATATTAAAACGCTGCGGTGGCTCGTCGCATTCGTATCTCTATTTATGGACGCGAAAAACAACAGAATGACGGTTGAGGGAGGCTGAGTGGTGCACTAGAGGGAAGGTCAAGCGTCCAGATCCACGTATACGGTTTACAATTGTATATACGTACGTTGGTCGTTTACTAATTCGACGACGATAAATATGTCATACGTTGGCATCGTCGTTATAATTAATGATACGACGATGATATTACGACAACAGCGACATCAGCAGCGGAGGCAATCCGGCCATGATTATTTATACGACGAAATAGGTATTTACGCGACGTCTACCTATCTAAATTTACGACGATACGGAGTTAGGTATTGTGTAGCCTATTTCAAGGGTCGGATTTCTCCAAACGAACACACGAGCCGCAGATATTAAGTTGTGGTATCCAGATTAACCTTTGCACACCCAAGAGACCGGATACGACGCGACGTAACCATCGCCGAAGCGAAATTTTGCAAGGGCGAAACACTTACGTATACGACGTCAAATCCCAATAATTTGAAATCAATCAAATTATCTGCGGCAATGAGAAATACGAAAAGTCGCGGGAGAAGAAATTTCGTCTCAGCCGAAAACGAAGTTACTCGAGTACAATATAATCCATCAAAGTGGTGCAAGCGACGAACAACGGACGCAACGGCCACCAAATGGTTTATTTTTCAATCCGGCGAATTTTATAGAACTAGACAGACTTCGGTTTCCGTTTCCGTTCATTTTGTGGGTTTTTTTTATCGTCGACGATGCCGGTTCGAAGGTCGGTGGAGAGAGGCGACGATGGCGCAATTTTTCATCAATTTTTTCCCTCCGAACGAGGTATGAATGGAGCAGATTTGGCAACACGAGCGAATATAAATGTATTCGAACGCGAAGATTGAATATTATTCGTGTGCGTTTTCAATCCTTCGGGTTGGTTCGAACGATTCGATCGATATTTAATAATTTATACATGAGCATGTTCGAATTATAATCAACGACGGCGACGACTTTGGATTTAGTTTATATAATACGAATGGCCGCGAAAATTATACGCTATTTGAGCGTTAAAGAAAGGGAAAGACTTGGGATGGGTGGATTCACGATATCAAATAAGTTTAACCATATCTCCTCTTCGTTTGCCCTTTCCTCGACCACGTGCCTTCGAAGTACGAATTCACGTTACGTAATACTCGAACGAAAAGTTTCCAGTGTTTCTTTTCCAATAAACGCAGAATTTAACGAACCAACGAGGCAAAGCAGACAATCGAAAATGCTCCTCAGTCAGGCCAACTTTACCTATACTTACCAAAATAACAAATAACCCCAGCAACGTTCCGAACTATCTCTTTTCTCTGGAAACGTTGGTAATATAAAATATTCATAGGAAACGATACCTGCCGTCGTCGTGTTTTCTTTCTCGATTCCTTCGCTTCGGTACACGAGTCGTTTTTCTAATTCTGTTTGTACGTTGGTATCATTTAATTAGCGATGTAATGCTCGATACACGAGATGAAAAATTACGGAAACGATGCTCTTGATGTAACGTTTTGCTGATACGTTTGGCCAATTGGGTGAGATGAGGGCAACGAGACGACATGGTGAAAAATTAACGTCCTGGGCTGAATTGAAACACTCGGTGAATGTAGAGTCAGGGGAAGATGAAAAAGATGTAGTGAAGTTGAGGTAGGTTTTGATGTGATTCGAACTCGTAAAAACGTCTGGTGATTTTGAAATATCGTAGCTCGATTGAAAAACAGAGACGAATTTTCCCGGTGCATTGAACTCACGACAGAAACGAATCAAAGTTGGCTTAGTGGAGGGGCAAAAATTCGAAATTTTTGATTTGAGAGGGGAATTTTTTATTGTACCTTGAGTAAAGTGAAAATTACATTTTTAAAAATTATGAAATTTTTATGAGCTTTCTTTTTTTTTTGACTCGAGATAATTTTTTTTACTTGGTATCTGGATAGAAACCCCTAAAAAAAGGCAAGAATTTCATTTTTGTTACTAGAAAAATCATAAAACAGCTAGAATTTCAGTAATTTTACTGCAAAAAACAAGCATTTCAATTTTTTTGAATTTTATAATTGAAGGGTAAAAAGGGATTATTTTTTAGGCAAATTTAAAGCAAGAAAAACAAATAGTCAGAAAAATTCAGAAGACCTCGAGAATTTTCATTTTTTTTTTCAATTGACACCATGTTTAAAAGAACGTAATTTTCCATAAATTTTTTGGTTCTGCCGTACACGTCCTTTTTTGATCAAAAATGTAAATTTTTCATTATTGGGAGAGCTGCCTCCTCTGTCATATTGGTCCAACATCTGAATTTAAATCATTGACGGACAAAAATTATCCGAAATTCTGATGATTTTGGATTTTTTTTTTTCAGAATTCGCTCAACGTTGGCAAATATTTTTGTAAAGATGTGAATTACTCATTTGAAAAATTTTAATTGAAAATTTTTTCTCAAAAACAGAATTTTTAAATATTTTTTTCAATTCTGAGTACCATTTTTTGAGTTTTTTTTTTTTGGAAAGGTAGAGAAAATAGCTCAAATTGATACTTAGTAATAAAATGTTATTATGGGGAAATCTTCGTTTTTTAAATGTAAAAAAATCATGCTTGGATTCTGATATCAGAAGGAAATAATTCTACTTTCGGAAAAATTGTTTGATTCCCCCTTCCCTCCCCTCCCCTCTCATTTAACCCATTTTCATTTTCATCTTCAACTTTCAGCAATTTTTTAGTTTTTTAAAACTCCTTTAAAAATATTTCTCAGCTTTTGACTCGATTTTTCCGAAATAATTTACAACTTTCAAAAGTGATGGCCTTTTTGGGGGTAAATTTTTATGAGTTTTTGAAAATCAATGATAAATAAAGGGGAAGAAGTAGCAAAAAATTGAGAATTTTTCACTGAAATGTGATTTTTCTGATTTTTTTGAATCTAAAACAATTTTCCTTTACTCAGAAACGAAAAATTTCCCAAAAACTATCATTTTTGAAAACTCTTCTGTGCAAGCCTTAATTAATTAGGTACATTCTAATTGATGGGGGAGGGGGGTTAGACAGTAGACTACCTCTCCCCTGCCTGCCACCCCTGCAATTCTGTTCAGTTTAGATTTACTGTAGATGCTTCAGTTTTATTGAAATTGATGGAAATATTTTTGAAAGTGATGGAGAAAAAGCTTTTGAAAATAACGAATACCTTTTATCAGATGTTTAAAAATCGCTGAATAAAGCAATTAAATTTGGGAAAAAATCATTAAAAACGGCATCAAAATTGTTGGAATTACATTAAAAAATGTGCAAAAATTTTGAAAAATTGCTGAGAACAAATAAAAAATTATTGAAAACCATTTCTACAAATTAGAGTTATGCAAGTGAAAAAATTCTGATAATAATGAAATTAAAAAATGTTTCGTATTTGATGAATGAATGATTTTTTTGAAAAATTCAACTTTTCTCTGGTATTGTGACATATTTTCACGACCTGCGATGTGCTAAATTATTTGGAGCCATTTTCCAATCATTTCTGGGATGTTGGAAATTAATTTTCTAGAAATTTTACCAAATTTTTTCCAATTTTTTGGTATTTTTTCGCAATAAGTCATGATATTGATGATATTTTAGGCAAATTTTGTATGATTTTAAACAAATCGAATGATATTCCAATTGCATTTGAATTTTTTTATTCAATTTTCTAGAATGTAGAGTTGATGCCCTGTTCTAATAATTTTATTGCAATTTTGATGATTATTTTTGTGGCATTTGTAGTACATTTTTTATTCATATTTCCAAGTTCCAACAACTTTTGTGTGATCTTCAGTTTTGTATTGTTTTTTAAAACCAAATGATTCGTGGAAATTCTTTGAGAAAAATTTTCGAATCCTTGAGAAAAATTGCGAATTTACATCTTCTTGAAGTTAACGAGGGCACTCGATCATCTCAGAAAAAATATTCCAATTTTCACGCATTTCAGCTCCTGTAAAAAAAAATTATCCAGCACGTAAGCATTTCCAAAGTCTCACCTTATCGCGCGTGCAAGGCATAAATATGTTAATGACGGTCGTCGTCATCGACAAACTATGCAGACGCGGCAACAATATTGGTCATCCAAGGACCGACGATATCCAGCGTGTGGCGTTAATTAGATACATAAAAGAAAAGAAGCTGCCTCGCTCCGTCCAGTGGAATCTTTATTATACCTAATTCGTAACAACAAAAGACATACCGCCGGTGTAGAACATCAGCCAGACTGATCCTTCACCTCACTCGCTGCTTCGAACGAAAACAAATTGAACTCGGACGTTGCCGTACGATAGAAACGAAAGCAAAACTAACGTAACGTTTTTACGACAGGTGCTTTGGTCGCGCGGTATCTCAGTTGATTGGATTTTTTCAAAGTTCATTTAGCATCGCTAGAGAAATTTATCGACTGTGGTCGAATTTTTCATCCTTATTCGAACGAGTTTTTCTTAAATTTTTAATCTGTGAAAAAGCTCCGGGTGCTCAAGATAAATATCACGGTGGGATTCGAACTGCACCGAAGGCTATATTTATTTCGATCTTGGAACGAATGCATCGATTTCGTTTTGGACGTCGGGAATAAAAAATTCACCCCCTGAATCCTGGAAGTCGACGTTTTAAGACGATTGATGGCCATTCGAGCACTTTGGAAAAAAATTTCTGCAATGAAATTCATCGGAATGGCTTGAAATTTGAAGAAAACCATTTAAAAAATTGCTGAGTAGTGAAATAGGCATATTTACCTACATGAAATACCATACAAGTACACCTATGTCAGCATAAATACGAACATGAAGCTATCATAAAGGCAGCAGGACATGGCCATAGTTGTAACGAGGTTTGCAAAAGTGGAAAAAAACGCGAACGATAAAAATAACGCAGATAAATATGAAAAGTAACACATGTGCCAGGCTATATTTTGATGCGATACACGTGCAAACGATCGTACAGAAACGAAACACCGCCGAAAGTAAAGAGCCATGGAAGCGGAGCAGATGCAAAGGGGTTATGAAAAAAAAAGCAAAATAGAAAATAACGGGTCGCTTATACGCACAGAACGAAGAGACGAAATAATTGATTTATTAGTCGCCGGATCATAAACTTTTGCAAACTGAGCTCGTAAGGCTGAGGTCAGAGTTAAGCAGAGATCTATTCTTGGTACGTGGTGGTTCGCCATAGATCGAGCAAGGCAATGGTGGGTTGGGCCCGTTTTGAAAAAGAAACTGGCTGGACAAAGCAGTTACCTATTTTCAAATTATTTTCGATTTTTAAAAAATGGGCAAATCACAATTTTTTGTACAGATAAGCCAAGTTTTGAGTCTCGTTAAATTTTTAATTCAAAATATTCAAATTTTTTTAAATGTTCAATTCAATTTTTTTAAAATTGCATATGTAATGAAACTTTTCCAAAAGTGATTTTTTTGAATTGAGATTTTCTCAATTTTTTTTCAATTTTCCATTAAAATTTGCTTATAGTAATTATTCATTGAGTTGGAAGAAATCTTGAAAAATATAAAGTACAGAATTTTTTAATAAAAAATTAAAATTTGGGAATGACGTTGAAAAAATTTGAAATGAGGAATTTTCAAGTTTGGGGAAAAAAATTGATAAGGACCTGGCCAAATGACTTGAGAAATGAATTTAGCCCTCTCGATTCGATTTTCGATCTTAACCTTCCCTTCCCCCTCCCCTCTCAGATGTGTGCGAAAAAATTTTAAATTAATTTTTGCCTCCTCACCCCCTTACTTCCCACCCTTTCGGAGTTTAGACCATTTTATTGCATTACTTTTTAGAATTATTGATTTCGACGTAAGTGAAAGATATATATATTTTTTTTGGCGGAAAATTACATCTCATAGAGGTGTTTTACTTATGGTAATTTTGTCATCAATTTTGGTGGACTTTTTCATTAGATTTTGACCATTTGAAATTTTCAGCTGTTGAAAGAGCCGTGATAGCAAAGTTCATCAGCCACTTTGTAAAAAATTTTAAAAAGTATTTTCTAATTTAGGTATGTTTTTTCAGTAGATTTTCCAGTCTTGTAATTTTATTCCTTTAAAACGCTCAAATGTTGAAAAATCTACTAAAATAACAAAATTCTGTACGGTTTTTTGCATAAAAACTTTTAATAGGTATCCGAAAAAATGTAAAGAATTTTCTGAAAAAAATTTCGTAAATATACCTCTGATAGAAAATTTGATTTGTCGAAATCGAAAATTCTTCAACATGATTCAATAAAATGGCCATAACTTTGAAAATTAAGAGATAAAGCCAAATGAAATTTTAAAAAAAAAATTCCTGGAATTTTTTCATTTCTTACTTAGGATACCATTGAGGAGCGAACGGGGGTAGATCGAAAATAGGAATGGTGGCCAAATTTAATTCTTAGGCATCTGGCTAGAATATTGAAAAAATTGAAAAAATTTGGAGAATTCAAGGTTGGAAAAATTCTTAATGATAAAATTTTTCCTATCACGTGTTTAGGCACTACATTTTTCGAATAAATAACTTTTTTGTAAATGGTGACTTTTTTTTCGTCCAAGTGTATGTTTATGTTCTTTTTTTTACCCACCCTTACTTCAGATACGTTCAAAAAATATTTTTCTCCTTGGAAAATTGATCATCCCGACGCAACGTTTACCTTTCCAAAAAAATTAGCTAGATCCGTTACTGGCTCGGATTACCATTTCGTTGGAAATTTCCTGTGGAAAAATTCATCCCAGCGTGGTACGGATTTAGTAATTAAATTTTGATTCTACGAGGCGATATTTCTGCGTATTTTTTTAAATATTATCCAGAAGCCTGGGCCACGTGATCAATTAATTATGCTGGCGCCGAGCCTGGTTGGAACGCGGGTGGCGATGAAGAAAAAATTACGATTCGGATACGACGAACGTATTTACTCGTCTTTGTTTGATTTAATTAAATTAGACGAGAAGGACACCGAGAGGCTGAGGGACGCTCGAAACGTCAGCTTGGCTCGATATTTACTTTTTATCAAGCCGAACCGAAGATACCTAAAAATGAATCCGTATTTGGGCTCTGGTGTTGATTGGATATTCTCCCATGTATTGTTTTTTTTTTCCTCGCTATGCGCTGTAAAAAGAGACCAAAACGGTTCGCTATGTAAATAGTCCCCGAATACGGAAAAAAATGATATTTTATAATTTATTATTAACTTTGTACGAAGTTCTTTGATTTGCGAAAAAAACACGCAGCCGGGGTACCTCGTCTCTCATTATCAAACTCATCTGCTTCCTGTTTAAATAAAATTTGCAGTCTGGAAACGTACGTCGCGGTGGCCTAATTAGGACCTTTTTTCCCCATTTCAAACGTTCAGATTTATTTGCCTGTTTACTCGAGGCTTTAGGGAGCGGTGACTACGTGCGGTCATGTTTAGGAAGTAATTTTTGGCTCGAGTCTTTTGATATGTTGGTACCTTTGACGATGTGATGTGGTTTTCTCGTAACATTCCCATTGTACGTTAAATTTGCTGAATTTGAGCTAGTACGAGTGTAAGAGAGATTTATTTACCCTAAAAAGAAGTCCGAAAGTTTGAGTGGAGGGGGATGAAAGAATTTCGCAAAGCGGTTGACGTGTTACACTTGTTTTAAGGTCAACGATGAGACGACTTTTGGATTTCGTAAACTTGGTACGTGGAAAGTTTTCAAACGATTTGTGAAGACGCTGCGTCGACTTGGGGTAACCGAAGCGAAATATTAAGACGATGCGGATGGTATCCGACGTATGTAGATGTCGTTGATGGTGTTGGCAGTTTTATTTGAAAGCATAAATTCGATGTGAAAGACTCGTATGATTTTTAGCCTGTGTTAAAAGCTGGATGTTTTTGAAATGAAAGAAAACTTGGTACTATTAAAATTTTGGAATTCCATTGGAATTTTCTTTTGAATCATAAAAATAAGAATTATTTTAGTATAATTGAGGGATTTTTTTTCCAGTACAACGAGTAACTACTTACTTATTGCTTTTTTAAAAAATGAGATTTTTGCAAAATTCTCTTGCAGTGAAAATTGGTGACAAAATTTTTCAATAAAAATGAGAAAAATTATTGAATAAAATTTTCAGGTGGAAAATATCAAAGGCCTAGCTCACTTAACATTTTTTGATTAGAAACGAAATTTCATGCTGTAATTATAATTTTTTGAATCAAGTATGAGGAATTTTGGAATTAAAAGAGCTAAGATGATGTGTCCTGAAATTCGTTGGCTTGGTCAGATCTTTGGTTTAAAAACTCTGAAAAATTGTAAATTATATATACCAAAAAATATCATCAAAACTAATCAAATTATTTAAAAAATCATCAGATATTCTTAAAATTGTTCATTTTGAATGGAAATCTTGTAAAAATTAATAAAATGTGGTTAAAAATGTAAAAAAAAAAGAACAACAACAACAAGAACAAAATTACCTCCTCAAATTATCCAAATCAAGAAAATTCACATGAAATGACGTAGAAAAGTGAAAAACAACTTCGAAATTTTTCAAAATATTATTGGTAGGTATGCACTTTGAAAATAACGTTGAAACATTTTTTGTCACATTTCGAATAATTTTGATACCAAATTTAAAGACTCATTCAGAACATTTTATAAAGATTTTTTAAGTAAATTTTGACTAAGTTTTCAATGTTTTGAAAAATCTATTCTTTTAGGTAAACAATTGACTAGATTTTTGACAACTGTGGAGCTCAATTAAGGTACTTTTTCACATTCACCTACTTCAAAAAATTCAAGATTTCAATTTTTTTTCAATTTTAGGTTTTTTTGACTTGGGAATCTATTTAATTAAATTAAAGTGTGAATAAGTAGATAATTTTTTTTTTTTGAAAAAATCCATTATTTCCAGGTAGAATTTAACGTTATTCGAGGTACAAAAAATGAAAATTTCTGATTCGTTTGACATTTTTTTCATTACACTCCAAGATTACAAATTTCTATTCAAAAAAACAATTTTAATTTTTTCGAATTTCGAGTTCGAATTATTAGGTATCATTTTTTTCTCGAGTTTCAATTTCATTGCTCCCTGTAAAATTCAGTCAATCTGGTTAAATGTAGATAATGGAAAATAATTAGGTTTTTTATCAAGCCCAAATCGTCATTTTAAAGAACACTTGTGGTGAATACAAAAATTATCTGAGCTGTTCATAAACATAAAAATTTTCAATAATACATCTAATCAGTACCAAAGCGATTACTCACCAAAAATCCCGCAAAGCCCCCCCCCCCCAAAAAAAACACATTGAAATCAAAAATTAAACTTTTTTCTTACAACAACCAAGTAGTTACCGAAATTTTATAAATTTTTCAAAAATAACTAGTTTGCTAGGTAACTTTGAAATTTATTACTAAAAAAAAAAAATCGTCAGAATTATGAAGTTTTGCAAAAATTTCTGATATTTTAAGTTTATTATTCACGATTAATTATTGGTAGGTAGGTAGGTAGTAGGTACTTAAATAAATTCTAAATTCAATTTAAATATTTTAAAAATTTTGATCGACATACTTTTCTAATTTGATCAAATCTTCAAAATTCAAAAAATGAAGTTAAATTGAATTGAAATGAAATACGGGTTTGTGAATTTGACAAACATTGAAATCTGTTTTTGATGTTTTAAAAACGGGTGGAGGGGGTGTGTTCAAATTTTCGCTTTGAAAATTTTCATAAAAAGAGATAGCTTGGAAATTTTTGAACTGAAATCTGCGTTTAATTTTACTGGCTCCAGAGTTTGGAAAAATAAAATCTATGGCTTGGATAATATTTTTCGACTTTTCTGACTTTTTTTCAAAATTTTTTCAGTAAAAAAGTCCACATTTTCCTAAAAAATTTTCAGCAAAAAAGATCAACATTTTTTCAAAAAAAATTTCAACTTCAACCTATGTATGTTTTTTTTTTATATTTCAAGAAAAAATCAATCGTTTATTTACAGTGGTTAACAAGATCAGGTGTTCACAAAAGTTTCGCCGAAAAAATGTGAGAATATCACAGTAAAATACTGATAACGTAACAATACCTTTGCTCTTATACAAATCTCGAAAAAATTGCATTGTTCCATCGTATCTGGCTCTGAATCAAAATATCATCTTTAATTTTTCTCCCTCCTATGTTGAACTGGGGTTACACTTTCGCACAATGATGTTGTAAAGGTCACGTTTACTACCTCAAAAGGGGTCCGGATTACAATCAAACAACCCTGCATAGGAATAATTTCGCAGCTATCCCATTTTTAAACAGATTGAGCTCGGTGGAACGCTGCTGTGCTGACGAACACGTCTGGAACGCTGTACTGCGCTAGACGATCCTTTTCTTTCTCTCTCGTAGACTATACTTTAGGGCAACTGTAATCGAAAAAATTCGACTACGTTAAAAAAAAAAGAAAAAAGAAAAGGGTGTAGGTATTTACGTAATTCTATTACCGCATAAGAGAGATGAAAAAACGAAGAGGGGAATCGAGTCTACGTAACACCGTAGCACGAAACGTATCAGTATATTCCCATCGAGAGAACACGAGTACGAGAAAATCCTCCAACTCAAAGGAAATTTTTATCAAAGCATTTTTTTTTTTTCGCGTACTCTCAACATGGCGGTATTCGACTTCAAGAGCGTTCTGCTCGTGCCTTGTGCATTTCCTGGAAGTGAGAAAAAAAAGAAAACGAAAAATTGTATCTGCAAAGGCGTCGATGTAAGATGAACAGACAAAAAAGAAACTATACGAGTTTTTTTTTTTAGAAAATTGAAAAAAATTGTTCTTGATACCCATTCCAATTTTTCATCGTTTTTTAAACTTGCTAGTATTTTTTCGGGCCTTTTTTACGATATAATTTGAGAATAGAAGAGAAAAATGAAAGATTTGGAAACGATTTTCGTTTTTTTTTGTTTCGTTCTGTGTCCCTTGTCCCCTTCGTTTTCTACACGTCACGTTTTTACTTTCCGTATCATGTGGAGTAATGACGTAAAGGAATCAGCAGGGGTTTTATTACGTGACAAATGCGATATTTCTAGAAATATCTGCGTCTGTAAGACGTATTAGAGCTTTGTATAGAGATTTTGGTTTGTTTTTATGAGAAATATTTTCGTAGTCGAGTTTCCGCATTCTTTAAGGGGGTTGTCTCTTGTGATAATAATTTGTGGTTGGTTTGTCGATAATTAAATATTCCTTGTTTGGCATGATTAGAATTTTCGTATCATTTTTCCTTTTCCTCTTTTCAATAATTCGGATTCCATTTGCTTACAAAATTATACTAAATTTTTAGTCGAAAAAGAATCAAACGAGTATTTCGAATCCGAAGGTAAAATTTGACGAGAAAACGTTATTTTTGTGAGATTACTTCGCTTCCACAGAATCTCCAACCTTTTGTATTCCAAAAGGTAGGAAAACGGCATAGAAAAAATATCAACCCGTTCAAAAATCCAGGTTGAAATATTTCCCGGCAACAGATGCATACTGTTTTGACATCTATGTATGGAAATTGAAGGAGCACGGTGAAGATGTCGACGATGATGATGCTTTACCATAATACACTCGGTGTAATTCAATTTTCAACAATGAAACGATGCGTTTCGTTTGAGTTGGAGACAAGAGAGCGCGAGACGAAGGCCCAAAATGGAAAAATGACGTGTAATCTTGGTATATTTTTTGTCGCGATTCGAAGTTTCGGTGTATTTTTCGTCGTCATGTGGCGAATGTGTAAAGAAAAGATGAGACACGATGATGATTTTTTCTTCGTCAATCATTTCACGAGTTCGAATAGGTGCGAAAACGTGGAATGGATTTTTCTCCATTTTCATCAAACCGAAAGGCAATTTTTTCTATGACATCGAAAGAATCCAAGCTAAAAGAAAAATTCGTTTTTTATCTCAGATTGCGATTTATCGAAATACTACAAATAATTTTTCGCCATAATATTGAAAAAAATACCGGTGTCGGGTTTGCTCAAGGCTAACAAAAATATCGAGGCTTTTTAAGAGACTTCGTTGGTTAATTGAGCTACCGAAGAAAAAGGGTTCGATAAGGGAAGGCAAAAATTAGATATTTATAGTGGCTTTTTCAGATACGAGTTGGGTTTCGTAGATGCGGAGACCAGATGTTTAGGCGAATATTGAAAATTTCATACGTAGCTTTGTTTACACGCCGGCGAAAAAATACGTTTTCGTATGACGAAGATACCACCCGAGGTGGTTGGAAATGGTTTTTGTACCGGGCGACGAAAACGAGCGTGGTTTTTGGGAAATACGTCGACGTTGCGAAATGGTTCATGAATATTCATAAGATACGTTTTAATAAGCCTATGTATATAGGATCTGCCAATATTGACCCGTTTAAAAGGTATCATGATGCCGGTGCTGGAGATGGCGAGTTCGGTGAAAGTTTCACGTTCTGTGGGGTGAGAACGACTTTCACGGTCAAATCGACGAAACGATTTGGTGTACACGAGCAAGTGATATTAGCGGTGGTTATGAAGCAGGGTAATATTGAAGTGAGGTTTGGTTTAAATCTTTATGGTGAGGGGGGGGGGGAGATACGCACAATATGTTCAGTTGATCAACTAGATGAGAAATTTTGCCAGATGTTATCAAATGAAAATTATAGCAACATTGTTTCATATTTTTAGTTGGATGAGAAAAGATACATTTTCAAATGGAAAATTTCGCTGAAATTTCAATTTTTTTTTCTACAGAAAAAGAATTTTTGATGTAGGGAGTCATTTGTGAACAAGAAAGAATCATTTTGGAAATGGTTCGTTTATGATTTATGATAGAAAAAGTACTTCGTTCAATTGTGATTTGAAAAAATTTCAGAGGTGGAATGTGATTTTTTCAAATAAGTTTCAGAGATTCACAGAGGAGCATTTTTTTTCAATTTTTTAAATTCAAAATGACCTGAATCGTTCGCGAACGATTTGTTGAGTTTGATTCAATCGTTCACGAACGAATTAATATTTTGATATGAATCAGTTATTAGAAGGAAATTGCTGTTCTAACTTTTTCATTATTGTGTTTCCAGATAATGATTCGCATATCCACTTCATTTTTGATTTCTCTGTTTACGATCGATCTCTCCTCTCCTGAAATCCAAGTCGTTCTCGAACGATTCGTTCGGTTTGATCCAATCGTTCGCGAACGAATTAATCTTTTGTAGTGAATCCGCGATGATTTTTTTCGTTCATGAATGATTATTTTATAATTAGTTGGCTCGTTCGTGAACGAATTTGATGATTTTTGTTTTAGTTTAAAATTTTTAGTGAATTGCTGCATTCGTGCGTGAATGATTCAGCAAATTTGATTCAATCGTTCGCGAATGAATTCATTTTTTGAAACTAATTGGCGATTAAAATTATAAGGTTTTTTTGATATGTAAACGAGTTTTTCCAAAAATGGTTATTGTCGCTTATGAATTATTATTTTGGTCAGTTCGGTCGTTCGCGAACGAATGGATCACGATATCATAATTCACTATTGACAATTTTTTGAGATTTACTTCAGTCGTTCGTGAATGATTCAGTATATTTGAGTTAATCGTTCGCGAATGATTTGTTGATTTTCATTTAATCGTTCGCGAACGAATGAATCGTTCAAGACGAATCAATAGATTGATCAGTTTTAAAAAAATTTTCTTTTCGTTTTTCTTATTTATGATTTTCTGAAGTGATCTAAGTCGTTCGCGAATGATTTTTTAGATTCGGTTCAGTCGTTCTTGAACGAATGAATCGGCGATATAAAATATTGCATGGTTAATTTTTCAATTTTTTTTTTAAATCGAAAAGTCTAAGTCGTTCACGAATGATTTATTAATTTTCATTTAATCGTTCGCGAACGAATGAATCATTTGAGAAAAATCAGTTTATTAATTTTGAAAAAAAAAAACTCAATTACTTATTCCTATTTATGGTTTTCCAATGTGATCTAAGTCGTTCGCGAATGATTTATTGGATTCGGTTTCGTTGTTCTTGAACGAATGAATCAGGGATTATACAATATTACAGGTTTAATTTTTCAATTTTTTTCCTAAATCGAAAAGTCCAAGTGGTTCACATATGATTCATTAACTTTCATTTAATCGTTCGCGAACGAATGAATCATTTGAGAAAAATCAGTCAATTAATCAATTTTGAAAAAAACCTCAATTATTCCTATTTATGGTTTTTCAATTTGATCCAAGTCGTTCGCGAATGATTTATTGATTGAGTTCTATCCAGTTGCTAATGAACAAATGAATCATTACCAAATAACAAAAAACTGGATTCTACGATTTCAAACTTGTTAAGTTATTAAAAAACGCGCAAGTTGTTTGCGAACGATTTATCCAAAATCTATTCTGTCTCAGAATGATTCTTTCTGAAATTAATTACGATTCAAATCGATTTTACCATAAATCCAGTTCGAATAAAATTTGAACCATTCCTATTGGAAAATTTATTCGATAATAAACCACATTCGTTCGTAAATCATTTATTCGAAATGAACTGACACGAATCGCGTGTCTGTATTTTTCGCAATTTCCATTCTACTCATTCGTTTTTTTCACCTCGCCGCATTATTCAGGCAAAAAGTTCATCACACGTTGGCAAACTGATGATCTTTGCAGCTATACACAATGCACAATTTCTACTTTGTACACAAAAGAAAACCGAAATTTATTATAAAAGAATGGGGTCATTTTTCACGATGGCACGCGGCCGTCAACAGAAATCACCTCTCGCTGTTCAAACTGAGCGATTTCTTTTCTGAAACACGTAGAACTAGGCACAGGTATAGGCGGGTACCTCCAGCTACACCCGATGATAAAAGTTTTTCCACATCGTTAAAAACTTCTGGTCGATTTTCCAATTTCCTGCCGGCTGCCGATGCCGTCGGTCGGCCAATACCTTCCACTGTTCAGCGTCAGGCCAGCCCTACTAACCTTTTTTTTTCAGCTCTTGCCGCCCGTCTCCGTTGTTAATTCTACGTCCGAACTGCGGTCTCCGTTGGTCGGAATTATTTATGGATGAAAAATCGAAACCCAGTTGTACCTGTTTGTTTGCCTTGACTGTCTTTCGGGTATCCCAAAGTATACGTTTGGAAAAACGGGACCCGAAAAACGTGATGCCGGTTACGAAATCGCGCAGTGTGCTATTCATACCCCTCGTGTCGTGACCACGTTTTAATGTATTTAAAACCCAACGTAATACATATAGCCGGTTAAAAAAGTTATAATTTTCAAAATGTTGAATGGTATCGTTGACGGTGCAGATTGGATTATAAGGGCGAGGGCGTCTCGCGTGCTCGTCTTATCCTCCTTCTGTCGGGTAAATTTTAATTAAAAACTTCTAAAACCTTTCTCGTACTCGTAATTCGCGGCGGTTTCGTTTTTCATTTCTTTCCGATGATGCTATTCCAGAGTATGACGAACGCGACGTCGACGAGAGCGTGTAATAAAACGTGCATTAAAAACGACGAGCAGCCAGGACCGATGCTTCGGCGGCCAGCGAGAGCGGATTTCATGCGGTAATCAAAGTTGAATATCGTTTGCGTCATTAACTAGCGTGTGTTTTTAACATCGCGTTAACCGTGGTGTAATTTCAGGCCGCGAGAAGGGCTGTAAAGAAGCCCTATTTAGACGTGCGAATGGGTATGGGATATGCCGGATACGAAACGTGATCGAGGATTATGTACTTGATTTTGACGAGAGATTTTAACATTGTGTGTGAAGTATTCGGCGATTGTGGAATTTTCGAGTAGTTTATGGTGGAATTTATCGAATGGCGGATTTCATTTAATATGGTTTATGAGTCTGCGGAGATCGCAGGTTGAGTGGCATTGCTGTGTTTTGCGAATAGTTTCGCGGAGGGTTAAATTGCCTGGTTGGTCGGTCGTCTAATGAGGTGGTGTTTTATTTGGGAATTTTTCGATGAGGTGTCGATTAGATTTGTACGTGAATATTTTGTAAATGAAACGAAATTGGAATCCACTGCATTGAAAGTCTTTTTTGGACATTTTTTCCATCAAAAAAGTCACTTGGTCATTTTTTCCATCAAAAAATCGCGGTTGGTCATTTTTTTGGTCAAAAAGTCACTATTGGTCCCTTTTTCCATTCAAAGATCACTTTTTGTCACTTTTTTCACAAAAAACCACCTTTTCCATACAAATTTTTTGCTTTTTTTCAATCAAAAGGTGACTTTTTAGTCACTTTTTCCGCCAGAAAGTTCCCTGTCAGTCACTTTTCTCTCTAAAAAAACTTTTCAAAATCTTCTTTTGAAATGAGAAAAATCACAAAAATTAAAATTTTTTAAAATCTTTTTTTAAAAAAGTGAAGCACTCGATGTTGCACTACATCAAGTGATGTAACCTTCAGAAAACATTTTGAGAATTGGATCAAATTTTGAGATGAAAAGATCAGGTTTTGAAAAAATTTTGAAATAATAGCTTACAATTTCAAGAATACGAAAGAAAATTTTTAAAAATTTCGAAGAAAAATGTGTAGATTAAAAAATTTTGAGATGAAGAAAATTTAAGAAAATATTTAAAATTTTAGAGTTCGAGAGAATGTGTGGAAAAATATAGAGATCAATTTTCCTAACGTAATCTCAGTTTCTTTGACCAAATTTTACGATAAAATATTTGAAAATTGTGGAAAAAATTTTGGTACGAGATATTTCAGAAAAATATTCGGGGTTGCAATATTTCTGCTCCCTTTACTTATAAAGACTAAAAATTGTCAGGAAACTGAAAAAAATTCGAAAAAAAATTAGGAATGTTGTAATTTCTAGTCCGAAGTCGATGAAGTTTTATCATGAAATTTTGCTTAAAAATCTTAAATCGTTCCTAATCATTGAAAAATATGATTTGTTTGTTGAAAATGTACTTAATTTCCTAAGATTTTTACCTCTGTTTCTCAAAATTGTTGGACTTCATGCTAATTTGGAAAATCAAAGGTAAGATTTA
Source organism: Pseudococcus jackbeardsleyi (assembly GCA_038380155.1). Lineage (NCBI taxonomy): Eukaryota > Metazoa > Arthropoda > Insecta > Hemiptera > Pseudococcidae > Pseudococcus > Pseudococcus jackbeardsleyi. The sequence goes on from CM076240.1 coordinate 7,347,402, forward strand.
GGACGTTTTGAAAATTTCCCCTCCCTCCCTCATTTAGTTTATTTCTTCTCGACTTTGATGTGAATTTTTATGCTTGATCTGATTCAATAAAATTTTTACGCTTTTTGGAATTCATCAGTTTTTTTTGTTTGAATTTTCTCAATTCATCGTCATAAATCAATGAAAAAAAATGAATTTGAGTATTTCATTGAGATAATCACGAAAGGATTGTTAATCAGAATATTTTACGCCAGTTGTACCTACCTAAATAAACCTGATTTTTTTTTCATTTTCCCTTTTTTTTTTTTTTGTAGATTAAAGTGAATTCTGAGGTTTTATACAAACTGATTTCCTAAAAATTATATTTCGAAATAATGAAATGGATGTTTCCCGTTAATCGTTATTTTCCCCAAAAACTTGCTGATTTTTTTCAGCTTTGAAAGAACCGTTGTCGTAAAGAAATGAATCATTTGAGAAAAAAGATTCGAAATTATTAAACTAGAAATCAGATTTTAAAAAATTCAGTTAGGTTTATTGAAGGTACTAGGAGTGATCGTTTTGCGATTTTTTTTTATTTGAATCTTTGAGACTGGGTTCAGACTTAGACATCAAAATAATCTGGTAAAAATTTCATCCACTGGCTTTATTCCTTTCTCTTTCCTCCTCACTTGATCCTGAAATTAACCATGTTCAGTATAGGTATTTTGAAAACTGTTTTTTTTTTTTTTTCAACAAAAAGTAGTTCAAAAAAAGTAGTGGTTGATATCATTGTATGGGTGTTTTTACCTAAAAATCAACTCATATTTTTCAGAGGGCTTTGAAAATATCACTTTTCACGTTCCTTCCTTTATTAAAAAAATGAAAAATTGAAATTTTCTGCTGAAATAATGCTAATAACATCCTTACTGACAGTTTTTTTGAAAAAATTAGTTGAACTTGTTAAATTTTAAGACCAAATAAAGAGAGGAAAAAGTGAAATTTTTACCTTGTCGTTGAAAAATGTAAGTCTTTGATTTCAAAAGAAATCCAGAAAGTTTCAATTTTGTCGAATAAAAATTCGACTAAAAATCTTTTTAGACAGGTGATTAGGTTCTTGTATTTTTTGAAAAATCAAAAAAAAAACATGATTTTCTACTTTTACCAAATAGCTGGAAAAACTTTTTTCAGATGTTTTGTTCTAATACTTTTTTTCGAACTTTCAATCTTCAAACGTTTCAAAACTTTTATAAAAATAATTTCAAAATTTTAAAACAGGTAATTCAAATTTTGAGAAAATTGTTCAAAATTATTGGAAAATGGTTAAAATATTTTCAGAATATCAAGTACGTATATAAAAAATCGTGATATTAATTTCGAAAAAAAATTTAATGTCGTAAATCATCTTTCGGTCCTCTTCTGTGCCACTTTCGTCTCTTTTTTTGATCACAAATAATGAAAAAATCGCCCTCAGATTAATTTAAATACACGAAAATTCCAATTTTAGCGTTAATTGAACGTTGCAATGGAAATTTTATGGACACCTTGGCTTTTTCTAGCCTTCGCAAAATCCAAAGCTAGAAAAGGTATATCGGTATCATTTCGGCGACTAATTACTAAAAAGGTGCGAAGCCGAGCAGAACGTATCTCATTAAACGTTCTATTTTATAATTAAACATTCGCGTTGGCGATATCGGAGCAAACGAAAAATCCTACCCAGTTATCCCAGTAATTTTGCCAAAACCTCCGAAAAACGCTCCAAGGAATTTTCCACGACGATTTAGAAAAAAAAAAGTCTTCGATACACGTGCGATAGATACGAAAGAAACAAGGTAACCGTTCAAAAGCATCCTTATATTTTTTCCTCGTCATCTTTCCAAAACATATACAAACGATAAATAAAACTATGGAAAAGATAACTACGCTGAAAAAAAATCAACCGAAACCAACGTACCAGAGAACACAACCCCGTTAAAAAGATAAACCGAGTGAAATATTCGCAAGAATGAGGAGGGAAAAAACGATTCTAGAGGGAAGCAAAAGTGGGTGTTGAATGTGCAAATTCGCAGCAACATTCTTGGCGGAAAAATTTTCGAAATAATTTTAAAACAGCGTTTTTCGCGATCTTATTTCAACTCTTTTTATCGCGCGTTAAAATCGCTCTGCTCGTTTTAATGTTCCCCTTTCCCCTGCCTCTTTACCGGAGCAGTTTCGCCGATTATATGGGTTGATAAGACAACGAAACCGAGTGTTTTTCGTTGTAAATGTATAAGTGTTTTGTTCGATCGTTTTTACCAATTCCATTTTTTTTTTTTATTTCTGCGAATGTTTTTTCTTTACTCAAATTGGGAATTTTTTTCACTAGAAACAGATGTTGGACGAGAAATTTTTGCCAATAAAATGGAGGTTGGCTGATAAGACGTCGACAAAACGAAAAGGTTGTAATTTTGAAAATTTAATTGCTCTCTCTGGCTGATTTTTATAAGCTCCTTTTTCCCCTCCTTGTCAAGTCTCTAGAGAACCTTTAGATCTGGTTACGATAAGAGTTGTATTTTCGGGAAAAGAGGAGGTAAGAACGGAAAAACTAATCGATTTCTTAGACGAAAATTACGAAGGTATTAATTAGGGCCTGCGGAGAAAGGGCATCCGAAGACGAGGCGAGAGAAATTTTCACTTCGCGTCGCCATCGTCTCGTATTTTTTTCTCCTTTCGCGTCTCGGCCACGATAAAATAAGGGACCGAGGTTGCAGAAGGTAGAGGGGAATCTTAATAACGAAGCGAATTAATTACGAAGCTCGAGAGAGTTGCACTTTTGAGTATACGAAGGCGAAAAACGAAGCAGATAGACACAGAGTGCTTTCAGTTGGCGCGATTTTTTGTACTGCAGTGAAAACATTATAGCTGAAGAAATTCACCGGTTAATTGCGTTCGGGATCGGTAAAGAGGGGGCACGGGGTATAAAACGTCTGTCGAGTATATAGGTGGCATCTCGACTGTGGGCGAGAAGGTGCTTCGGTATTTAACTGTGTAAGAAAAACGACTCTAGTAATTTGAAATTTTCTCGATTAATTCGCGAAATAATTACTTTAGAATCGAAGCAGATAAGTACGCGAGAAGTGGAAAACGCACGCAAAAAGAGAAGCCTGCGTGGGTCGAGGGGGAGGGGGACACGTTGGAAGGCTGAGACGCCGCGTATATAAACTTTATTAATTGAAAATTCGCTCGGCTTTCTGATATCGGATCAAGTTGCGGAGCCTGTTTTCGGATGATCAAAGCGAATGATTTAGGAAATTCGACCCCGAAGATATCGAGGCGTGTTTTTCTATCGTTTGCGACGATTCGTCGATTCGCAGATTTACGCTGCTGGATTTCGGACCGACGCGACGAGATGGCCGAAACGCGAAAGCGAGCAAGGTGAAAAATCATTAAAACTTTTTCCATTTTTTGTTTCGCAAACGCTGTACGACAAAGTTTTTCTGCTCGTCGCCGCGTCCACGATTCGAGATGGAATTTGCTTTAAACGGTTTTATAGCGTATTCCGAGAGGTAATTTTATTATTTTGCGAAATGAAAGATGATGAAGGTGGGAGGAGTGGATGCGCAGATTGGATAGGTGGGAAAGCAAGTTCGTGAAGCTGATTGCAACACGTGAATAGCCGGATTTTCTTTGGGATTTTTTTTTTGGGAGTGAGATGTGATATGTGTATGAGGTGGTCTGAGTGATATTTTTTGTGGGGAGGGATCGAAGTTGGCTTTTTCAGTGGAGAGGGAAGATGGAAAATTGTGGGCTGAAATAGATTTTTGGTTGATTTTTTTTTCGAATTTAAGTGCGATTTTCCATACTTTTTTTGAAATTATACAAAGAACTTCCTGAAGAAATGTTTTTTGAAAATTTTCCTAATTAAGTAACTTTTATTTTTCCAACTAAAAATACAAATGTGACCCGGCCGTAAAGAAGAGACCTTGTGTAAAAAAAAAATCGATGGCTTCATTTTTATGTGTTTGGTCCAGATTTGGTGTCATTTGGACCAAAAACGTGAAAAATGAGACACATCGAATTTTTTTACACTCGGTCCTTTCTTTACGGCAAGGTCACAAATTCATCATTGTGGAGAAGCTGCTCGCTCTTTTTAGCTCTTCATCCAAACCGACTCTGATATGATTCCTCAGTTCTGAAAATATTTTTCCAGAAGCGTTACAAAATAACTGAAAATTAGTCCAAATTGACGAATTCCGTTAAAACTTCCTTTAAAAGTTATGAAAAAAATCTCAAAAATTTGTTCAACGTAGAAAAAAAATTAGGGTTTTTCTTGTTTGGAATTTTGAGAATTTTTTGAACGGAAGAAATTTTCCTCTTTTTTTTGTCAAAAAGTGAATTCGAATTGAATTAGAATTTCTTTTGCGGGAGAAGGAGGAAATCTTTCGTTTTTTTTTTTTTTTGAAATGCGATGAAAAAAATAATGGACAAGCACTTCCTCATTTATGAATCAGTGAAAATCATCGAAAATTACTGGAAAACAGTCTGAATTGCAGCACAAATTCACTGAAAGTAAAAAATAATGAGAAAATGGTTGGAAAATTAGTGAAAATTCACTGAAAAGTCAGTGAAATACATATCTGAAATTTTCTGAAAAAACAGCAAAGCTAAAAATCAATGAATTTTTCTGATTTTTCCTGTGCTGCCATTCTGGCCCTTTTTGTGTGACTTTTCATGGATTTGAAATGAGGGAATTTCTCCAAATTTTGTCAAAGTGTGGTGACAAAATTTAAAAATCTCGAAATTTTGTAGATTGGTGAAATGTTATACACATTTTTTTCGCTTGAAATCGTTTCTGAAATTGAAAATTTTCAATTTATTTCAGTTTGAGAAGGGAAGGAGATTAATTTTTTCATAACTTGAAAATGAAATTGATCAAAATTTTGTCAATGTCATGAAAGAAATCCCGAAATTTCAAATTCTAGCTCGTTTATTAAATTTAAATCGCAATTTTTTTGAAAACATTAAATCTCAAATTTTAATTTTTTTTTAGCGCCCGGGGGAGGATATTAAAACTTTATTTTTTCATATTTGAAAATCTAAAAAATTCAATTCAATTTGATCAATTTTTGTGTTGGAAAGGGGCCTTGTTAATGGTAAAAGATGATGAATTTATTCAAAATTTCAAGAAAATGTTGTGGGAAAACTTCAAATCTTTATTGGTGAAATTTTGATTTTTTTTTTCTAAAAATGATTTAAGTAATGTTTTTTTAAACATATTTTGATATTGAACTGAAGTTATGTTTGTGGAGAAAGAAGAGAAATTTTGTGAAAAAAAAAATTAGTTGTCAAAATTTCATCGAAATGTGGTAAAATATTTCAAAATCTCAAATTTTTACTGTTTGGTAATGGTAACTTTTAAATTTTCTGAAATCTTTGATTCTTATTTTCAGTTTTTTTTTTTTTTTGTGGTGAGCGGAGTATAAACTCTTCATTATGTTTTACTTGGGGGGAGGGGGGGTGGAAGTTCCAATTTCATCAATTTTTCGAATCTTTTATTTTAAAAAATATTTACTTATATTTTTTACATGTTTTCTTTGAAAATCCTAATTTTACTTAAAGCAGAAGATTTTTAATTTTTTCAGGCAGTCTCTCGGAATTGAATTGTAGTTAATTTTGGAAAGAAAGAACAAAAATTTCTCAGCAAAAGATGCATAATTTTTTTTCATAAAAATGTCTTGAAAAAGCGTCAAATGTATACCTAATTTTTCAAAATGCGTAAATTTTAGTAAATTTTTTCTTCATAAATTTTTCTGAATTGAAGTTTTATTGAAAGATCCTAATTTTTCATTACATTTTTTCAAAACTAAATTAGAGCCAATTAATTTTAAAATTTTTAACTCTGATTGTATAATATTGTTTTTAAAAAATGTTAATTCCATGAACAATGAAGCACACACACACGTTCAACCTGAATATCTTCCTCTTTTGTCTATTGAAATACATTATTACAATATATTCTTTTCCCTCGCAAATCTCGCCCTAATTTCAACCATCTCGATTCTCGGTGCAAACTCGGGTGTGAACACCTCTCGAACAAGGATCCTTCGACGACTCGTGATTCGTATCACTCGAGCAATAACCACAGTCACAAGAGTCCTTAACGCTCCGCCGCAAGTACCATAGAGAAAAAATCCTACCCCAATAAATGGCCTTCACCCGTATAACATCGGCCGCTCACTCGAGCCGGAAAACCCACACCTCGAGTACGTCCTCATTTCGAACACAATACTTCGACGAAATCCGATTACCTATCTCAAAAATGTAACCAATTAAGAATGTACCGTCGGAGCGAAACTATTCGCGAGACCGGAGCACACCGTCGAAAGAATTTTCACATTCATGGGCGTCGACTTGCGACGTCATTTGCCTTACGTTCGGTATCTTGTACTTTCACCTTACTTATATATAATTTATAAACATCGCGCAGGGGGTACGCCGTCGGAAAAGAAAATTTTGCCGAGGTAATTTTTAATAATTTCGCACTAAAGCTTCGGCCAAAGCTCAAAGCTCGCTTTCATTCTAGCCAAGGGCGAAGGGTAGACGAAGAAAAAAAAACGTGATGGATTAACCTAATAAAACCTTCTTTTGCTCGTCGTCGCATCTTGGAGCGATATTTTCGATAAATTTTTCAACGTGCGTAGGGCAAACCGACACCTTATTCCTTTAAAAATATTGCTCGTAAAAATAAATCCGAAGTAAATGGTAAACACCGGAGACGCTCCGGTCTTCGGGGAACGATACTAAAAACCTTTAATACGTGTTAAATTGTCACTTAGGGTGTTTTGTTTTATAGCCTGGGAGGAGGAAGGGGATACGGAAGATACCTAGGATGCGAGCATATTACATAAGCATGATTTTCGGTCTTCCTCGACCATTCAGATCCCAACGCAGTGTACCAGCGACACGAATTCAATTTTCTTTTATGGCTTTTAAAACGTCGTAAATTAATAACGCGCATTTGAAAAACTGTGTGACACATTGTGAAGCGAGAGAGTTTTTATTTGGTAATTCGTACGTACTTACGTAGGTTGGGTACTTGATGGTACGTGCAAAATGTATGCGAAATTCGTTGCTATATGTGACGTATTCGTTTATCTGCAGTCGTCATCTTTACGTGCGGTATTAATATTAAATACGAAACTCGTAACCGGGATGTAAATTCGGATGTAACTTGTTTTTTCTGCTCGCTTTCTCATGCATTTCATTTATAAACATTGTACGTGGGAATAGACAGTTGAATAGGCTGCTTTCTTGATTGAACCGCAGCCGAAATTGTCGAGAATTTTAGACGTATTTTCTCGTTGAAATTAAAGCTATTTTGAACTCGAAATGATTTTGGAAGAGATGAAAAAATTCTGATTTGTGGTGCTCTCGAGACATCTCATATTGTGCCAGATGTACAAGATTTAAAATTTTAGACCCTGCATTCCTTCATAGAGGCCAAACTTGGAAGGATTTATCTATTTTTCAACCGCTACTGAAAGGATGACCAGAGCTTGCAAAAACCTTCGTTTTGACACCCATATCGTATTTTTCAAAATTTTAGACTTTTTTGCCCCCAGGGCCCTTAAGGGGCTCAATTTTGATATTTATATCAAATAAGTATCAGAATGAGAAACAGTGCTTCTGAAGCCATAAACTTTGATGCCAATATCAGAAAATCAAATTTATCGAAATGTTGGGCCCCTCTTTCCTAAGGGGCCAAATTTTGGGTTCAAAGTTTAATAAGTGCCAGAATTGGATTCAGCGCCCTCGAAAACCTATATTTCGATACCCATATTGTAATTTTCAAAATTTCGGACCCCTTTTCCCCTGGGGCTCAATTTTGGTTTAGAGGTCAAATGAGTACCGTAATCGGAATCAGCATCATTCAAACTTACATTTCGATACCAGTATCGTTACTAACAGGATTGGAGTCCAGAATTTAAAAAAAAGAGTATTTTGAAGCGTTGAACCCGTTTTTGGTGTTACTTTGACTTTAAATTTAAAATTGAGCCCCCAAGGCGAGGTGCGAGGGGACAAATTTTTCAAATTTTCGAGTGGGGTATCGTTTTATATGTATTTTGGGCCTCTAAATTCATATCCGAAGTCTATTTTGCCCTAAGTTGAAAATTGAGCTCCGAGGGGGGGTGTAAGACAAATTTCGAAATTTTCGAGTGGGGTATCGTTTTAAATGTATTCTGAACGTCTAAATTCATATTTGAAATCAATTTCACCTCCCGAGGGAGGTGGAAGGGGAATTTTTTTGAGAAGGGTTTTCAACTACTAAGGAGTAATTCAACTTCAGTCGAGAATTGAAAATCTCAAAATAGTATGAAACGATAATTCACTTGAACATTTTAAAAAATGGCCCTTTCACCTCTTTGCTCGAAGGCTCAATTTTCAAATTGGGGTAAAACTGACTTCAGATATGAATTTAAAAGCCCAATATCCTTTTTTTCACAATTAAATTCTTTTTACTTTTTTTCTACATGGAAAGGTAAAGAAATTTTTTATAATACCAAATTATCAATCAGCATGAAAATTAATACCATCAAATACCATTTTTGAAAAATGGCATTACCTAAGCCTCCCCGCATTGTTCAAATAAAAAAATCTTAAACGTTTTACCATCACGTCAAAAAAATGCTACTAAATTTCCAACCGCAAAATCGTCGTTTCCTACTAAGCAGCTCGTACAAGAAAGAAAACCTATACAAAACCCCGGTGGAGGAAAGTACGAATTCTAAAACAAGCTTCGTATACGTTCGATTTCATCGTGCATTCATTTTTTTCCACGTACGTAGGCAAATTGCGTACACGTTTGCCGCATAAACCTACGCGACAAAATCCAAATCCGCGAACCAATCGACGCACGTATTTAACCCATCGATGGAAGAAAAAAGACGGAAAATGCGACGAGGAAAAAGGAAACACATTTACGATGTAAATACAACGGCGACGCATCGCAAACGTACCAGAGAGAGAAAAAAATCGGCACGCACCTGCGAAAGGGATTTTTCTATATGAAATACTCACTTATAACGAATTACATACGTACGATTCAATGACGCGAAAAATAAGTAAAAGAATTCCGCAAAACGCGAAAATGTTGTTTTCAAATACATCTACGAAGCTGTTCCCGCTTCTCTTTTTTCTCTCAGTTGCCTCTTGCGTGAAACTTCATTCGTCAAAAATTTACGACACACAGACGTTTTGAATACAGTACGAGGAGTGGTTCGGGGAAGGGCACGTTGTGTGAGAGAGAAAAAAAGATCCAAACATACCAGCAGCGTCATCGAGCCGCAAAACGTATTCGTAATAATAATAAAAATTCGACGACTTTTTCTCAATATATTCTTTCTTACCTTTTCCTATTCGAATAGTAGCTATTTCCAGGATCTTTTATTCCCCCTATAGCTACGTATCTTTTTTCTTCTCAGAAAGAAACGTGTCGTATTCGTGAGAAAAAAAAATTCGTGAATACATTTTTCACTCGGTAATTACGTACTTGTCAAAGCTTGTATTTTAACAGAAACTTGGCCAATTTATCTTCTACCATTTTTTATTTCGACACAGATCGTCGAAATTTTATGCATTTTTATCATCGTACCGCAAATGCATCTTTTTTCAATACTCATGGATCTTTCATTCTGTCGTCTTCCTGAAGTACTTAGGTAGGTATCTTTATATTCGCTCGTTTTGAAAATAAGCTACAGCTTGAATTCAAAGTCTCCTGCTTTATATAATTAAAAAATTAAAACGTTTCGCGTTTCTCAAACATTTCTAAGTACCTTATTTTTTTTTTACTTCGTCGCGAAAAAAAAAACCTCTAGAATATTTACCGGTCGACAAAAGAAGCGAAAAAGAGGAGACGAATGACGCGAGGAATATTACGTTTCCACTTGTGTAACTATCGTCTTTCAATTTACGGTTTGTTGAAGGAGTTAAATGTATCAAAATCTTAAAACTGAATTTATAGTGTTTATTTTCAGCGAATAAATTCTTCATTATGTTAGATTCAATCGAAATAACGAAGATTGAAAAGCTTACGGTAATCCGAAAAATTTGTCTTTTTTGTACGGGATTATGGTTGGAAATGAAAACGCTCTCTAATATTATTAAATCTTTACAATTCGCTTGTACATAGTCTTGCTCGGTGAAAAGTATCGTATTTTTCGATGAATAGGGTTGAATTATTATTTTATGCTGAAATTTAACTATTGTATTAATTGTGGGAAATCATCAAATGAAAATGAAATAAGAGTGAAATGAAATGAGTACCAAAATTACTGTAAAGTAGAACTTTACCACGAAATACTATAACTGATTTTTTATTGTGAAGTACATACAAGTTATGCAAAATACTACCTACATAATTTTATGATGAAATAACCATGAAATAACCATTTCATCATAAAATACCAATTCTACCATAAAAATACAAAATTTACCAACAAAGTACCAGTTTTACCAAAAAATACCAATTTTACCAGTAAATATAGGTTTTTACTTTTACCTGAAATACCAGTGTTTCAATAATTATTCTTTTCCTGTGAAATCCAAATTTGAATTTTGTTTTGAAGTTTGAAGTATCACTTTTTCTGTAAATTACCTATATTCATCGTAAAATATTAATTTTACCGTAAAGTACTGGTTTTTACCGTAAAATACGAATTTTACCATAAAGTACTAAGTGTACCGTACATTACTGATTTTAACTGCAAAATACCACTTCTTACCTTAATATACGATGATTTTACCATAAAGTGATATTTTTTACCATAAATTACCATTTTACCATAAAATATCGTTTTCTACTGTAATATAATAAATAAGTATATGCTTACTATTTTTACTGTTAATTACCAATTTTACCGCAAACCATCATTTTTACTGTAAAATACCGCTTTTACCATAAAAATATGATTTTACCGTAAAAAAAAACATTTTCACCATAAAATACCGTTTTTATCGTAAAATACCATTTTTACCGTAAAATACAATTTTTTACCGTAAAAACCCATTTTTACTGTAAAATGCCATTTTTACCATAAAATATCATTTTTACCATAAAATATTATTTTTACCATAAAATATTATTTTTACCATAAAAAACCGTTTTTACCATAAAATACCGTTTTTACCGTAAAATACCGTTTTTTCTGTAAAATACCAATTTTACCGTAAAATACCAATTTTACCGTAAAATACCAATTTTACCGTAAAATACCAATTTTACCGCAAAATACCAATTTTACCGCAAAATACCAATTTTACCGTAAAAATACCAATTTTACCGCAAAATACCAATTTTACCGTAAAATATCAATTTTACCGTAAAACATCAATTTTACCGTAAAATATCAATTTTACCGTAAAATATCAATTTTACCGTAAAATATCAATTTTACCGTAAAATACCATTTTTACCGTAAAATACCATTTTAACCGTAAAATACCATTTTTGCCGTAAAATACCATTTTTACCGTAAAATACCAATTTTACAGTGAAATACATTTTTCAAACTGTAAAATACCAGTTTCACCGTGTAACCTTCTTTACTATAAAATACAGTTGTTTGCTGTCATGTGAATGTTTACTAATTTTACTGTAAATTACCGATTTTACCGCAAAATACCGTTTTTTACCTTGAAATGACTTTTTACCATAAGAAATTTGGCTGTTTGAGTGAATTTTTTTAAGGAAATGTGCGGTTCGAGTTTTGAAAAAAAAATAACTTTCATAAATATTGAGAATTTCCACTTCTTTGGGAAATTTTAAGTATGCAACAATTTAATGGAAATTACACGTAGTTCATTGGTTAGAAAGCTGAGTAAGTACATGTAAGCATGTTTGATTCGAGTGAATACAAACTTCAGTTCCTCCTCCCACCTCCCGGTTATAATATCAATTACGCCTCAACTTCTTTAATTTCCAAGATAATATCCCTATCGTATTTATGCAAATTATTCTAGCACAGCAACCAAAATGATACAGGATCGTAGCAAGACATTTTCCGCCACGATAAAGAAAGATATGCGAGGAAACGCCGCCAAAACACTCGACACAATATCAAAGCCGATTAATTTTTGTGACATTACACGTACACATACGAGGAGCCCCGAAGACTTACACTTTGACTGTACAAAGGTGCCACAGGGAACGAATCCTGCTCACGAAATTAACGTGATAATTCAATTTAACGGCTCGTAGCGTAAATGCCAACAACGACAGTCTTGGAATGCCGGTAGAATAAGAGCACAGCAAAACGAGAGGAAACAGAATGAATCCGGGGAAACCTATCATCGAGCTAATGATATTAAGAATTAACGTCTTTCAGAACAATGCAATAAAACGGTACGATTAATTGTGCATTGTGCCGAAGCACACGCGATGTATATGTCGCGATTTATACTTGATACTCCTCCATTGCTTATAGAATCGTAATTCGTCAACTCGCTGTAAGAATATCCGTTGTCAGTCGTAGGTCATTAGGGAACGATGAGGTGATCTGAAGAAGTGAGAATTTACGTATGAGTAAACTCCAGTGTCACAGAAACTGAATTATTGACGATGTGTAATAGACAAGGTGAAGGATTATTTCGTGATTTTCTCCCTTTTTGGTGAGAGACGGGGAAGCTGGTGGACTGTCTCATCCAAAGAAGTCAATTATTGTAATTTATAGTTGAAAAAAATAACGTTCAGGTCTGAAAATTTAGGTAAGTAGTGGATTTATATTTTTTAAAATTGGTAAAATTTCATAATTTGTGATGTAAAATTGAGAAAAAAGCAGAGGAACCAGTTGACAGCACCGCCAAAAATAATAACGTTGTATTCTCACTCAAAAAATTTTGTTGATTAAAAAATGTGGAAAATTGAAATAATTCATCACTCGGCGGTAAGCAGGGGAGGAAGTATTTTTATCCTATGTTATCAAATTACCAACAAAAAAATTTCTATAAATCAAAAGTTTTGAATTTAGGTATATAATTTGCTGTGACGACGTGTCATTTTACTACCTAACACTAAATCAAATTTTATGGTTAATTACCAATTTTGCAATAAATTACCAAATTTTACAGGCAATTACCAATTATATGGTAAATGAGCAATTTTACGGTAAATTACCAATTTTATGGCAAATCACCAATTTTTTGGTAAATTACCAATTTTTTGGTAAATTACCAATTTTATGGTAAATTCCCAATTTTTTGGTAAATTACCAATTTTACGGTAAATTATCAATTTTACGGTAAATTACCAATTTTACGGTAAATTACCAATTTTACGGTAAATTATCAATTTTACGGTAAATTACCAATTTTACGGTAAATTATCAATTTTACGGTAAATTACCATTTTTACAGTAAATTACCATTTTTACGGTAAGTTACCAATTTTACGGTAAATTACAAATTTTGTGGTAAATTACCAATTTTACTGTAAATCACCAATTTTACCATAAATTACCAATTTTACCTTGAAATACTGTTTTTACTGTAAATTATCAATTTTCCTGTGGGTTTGAACTCAAAGTTTGAAAAATTGTGCTCTAATAGCACCTCAAATCTATATGGAATTCTCTCATAATATACTTTTTTTGGGGATCAAAATTTTTCTTTGAGTTGGAATAACTTCCTTGTCAGGGTTTCTAGCCCTGAACACAAACGTTGGTTTTACTATTTAATCATTTTGTTCTTTTCGTTTTTTTAAAAAATTTTGAATCCGCTCTCGTAAGTAAATAAATCAGCCGTGATCAAAATCGAAGCCAGATTCGTGATTCACGAGTCAGGGAGTGAGTACTTACTAATTAAAATGGATAAAAAATTATAATTTTCTCTGGACACGACCTAATCTTCTTCAAGCCAAAAAATTTCAATTTTAGTCATTTAAAATATATTTTTTTTTTTTCAGAACAGAACCCCACAATTTTTATCATTTTTTGTCCATATATTTTGTAAATGATGAAAATTTAGTCTAACTGCTTAACGTGCAGTTCGTAGTAAAAATGGAAAAAATGACTTTTATGAAAAGAAGGGTTCGACCAAATCGATGATTTCGCCATTTTCCGAAAATTTTCAGCATCGTATCCGAATAAATATGCTTTTTCTTTTCGACTAATACCCCATTAGGCTTTTTTACCAAGTTGGTACGATCCTCCTCCCCCTATCGAATATTTCTTTTGCATCGTAGGACCTGTATGTACAGGTACTCCTGAGGGAATAATTCGTATACGTACATTTTACATTACCTACCCTTCATATATACACGTACAATACACCCTATTATGGCACTTTCGCTGGTATAGGTAAGTTACCTACATGGCTGATTCTGCTCTACGTCATTAGGAAAATGTATCTGCTACACGTACCCTTCTTCTTACTCAACCACACCTCTTCTTGGTAAAAAATATCTCGTACGTAGCGATTAGCTCGTATAATCGTTAATATTAACACACTCGCGTGATAAATCATTCGTCCTCTCTCTCGCACCTTTTTCCGACGACATTGCGACGCGACACGTTAAACTCGCTAGAGTACTTCTCTCTTATACCCGTACATAGGTATTCGACCACCTGAGCTTGTTCGGTGGAGGGAGAAAACCCACCCCAGTCGACGCGACGCACCGGTCGATGTAAATTTTAATACCTTGATTACCTGCCTTCGAGACTAAATTCGAATCTGCGGCGGGCGAGATGATATTAATGATGTCAGGCTGCTGTGGCTCGAAAGAGGGTTCAAAAATCTTGGCTCAACACCTGCGATGAAAGCTTTTCGCTTTTTTGGTTTGATTATTCAACAGGTTGGTAAACGACGTATACTTTGGTATCAATTACGGTATCCTTAGTCGTCTTCCTTTTCACCCTCTTGTTACCCCTCCCCCCGGCTCAATTCGAGTACCTATTTGACGATCCATTTAGTCTAAGCTAAAAGGGTTAGCGTTCTATTCGCCGTCGTGTCGTATATAACAAAACAACGCTACCGACTTTGTCATTTACACCACAGTGACGTGTAAAAGCTTCCTTTTGATCAAAGTATCCCCCTCTGCCTCGCTTTTAAGTGGAATGACGCGGCGTCGCGTCGCACTGTCGATACAATTTTTTTCAATTTGTTTTCGTCAATTGTCCTTTCTCGTCTCTCTTTGGTGTCTCGTTGTTTTCATTTACGTCGTAATGGTTTGTTGTCGTTCTGTCGCGTATGTTACGAGGGGGTATGATCAAAGAAATTCGACCCCTATTTTCTAGTCTGCTCGACGGTTTATGCTTTGACCAAGGTTGCGTTAGAATTGGCTATTAATCGTGACGTGATATCTTGATTAATATTTAGAATGGTGTGATGAAATTGAGAGTTGGGAATGTTTTTCCAGACTTTTTTTTATTGATGAGTTGGAAAAAATAGATGGTTTAAAAATATCTTAAAAATGAAAATTTTAGTTTTTTTTCTGATTTTTGTACCATTTTTATGGAATTTTTCGTGTTTCAAATTTTCTCAAAAAGATCTCTCCTCCTTTCGCGTATACCTACTTGTTTTGAGGGGAATTTCAAACACTTTTTATGGCCCATTTTTTCAACTGGTGAATTGTAATTATTTTCTGATTGCCCCTTCCCTCCTCACACTCCTATTCTCTCTCCTCTCCTCTTCTCACTTCACTCCCCCTCCCCTTCAAAAATTTGTATTCCTATTTTGTTTGTGAATTTGGTTGTAGCGAAACTAGGATAAAAATTTTTATTGAAATTTTCAAATGCCAAAAAATAATCTTAGAACGAGTTTTAAGTATTAATTTTTTGTTGGAAAAAAATTCAACAAGAAAAACTTTTTATCCAAAATATCGAGATTTAGGGTGAATTTGTTAACATTTTTTTCATCTATATAAATTCATCAAAATTTCAAACGTCAGAAGGAAAAATAATTTGACTTGAGCAAATCCAGAGCCAAACTGTTTGAAAATCGAAATATCTGAACATAAAAAAATGAGCTGAGTATAAATATTTTATTAGGTAGTACCTGATTTGTAATAATATAAAATGAAAGTTTTAGGTGCCTAAACACAAAATTTATCAATTCCAGACATAGTTGAAGAATTTGGCTTCTTGAAAAATTCAAGAGAAAAATTTCGAGATCCTTGCTTTTTGTAGCAAAACTGTCCATTTTGTTTCATTTTCTGTTTTTTTTTTTACCACTATGAAGAAATTCTTGCTTCTAGCTATTTTATGATTTTTTTTTGCATGGATAATATATTTTTTCACTCTTCCCTATCCAGACTTTTTCACGTCGAAATTACAAGGTTTTTTGCCCCTAAAATGAAAAAAAAAATGTTAAATTTGTGTTTTACTACCTTAAATTGTAGATTCCGACATATTACTCGCCATGTAAATTTTTCCATCTCATTCCTGCTCCCCTCCCATGATGGGCCAGGTTAAGAAAAAATATGACTTCGAATCAGAGAACAGGAGGGAGGAGATCTGATCCCTTCGGCTCCAGCACCGAGATTTTTGTTCAAAACTCTGGCTCGAACGGCTTTTAAAAAAGTGCCTCCGGTTCCGCTCCAAAAAATCGTCCGAAGAGGGCTTCCTTCCTCCTGCCTTCCTCCCTCTGACATCGTTCCGGGTTTCTGGCCATCCCAGGCATCAGGAGAAAGTGCTCCTTTCTCCGATTCTGGCTCCAATTCCGAAATTTTTTAAAAAGTGCCTCCGACTCCCAAAAAATCTTCTGGAAATGGCTTCTTTCCTTTTCCCCTCCTCCGATTTTGCACCAGATTTCTGGTCGTCCCAGGCATCCGGAGGGGCCCATTCTTTCTCTGGTTTCGGCTCCTGCTCCGAGATTTTTCAACAAAATCATTTAGAAGGGGAACCCTCCTCCTTTTGGCCCCACTCCTGATCCCTGCTTCGAATTTGTGTTGAACTCCTACCTCAAAAAACATAATTTTTCATAAAATTGAAACATTTTAATTATGTTTTATCCAACGTTTTTTATTTTTTAAAATTTTGTTTACAATTTCCACAATTTTTATGAATTTTAAAATTCTTGTGAATTTTTTTTTGTTTCTCTAAAATTCTTATCGAAATTTTCAGCGTTTTAAAAGTTTTTTAAGAATAATTTTTTCAAAATTTGAATTATTTTTACACTTTGAATAATTTTTATAAGTGATTCAACGTTTCTTCGTAATTTTTTTACCTTTTCATGCAATTTTAAAGATTTTTTCAAACCTTTGAATGATTCTTTTTTGGAAATTATAGTCATTTTTACATTTGAAATATTTTTTTCTAGCCTTTAATCAAGCCTGGCCATATTTTGTGACAATTACCATCAATTTTTTCTAAAATTTCACACATCTTTGCAATTTTTTAAGTCATTTCTGAGCAACATTGAAACTTTTTTAACCTTTCGATTAATATTTTTTTCAACGTTCTGGCTTGACTTTCAAAAGTTATCAATTTTAATTTTTTGTTTTTACAATTTTTACGAATTTTTGTAATTTACGGTATCATTGAATGGTTTAAAAAAATTTTAGTTCTCAATTTTTTTTCTTTTCTTTCTTTTTTTTTTTGAAAAGACGTAGTCAGATTGATTTTAATAAACCGCAGTATCAACGTTCGTCAAAGATCGAAGTTCGAGCTACTGCCACAAGTGTGTTGAACCGTTTACCAACCCTCTCCTCGTTTCCTCTCCGACCGATATCCATCGCATCCAATTTCTACGCTGCGGAAAATAGAAATATCGTTAATAAAAACTAGCGGATTTCGTCCTCCGTTTTGCGGGGTAATACGATACAGATTGAATTTTTATATGGCTTTTCTTCCCCATACCATCGAGATTGTTAAATTCCATAACCTCTCCTTATATGTACTCAATTGCTATACCATCTGGATGAAGGTTTTCGTTTTTATGATCCTCCCTCCCCCTCCCACGCTTCTCACTCGATTACTTACCGAATAGAATTTCGATTGAACCCACGATAGCGATATCGACTAAATCATATCGTCGAGTTTTTTTTCCTCCTCTGCGGTTCGATTCTTTATTCAAACTTAATTAGAAAAGTTCTTTCTTGAAGGACGACCCTTAGAACCGCAGCGTGTTGGGCAACGGTGACTTGATGATCGAGTAACACGTAATTCGGACATTTCTCTTGGGGCAATATCGGCCTAGACCTTGTTTGAAGTATAAATTTATCGTAATTAGGTATTTACACGCGGTTGGCCGGCTCGCGAGGCATATTTAATGTCGAAAAAATACGCTATTAGGGGTAAAAATTAATCGAATTTTCGAATAACGATGTGATACCTCGTCTGTTCTAATATTGGGTTGAGAAAGAGCAACCTTATCGTACGATAATGTTGAAAGTGTAAACTTTTACTCGTTCTATATGGTTCGTAGCCACATTACTCATCGAAATGTTTACCCGAGTAAGGCAAAGTTCTATGTCGCCCTTCGCCCTCTGCCCTTTAACCAGGGCTCCTTCGTGGGGTAAAAATATGAACCTTATAAATTGCTCGGTTTTTGTAATTGTTCGAGTTTATATAAGACATTGGCTTCGGTTCACCTCGCAACACCGTCAGCTGTAAAGATTTAACCATCATTTACGCACGTACGAACCCCTCCCCTCCCCCAGACCTTCCACGATGCTCGGTAAATTTATCATCGAAATCCCTTTATAAAATATTAACTCATTTCACCCTCCGCTCAGCTCGTATTTTCGCCTTCGAAAACGCGAGTCGCGAACGCGAACGATTTAACCGCCAAATTAAATCTCGATTTTTCCTCATTTTTTCGTATTTCGCCTTGTTCTCGATTTAATACGACGATAATTATCGTTATTACGTTTTACCGCCGAAGAAATAGCTGGCGAGAGAAAAAAGATTAAGAATTTTGTTCTTCTCGCTGTTAGGGTGGAAAAAATTTCGCAGTCCTTTTGTTGTTTTGTTGTTATTTTTACATAGTACTTTATTAATGCGGCGACAAACGGAGCGCGAATTCAATTATACGAACCATTGTTCGAGTCCCGTTCCCTTTTCGCCTTCGCTCGATTCTATTTTCAGACCGTTATAATTTCATTATCTTAGGTTGAGGCGGGAAAAAAAAAAAACGTTTCGATGGAAAACATCATCATTGTAATAATGTAAACGCGACTCGACGACGTGACGAAGAGAAGAGTCCGAATATGGGGGTGGTTTGGGGTGAAGGGGGAATGGAATTCGCGTTCGCATGTTTTCCTCGTATGTTTATTGTACTGTTATAGTATGTTCGTATTAAGCAGGTATTTTGCATTCTTTCACGAAACTCGGAGTCGTAAAAAGCTATGAAATGGGATGAGAGGGGAAGATAAGCTCGTAAAAAATCATCCCCCTTGACGAAGGGTAGTTTTAGATTATATCTTGGTAATGAGCATCGTATAGTTATGTTCTACCTGTTGTTGGCGTCGTGTATGGTTAAAGCTCAATTTACCTATTAAAAATTCCTCGTTTGGAGAGAACGACATGATGTCGGATATCAACATACCGACGTTGGCTTGTGCACGCGAATTGTACCTAATTATTCGTGCGAGGATTTGGATTCGTATCGAGCCATTGACCGAAGTATTTTGTTGAAATGGTGATGAAAGAATTGAAAACGGTTGGAATATTGTTGAGGGGTATTTTCGATGAATTTTGAAAATTTTGGGATTTTTTTTTTGGGGGGGGGGGGGATTTTGCCTTTTAGGGTATAATACTGAAATATTCGTTGAAAATTATGATTCCTAGATTGTTGAAAAGTAGAAATTAGATTTGAATGACTAAAAATTATTTCTGAAATTCTAAAATTTTAATTAAAAAAAATATATATGTAATGTATGTCTATCAAAGTTTCGTGTATTGAAATATCACCAAAATTGGCAATATTTTTTGAAAAAGGATGATGAAATTGTCCAAAAATTTTTTGGATAAAGGACCCAAGGTAGATGAAAATTACCATAATTTAAATTCTAATTTTTCTGATCTCAAGTACAAAATTTACCTTCCTTTTTTTCTGCTCAAAATTAGAATTTTGTAAAAGAAAGTCGTGATTTTCAAAAATTTTCTTCTCAATAGAACAAATTCCTCTTCCACTTTTGCAAAAAAAAAAAAAAAATGATAAGAAGAAAGAACATTACTTTTGATAGTTTTTCTTTACCAATCAATTTCTCGGAAAAAAGGTCTATTACCTTCAAAAACTTTTCCACTGTGATCAAGAAGATGCTCCCCCTCCCCTCCCCCTCTTTCTCTTCCTCTCCCTCCCCATACAAAAAATACGTTATTTTGGATAGTTTTTTCTTTCCTTCTAATCGATCAAGAATTTCTTTCTTAAAAAAATCATCACCTTCGACAATTTTTCTGTTTCAGCTCGATTTTCTCGACTAGAAATCTAAAAAAAAATCGAAATTTCATCACACGAGAAAAAGAAACCCCTTTTACCCCTTCCCTCCGTTTTCTCGATTCGGTTCCCACTTTTAACAAAATTTTTGAAATTGAAAAAATGGGCATTTGAAGTTGTACTGTTTTTTTAAAGTTTGCAATATTTGTATTGAAAGTGATAAATTTGGTTGGAAAAAATTATGATTCAGCATAAAAATTTTGAATTTTTCTTTCATTTTTTACAAATTTTTTCAAGTCAAAATATTATTAAATTTCTCAAATTTATTTAAATAAAGCAGGAATTGGAGTTTGGGTGGGCATCTCTATTCGAAATGTCTGAAACAATTCAAAATTACTTTTGTGAAACGCCAAAAAGGAAAAAGTTCATACCTATGTATTTACGTGATGAAAATTATTCGATCGTGCCATTAAAATTTTACAAAATATCGTGAAACTGTCGTCTGCAAATATAATGTAAAATTTCGTGAGGAATCAAATTTTTTCTCTTTTAGTTCTGAGAGAAGGGAAGGGAACAAAAATCATCCTTCGGGTTTTTCGAGCATTTAAAGCTGGAAAGATTTTTTGGATGAAAATCTGTCTTACAAAAAATAATCTTATGAGTATTTCCAGCTTTTGAGCTTAGAATGATTTTTGGGATAAATTTTCTCCTCACAAATCATCCTTCGATTTTTCCATAGTGAAATTCGAGAAATTTTCATTCTAATATAATATTTTTTGTATTTTCACAAGATTGATTATCAGGAAATTTTTTGAAAAATTACAAAAAAAAAATAGGTAATTTAAACATCACAACAAAGTTTAAAATTGTTTCAAAAGTTGGTAGAAAATAAAAATTAGGTGTATAAAAATATTTAAAAAAATTCCATATGCCCCGAATTTTTTTCTGAAAAATTGATTGAAAATTTATAACAAATTGTTGAAAACAAAAGAGGTGAATTGCAAAATATGGCTCTGGAGGATCTAACCACGTTCCAAATGCAACATGGTAACGCTCTATTCAATGAAAAAAAATTACACAACTTGTTTGAAAGTTCGAAACCAAATCTAGCTTACTTGACGGAAGACGGATCATCGCTGCCCCTTTTCCGCCTCTTCCTGAAATTGAAAATGAAAATTTCATGGCGGATGTTTGAAAAATAACCATCAGTTTGTTTTTTCTAAAAGATTTTTCAAAAAGCTCCAACCCATTTTTATTAAGTGTCCTTGATCCTTGGATCATGCTACAATTTTCATATTTTTTGGGGGGGAGGGTCGTCAAAATTTTGTATTTTGATGATGATGGAGTACCAGAAAGTGAAAAAAAAACCATGGAAGGAGGGTTGAAATGTAGATGAAGAAAGAATGGCATAAAATTTGAGAAAAAATTGTTCGAATTTTTGGATAAAAATTAATTGAAGCGTTAAAAAATTACAAAAGTCAGGAAAAAGTTGAAAAAAATTGTTCGTAGTAACGAAAAAATTTTCAAATTTGGTAAATTGTCACTCGATGATAGAAATTTTCAATAAATGAATCAAGCATCTAATAGTTGATGAGTACCTCATATAACGAGACTTCTCAAAAATACTTCGTTTGAAAAAACCATAAAAATGATATTTTTAATAATTTCAAAATAAGGGTGAATTTTAAATGGAGAAATCAATTTGAATTATTCGTGACGAAGAAAAGAAAATTTGTCAATTTTATTTAGGTCAGTGTCATTATTATGAATAAGATATCACTTCCATCGATTAAAGATGGAACCAAACTTGTCGATTAAACTCTTATTCTTTTTCTTGGCTCATCTCTTTTTCATAAGGTCGCCTTATGAGAAATACGTGCTGGAGACGGCGGCGCGTCGCCTTATACACATCCTAATCGAGGCCAAACGATCGAGGCGTTCGAGGGGAAAGAGCTGGGTAATCTAAAACGGCACATTTAAGGCTATAAATTTTACCAAAAGGTAGGTAGGTATACACGTAGACATGTTTATCTTGGCTAACTTTCAGCCTGTTGTGTGTGCCTATCTGCCAAGCAGCCATGACGAGGCGACGTCGTACTCTGCCATGCATCAGAACTTCGCAAGTGTGAAAATATTCATCTCTCGGATTTATACCGCGTGTAAAAGTATGTGCCTGGTGCCTGTGGATAGAAAACGGAGCAAATAAACAATTAATCGTACACCTTGTTGCGTCTAATGCGAAGTTGTGCTTTTATACAAAGGCTCCATTAACGAAACTTTTCTACCGGAGGGGTAAACTTGGTGAACTTGGTGATGTGAAAAAAAACTTAAGAATCGCTGGGCAGATTTCGTGTGTTCTGTGCTGAACCGATGGATCGATTTTTTTACAAATTTTTACAATTTTTGTGTATTTTTCGAGTAAATTTGGTAAATTGAGGTAAGAATTTGAGATATTCCAGAACGAATGAATCTAGCACGTGTGATGTTTGGCTTTTTGTAATCTAGTTACTCGTATTTGTTGGATTTTTGATTTCCGAGTTTATGATTTTGCTTTCAACGAGGCTTAAAATGAAATGCTTTGATTGCATGAGTTAGCACGTACATTCGTATTTTTGTATCTGCACGATGCTTACGTATTGTATGGCCAAGCTGTACCCATTTTTTATACATAAATGTACGAGATATGATACATTTCATCCTTGTATTGTAGATATACGTATTTTTTTCCATCTTTGTATAAACTAAGCTGCCGAGAAGTGATGGTTGAGATCAAAGCGAACTGTGTAATTTGTTTTTTAGCTGAATAGTATATCAAATATTTAACCTGGTGAAACGAGCAAGCGGTGTGAAAAGAGGAGAAAACGACGAGCGAAAATGAAATGATAGTAATAAAATTTTTTCTCGACTTTTTTTCTGTTACGGTTAACTTTTTAATTTGGTTTCGCTACGAGGTTTTTTTTCCTCCTGTGGAAGAAGACTCGGCGACGTGTGGAGTTGGCATGGCGTTTATGTTATGAATTGGAGGAGGGAGGCAAAGAGTTTAATTTTTTTAAAAGCGCAAAATACAGTTTAAATAATATTTATCAACGAGTTTATTTTTAGACGGATTTGAAGTCTGGGGAAATTGAGATGTGAGGTGGTTTGAAGTTTTTCTGAAATGGGAAAAATAGGGATTTGGGTTGATTGTGAAGTTGATGGAAGGGGCGGTTTGTAGTTTGCTCCTGTAATTTGTCGATGCTGCAACCCAATCAATATCAGTGTCAGGGGGTTCAAATTTTTGGGGAGAAGGAAGTTATTTTATATACGTGATTGGTATTTTGGATTTTTTAGTTGGTTAATTTTTTTTTGAAAATTTATTTTGTTGAAATTCCAAAGAACTTGAAAAATATTATGTTGATATTTGGCCTTGCCCAAAAACATAAAAATTTAAGTAAAAGAACTGTACTTACAGCTTGAGAATTTTTAATTATTTGTAACATTTTCGATGTTCAATTTTCGAATTAATTATGAATATGGATTTTCTGTTTTTAAAATTTTTTCAAGTGTGGTTGTAGAAATGGTAGATTATTTCGATATTTTCAATAAGTACTGACGTCATTTGAACTACTATGAAAAAACAAAATGATAAAATTTATTCAAAAAAATTACATATATCGTGTCCCAATTCTCAAAATAAATAAAAATCATTTTTTGAATAAAATTCATTTTTTTGGATAAATTTATTCATTTTTTTGACAAATTTTATCACTATTTTGATTACAAAAATATTATTTTTTAGAATAAATTTTACCTATTTTGAGAATTGTGACACGTTATCATTTTTTTTGAATAAATTTTATCATATTTTGAGTAAAATTTAATTATTTTGGTAAAATTTATTTTTTTTTTGATCAAATTTATTCATTTTTTTGATAAAATTGATTTTTATTTGTGTACTTTTTCGTAATGTGGTCACTACTTGATTGATTTGGGTCACAAAAAGATGTATTTTCTGAAAATCACCATCAGTCAACAGTAAATCGTTGTTTTCGTGAATTTTTCTTTTTAATAAAATACTAGCAAATTCGAGTTTATTTGTTGAAGAAAAATTGAAAGAATAAAGAAAATTGGAAAATGACTTATTCTTTGATTTTCGAATTTGGAATTTAATCATATTTCAAGTTACAGTGATTTTGATTTTTTTTGGAGTGTAAATTTTAGGAGAGTAATTGAATTATTGGGGTTTTACCTTTGAAAATTGAATTTACTTTCGACGTGGTCATTACCAAACAGGTTTTACAAATTTTGCCAAAATTTGAGTCTGTTTTGGCTATAAATGGAGAGAATGTGAAAAGGGTCAAAAAAAGTATGTTTTTTTTTGTGTAAAATAAACAAAAAATGAAGGCCTTTGATCAAAAAATATCGTTAAATTCATTTTTTACATCAATTACAAAAATTATGAAATCTGCTATTTTTTGAAAAGTTCTTTTTTTGTCAAAATTTTAATGGATTGATTTGAATTCCTTTCATTTTATTAGAAAAAATGTATTTTTTTGTGGATTTCCTGATTGAGCTGGACCTATATTTTTGAAGAACCTTTGAATGTTTTTCTCTTGGTGCAAAATTTTAAAGACAGAAACTAAATATTTCAAGGTTAAGTATAGTTCGATTTTTTTGCGTAGTCATTTGAGTAAAATTGTAGGACGTTGCATTTTACAATTTTTTTTTTCAAAACTTGGAAAGTTCTAAAAACATTTTTGATTTTTTTGATCCATTCCCCTCCCCTTCCCCATAACAACTATTTTGATAGTTGAATTATTACCACTGAAGAATGAAAAAAATTCTCCGATTTTTCTTTAGTATGACCGTTGGAGTGGAGGAGGAAGGAGTAATTTTAGATACGCAAGTGACAGCCCCGTTTCCTTTTTTATGAATTAGCAGATTTTATTGAATTAACGTTATTTCTGTGGTGAAAATTGACCGCCTTCTTTTCAAAAATTATGTTTAAGCCATAATTGTGTCAAAAACACCCTACAAAAGCAGAAAAATTTGAGACTTTTTACAAACCATTGACAAAAAAATTGGGAAGTGAAAAAAAATAAAAATCTCTGAACTGGAATGGAGAATTTTTTGGGTTGGGGGAGGGAGTCAGACTACCAGATCTCAATGAATAATCATTCAAATTACATTAAAAACGTACTTATAGCAGAGTTGACGAATAAGGTTATTTCTTGAATGAGAGTGCTTGAAAGTTGAGACTGTGTTGACTCTTTTATTGTGAGTAGGTACAGAGAATTTATAATGCAGAAAAAAGAGCTCTCATTCTTAAATAATCATGAACTAAAAAATTTCAATTTTTCGCTGTATTTTTTGGAGTCATTTTTCTTTCTTTTTTTTTGGCTACACGTACTAGACTTAAATCTTTTCACCACTCCATCTCTCCCGTATTAACCTTAGCACTTATCTCCAACGACATCCCCCCTCCCAAATAAGGATACGCCTTTTTCATGGTATTAATCACAGCCTGAGAATTCTTATACTCATTTTCTCTCAAAATCCTCTCAAAAGTCTCCAAATACTCCAACGTGAACCTCACAGCCTGATCGCCGAACGGTCTCTCGCCCAGATAATGCCCAGGAATAACCTGATTAGGCCTTAAATCAATCATTTCCCGAAGCACGTCGCACCATAACTCGCGAATTTCCGGAGTCTGCGTATCAGCTGTGAACACATGGATAGCCCAAGATACGGCGGTACCACCGAGAATCGTCCTCAACGACGGGATCCAAAAATAAGCGGCGTATTTATCACCGTGGCGTAATTCTAGCGACTGGCCTTCGATAGTAAATAAGTATTCTTTGGTCGGTTCCGGAATATATAACATACTGGGTGCTCCATCTTTCAAAACCGGTGCCCATTTTTCCATTTTACTGTCTTTGGTGTTGTGAATATGTTCGACTACTTTCTGCGAAGCGATGATTTTTACGTTCGGGTAAGCTTCGGCGATGGGCTGAAGACCGAAGTAGAAATCTGGGTCGCCGGAGGTGATGATGATTTTTATAAGGATTTTGCCGCTTTCTTCAATCAGCTGTAGCAGATTTTCGCCATCTTTGGTGCTGAATTGTGCGTCGAACAGAATTACGTCGACTGCTCCGGTGATCATGGATGAGGTGACTGGAAATATCCCGGTGTTTTGAGGGTTGTATACTTTGATGTCCATGACGAATTTGCTAACGGAGGGTCGTCGAATGAGATGTAGTTCTGGCGGATGGCGGAATTGGAGTGGTATCGTTTTATCGCAGATTTAAAACTATTTCTATGGTAAAATTGGAAATCGATTTGGCGATGGGATTTATCTCCCTTTTTCGTTCAGACTTCCTCGATGTAAAAATATAAAATTTTTACAATATCAATTGAGTATTGGATGTAAATTTCAGGGAAAGGAGGGCTGATTTACTCAGAATATTCATGAAAAGATCGAAAAATGGATTTAAAATATTTTATTATGCATTTGGGTCTGAAATGTTACTACTTGAGGAAAAAAATAAAATGAACCCTGTTTTTTTTTTTACTCAGAATACTCAAATTGGCTTAAATTTTGAAGAAAAAACTGACTCGATCAAGAAATAAAACTCTTCAAAAAAAGGACTGACCTTGACTTTTTTCATGCTTGATAAAGTTTGATCTGAGAACTCCCTTTCAAACCACCTGAAAATTTCGAAACTAGGAAAATTCGGCTTTAACGTCGTCAGACGCCACGCCGACTATTTTTTTCGTCATTGTATAGGAAAAAGTTGGAAAAAAGTTGCTCGGTTGAGAGAAAGAAAAAAAATCTAATTGTAAAATTTAAATCATGCGAAAAAAATGGGACAATTTCCCTGTCCTTTCGTTGGATAAAGTTTACGAGACCTGTGAATGAAAGGAATGGTTAATTTGGATAATGAATGAGAAACAGAACTGCGGAGACGATCACTTCTCGACGTATTTATTCGTAGTTAGAATTTATTTTACGTAATTTTTTTCGATATTTAAAACTGACGAGTAGAGACGTAGAATTATATCTGTGGCGATATTTTGTAACGATGCGCAGAAATGTCCATGTTTTTCTTCCGTCTGCACAATTTACGAAGAGAAGAAGAAAAGAAACGAAGAAGGAAAAAAGGAAGCGGTCAACTGACCAGAGATCCAAGCCCGTTGACCTTAGCTCCAAGTAGATTATTCGAAAAATCACCGGTCACGCCGTCAGACAGCTTGGACGAGATTGCTCTACAAATACCCAGGTTTTTTGAATTTTAATTCCAATAAGGTGGTGGTTTTTGTGTACTTTTTTTTTAAAGCTCCAAATCGAACGCTTTTTTCTCTCGCATGATACTCGAATTTGTTCTGGAAATATTACTTGGGGTGTAAAATGCTCGTATAGTCGAGAAAATTTAACTGGTTATTTTACGAGACTGAGGTGAGAAGTACGTAGACGGCGATGACGACCTGGCAATCGTTTTGAAATCAAGGTTGCTTTTAAAACTGTATTTTTCGGCTCTTTTTTGGTTACCAATTTCATCGCGAACGAAAGTACATCGTTCGAATAACACCTGCTCGAGTTTTCAGAGTCTAGTCGACATTTGTGGTCGTTTTATTATACCAAGGTCTAATTTGAGTTTTATTTTTACGACTACGACAACTTTTTTTTTTGAAAAAAATCATTACTTCGTCGTCATTGGCCAAGCAAAAAATTCCTCGGTGGAGACCTCATGCGATGAAATTCTGTTCATTTTTCGAGTATGTAAATTAAGCTACCTGTATGAGAAACGAAACCGATTAAAAAATGATACTCGTACGTGTGGGTGTGGGATGTGGGGTAAATTTATTGGGATTTTTGTACGTCTTTTATGATAACGAAACGTGTGGCGAAATTCCAACAGCGTTAATTTTTGTTGACGTTTGAGATAATTTTTAATACGACGCGACTGAGAGAATTTATAACGGAATATTGGATCCTTTGTGACAGGTTTTTTTTATATTTTTGGTCCCCAACGAACGTAAATAAGGTGAAGTTTTAGTAGGATTTTTTCGCTGATTAATCGGTTTCCGAAGTGCCAATGTAGGAAGTTTAATCGACAGGGAAATTAAAAAGTAGGAAATAGAAGGATGGAGATGGGTTTGTTTGAATTATTTGGAAAAAATTCAGGCAGTTTTTTAATGGATGAATTGCGACTTATTTTCGAAATATTTTCAAAATGGAAAATCGATTTGAAAATATTTAGGAGTCGTCGTTTGGGAAAGGATTTTTATGAACAACATGCGATGACGTCAAAAGTTGTATGAGAGAAAAGATGGCGCAAAAGGTGTCCTGGACCCCTTTCCCCTTCATCTTTTTTCCCATACTCGACCTTGAAATTCGATTTGTGTGAAAAACGTTTCCCCTTTTCTCAATTTCAGGCAGATAAAATATCACTTCCTTGTGTCTTTGTATTTTTTTCCTTAATCTTCTGTAAGTAAAAATGTCAAAAAAAAATTTTATGGGTACAACTCTTTTTAATTTGTGGATATTATTGGTAGAAATATTTCTAAACTTTTCCTAATTTTTAAAAAACATCCCCAATTTAAGATTTTAAAAAAAAATTTCAAACAATTTTTCAAAATTTTGGAAACATAAATTATTCAGGTTTTGAGAGAACGGATCGATTGAATCGTTTGTAAACAAAAAATAATTCACTCGAGAAGAACTAATTTTTCACGTTTTTTTTTAAAAAAAAAAAAAAAAAACTCGCCATTATTCATTATTTTTGACCTACAGAAATATGAATTATTAAGTATTCATTATTCGTAGACGATTTTTTAAATATTTAGTTCAAATTGTTCGCGAATGATTCAATAATTAGTAGTCAATATTTCCAAAATTGATTAATTTTTTTGTATTGTTTTATGCTTCATTGAACATTTTTTAATTTTGGAAAAATTATTTGTTCGCTCACAAACGATTTTTTTCGAATGGTGATCGAATCGTTCACGAACGAATTGCTCACTACTGAATAATATCGACGAAAAAAAATGTGAAATTCATTTTTTCTCGGAATAAACGAATAAAAATTATTCGTTCGCGAATGATTCGATCATGAATCAAATGAATCGTTCGCGAACGAATTAATCATCTGGATGAACAAATTGCAAACAGAGAAGTCCAAATATGTATCATTTTTGCTCAAATGAATAAAATCATTTAGTCGTTCGTGAATGATTCATTTCAACTATGATCAAATCATTCGTAAAAGAACATCTCGTTCGCAAATGAATCATTGAGTTTTGATATCCGAAATTCTATAAAAATTGCACTCTTCATTCGTTCACGAACGATTCACTTACTCATCGAAAAAATCGTTCTCGAACGAATGATTCATCTCATATAAAACTCGTTCTTTTTACCATTTTTTTTTCAATTCGTGAATTTTCTGATTTTTGAATAAATGAACATTTTGGTGATTCGGTCGTTCTTGAACGATTTTTGATAATTGATTCAAGTGTTCGCGAACGAATCATTAACCCAGCTCATATACTTACTTGATATGTTGAAAATCTGTCGTATCATCATGCAACATGTTTTAGAATAAATTGTAATTTCGTTCGTGAACGATTCGATCATTATTTAACGGAATCGTTCGCGAACGAAATACGTCTCGATGAACGAATCACAACAAATCTCAAAATTTTAAAATTTCGCTCGATTTTATGGAAATTATCTTTTTCGTTCGTGAACGATTCACTCGAATAGTGATCAAATCATGCACAAACGATTCTCTTGCGTTATATTGAAATAGTTCGCGAATGAATCATTTGCCAAAAAAAAAAAACTCAATTTACGTTATTTTCAGTTTTTAAAATATTGAAAATTTTTACAATATTTGTCTGAATAACGATTCTTAAGTCGTTCGCGAACGATGAATCGTTTCAAATCATGACTCCCTGTTTTTCGATCCGAATCATTCGCGAACTATAAAATTAACTTTTTTTAGGCACGGTAAATTTTATCAGATCTATTTGAAATCTGCATTGCAAAGTCGTTCGCGAACGATTCGTTCGTATACTGATCGAATAATTATTATGATTCTTATATACAATTTTCAATGACCACGAAATCGTTTTTAGTCATATTTTGAATCTATTCAAAAGCCTTTGAAAAGTTTCGTAAAAATTATTTTGAATATGAACAATGAACTATGAACATGGTAAATGAGTTTGTGACCTTGAACTTATTAAATCGTATTTCTCCAATCGCCCATTCATTCCCTCATGTGGTTAAATTACATGGAAATTTCATTCAAACACCACAAACGCGCTCGCCAATGACCCGACGCAACGTCGACCAAGGATAAAAGTACTTTCCCAAGTACGAATTACACAATTCGAAGCTCTGGAGACACGTATGGGTCGTCGACGTCACATTTCGTACTTGTAATGTTTATAGGTATATAACAAGGTATCCACCTTTATGGACTTTTAAACTTGGAACGCGAAAATTGATTTGTTTAATTTTAACCACCGCTTAGCGACCGATATTCCACAAATACCTTTGCGCAGCTCGAAATCGTATCGTTACGTAAAACGACCCATCTTTAATCGCCTCTATGACTTTTCATCGCACATCCGTTGCTTTTTTTACCTGAACCGATAACGGTGGATTTTTAGGCGAATAAAAACGTTGTCCTGGGTATTTAAACCCGAGAGGCGAAAGCCTCGCTTGGTAGACGATGCACGAATCAATATCCATGTAAAAATTATATTATTCGGTACCGTGCTGCCAATCTGCTCGTATTTTTTTGTCGCCGACCATCGACCAACGCGTCAAATTTATAATATTAAATACACCGTCGTGTCGCTCTCGCTGGGTACCTTTCCATACTCCCTTCTCCACCTCCCTCCCAGGAAGAACACAACCGGAGCAACATAAAGACGAAAAATGTCAACTTTATCGAATACGTACCGTCACCGATGTCATAAGGATATTAAGAGAGAAGGGAGGGGATGTCGAAAAAACCGTGGCACAAAAATCGACCAAGTTTCTAAAAGGCGAAAAAAAAAATTCCAGAAATTATTACGCATCGAAGACGACGATTTCCAAAGAATTACGATAAGATCAACAGCCAAAGATAATCTACGTGTTAGAGGATGAAAAAAACGACTCGTCTCGTTAAATTCGACCGAACGAGGCAGCCGAAAACAATATCGACTTCGGAATGCAAAATTAATAGGGGCGAGTTTTTCACAACGTTCCGTCGATCGTATTATTTTCACGTAATTGAAAAGCACAAAGAGGACCAAAGCGAGGGAGGAAAAAAAAGGAAACAGGAAAACTGATTTTATAGCTTGGAAATTTCGACCGAATTATATTTACACGACTGCGAGAGACTACAATGGGCAAATTATCGTGTTTTTTTTTACCTCGCGACTGTTTTTAACGACTGTGACATGCGAGAAAATCGAATTTCCATCATCGAAATTCACGTCACCGTGTCATCCAATATCTGATGGTCGAGCATTGTCCGAGCTCGGTGGACGAAAAATCAACCACGTATAATTAGAAGGCCTCGGAAGGAATGAGGTTGGTCGTACGTTACACACGCGCATTTCCACAGGTGATTTGGGGAGCAGGGAGGAAATTTTACCGATGCGAAAAATACGCTACCACTGTCGCTATCTGGCTTCGGTACGTCGAACGAAAAGAAAATTGTAACTGTGTAGATGTCTGTAGGTGGAAAGGTAAGGGAAATGCTGACGTATGCTCGACGGTGGCGGTTTAGCGTGTTGCACCTCCCACCACACAGCACATGTTCGTACCTCGTACTCGACGTAGAAGAAAAAGGCAATATAAAAATATGGTTTTGCTAAACGAGTTTTACGTCTTTTATACATAAAGACGCCGACACCGAGGAGCTTTCGCGCTTCATTTATTTTCATTGTTCGAGGCCAAAGACGACGTTGGAGGATGTCGTATGTGTGAGGTAAATTAGCTACCAACGTATCGTTGTAGTGGTCTCAGTAGTAGTCGTATATTTGCTCGAGAACGAGATACGTGTACGGATTGTCTAATTTACGAGCTTACGACGAGCTTCGTCTCAAGTCGAGTGGCGTATTGAGATGCCAAAAGTCTGAGGTATGGAGGAAGTAAAGGCCGGGGTGGCGGAGGGGGGTAATTTACAGCGTGATAGAAAGGTTTTGAGCGAGACGTTAATAGAGTTGTGCGAGCTGGAGCGAGGAGCCGCAGCGATGTCGAGTCGAGTGCTAATTAAACAAGGTATTTTGTAGTCTTGAACGTTGTAAATGTTACGAATTGAGGTGTTTTTCAACCTTTGACTGGGTAAAATTGCCAAGAAATTGGGTAACAGGGACGATTAGGAGGATGAAAAATTTGTAAGGGAAGGAGGCATGAAGGAGGTTGAAATGGCTGATTCGAAGATTCGATGTTTGATCCTCTCGTTGAGCAATATTAATTCTTGACTGGATAGAGAGTGTAAAAGTACCTAATGGAAGAATATATCAATTTGTATTCAAAATATGTGGTCGTTCATGGTAAAAGGGGCCTCAGCATAGAAAAAACAAAATTCTAAGAAAAAAGCGTTCAAAGTTCTAAAAAAAAAAAAAAACATTCGATTGTTCATGACGAGAAGATTCCAAAAATGTATTAGTTTTAACATTTTGAGCAATTTTTGGCCAAATTACAAGCATTTTTCTTCATCAAGTATCCACGCAGAAAACAGCTATATTTCGTCCAAATTCTCGAAATTGAATGATAAAAAAACCATTCGATTGTTCATGACGAAAGGATTCCAAAAATGTTTTAGTTTTTACGTTTTGGGCAATTTTTGGCCGAGTTACGGGCGTTTTTCTCCTCGAAACTTCCGCCTTCCGACCATCCATCAACTATCCGTACCTAAAAAATCCATCTTCGGCCCAAACGCTCAAAATTGAATTTTAAAAATACCATTCGATTGTTCATGACGAGAGGATTCCAAAAATGTATTAGTTTTAACATTTTGAGCAATTTTTGGCCAAATTACAGGCATTTTTCTTCATCAAGTATCCACGCAGAAAACAGCTATATTTCGTCCAAATGCTCGAAATTGAGTGATAAAAAAACCCATTCGATTGTTCATGACGAGAGGATTCCAAAAATATTTTAGTTTTTACGTTTTAAGCAATTTTTGGCCGAGTTACGGACGTTTTTCTCCTCGAAACTTCCGACTTCCGACTATTCATCAACTATCCGCACCTAAAAAAATCCATCTTTGGCCCAAATGCTCGAAATTGAATTTTAATGAAAATGAACTTTTTAAAAGTTTTTTTTTGGATAAGATTTTGAGAATTTCTTTCAACCAAATTTCAATTTTAGGACACTTTTTGAAGTCTGGGAATCTTGGAGATTGTTTCAATAAATTTTTAAAGGATATCTGAACCCGAACCGAACCCCAAAAAATAGATTTTTGGTTTTAATGTATGGAACTTTTTGTAACCTTTTTTGAATGAAGTTTCGAGAGCTTGTACTTAATCTCAATTTTAGGACACTTTTTGAAGTCTAAGGACCTTGGGGATGGTTTTGATCAATTTTTAAGGGTTATGTGGACTCGAATCAGAAAAAAATTGGCTTTCGATAAAATGACTGCTAAGGTCCCTTTTTTCGTGAACCATCACATATATATCTCATTTCCTAAAATTTGGTTTAAAAAAATGTTCAAACCTATTTCTATAGAACGTCTTATTTTTTTTCCTTAATTTTTCAAGCGATTTTCATTGTTGAATTAATTTTTATGATGAATCAAGCAACTTTTCATTTTTTTTGTCAAATTTTTTTCAAGTAATAATAATTTGATGACTGCTTTGACAGTTTTGTGAAATTTTATCAGGTGTTTATGATATTTTAATGAGTCATTCAACTGTGTTTTTTTTTTCAGTTTTTAGCTATCCATTGTGATTTTAATGTTGAATTTTTGACCCCTTAAAGAAGTGATAGTTTTTCTGACAATTTTTTTAAAATATTTCAGTCATTTTTAAAAAAAATTCTCAATAAGGAACTGACAATTATATTTTCATTGATTTTTAAGGTATCTGTTCTTTTTTGTTAAGCAACATTTATGATGACTTTTTGAAGTTTGGGAGACTTTATTTGGAAATTTTTGTGAGAATTCTAAAGATACGGAATTTTTCCAATGCGAATTGATGTGGAATTATTCATTTATTCATTTTTCGAATTATTTATGAGATGGCAATCAAAGTATATAAATGGACGAACAAATCGATTAACTTCATCGTGTTTAAGCATCAACATTTTTGTTGTCAAATTAACATTCGTGATATGTTTGAATTGGAATTATTCCGTTTTAAATTTTAATCGAGGCTAAATGTTACGAATACGAGACAAGCGAAAGTTTAAAGTAAGGAAGGATGATGTGTTTTTCGAAATTTCAGTCTTATGTTTACTTGACACCAATAATTACATTATCAATTTATGCAGATGTTTACGTTACAAACTCAGTAAATATTTGGATTAACATACCGGAAGATCGAGCTAATTGGTTTTTTTTAAAAAACCAAATTGATGCAATTTGTATTTTGTATCTTGAAATTAGTCAGGAAAAATTAAGGTACTTCGAGGAAAAGATAGCTTTGAAGCGTATCTTTAGTTCATTTTACTACGTAATTTCATGTCGCGCGTTCGTTTTTATTAAGACACAGCAATGGCCTGGAAAATGCTGCAACAAAAGTTGACGGAAGGACGAAACAGGCGCAGAGCTTTAACAAAGGAACCATTTCGAAGTATTCGCGCGGTATAAATATTTGATATTTTAATTAGAAAGTAATAATTTAAAAAGATTTTTGTTACGAAATATACCACGTCTTGTCGCGCGATTCCATTAAGACGCCGTCGATGTCACCGCGTGTTATTCGTCGACGTTGTTTTCCACATAGTTGAACAGTGCGATGGAAAGTGAAAAGCGGTGAGGCGAGGGGGAGTTTCAACAACGCTGTAAACGCCTTTCTTAATAATGTTAATTGAAATCAACGTCGGACTCGAAATAGGTCTTTTAGTGAATTGGACATCGGGCCGAATTTCGTTAATTTGACTCGATTATCTGGAGGGAAAAAGATTGGCAGCAGTGATTGAATTCCTGAGTGAGTTGAATGTGCTGCACATTTAGGTCATTTTCTTTATCATTTCGTGTTTTTGTAATTACAAAAAGTCGTTCACAAATGTTGATCTTGTTAAAAGTTGTGAATCAGTCGTTCATTAGAAATGGATTTGGCGGATTCGTATTTACTTGAAAATAATATTCGACAGATTAATTTTAATTCCTTTAGAAAAGTTACCAAGATTCAAATAATAGAATCATTCATAAATGATTTGTATGAAAAATGAATCAGTCGTTCGTTGCAATTCAACTCCTCAACTTCGGAAGTTGTTTGAAATAAATTTCAAAAAAAAAATTTGATTCGTTTATGAATATTTTACAACTCTCAAGTGTTGGAATCATTCGCGAACGAATAGTTTGAGAAAATGAATCAGCAGTTCGTAACAATTCAATTCTCAATTTCGAAAATTGTTCAGAAAATTTTGCTCGAAATCATTATAAGATTCGCTCGCGAACGATTCGTTTGGAATATAAATCAGTTGTTCGTAATGATTCTAATTTCTAATTTTAAAAAATGGCCCGGAAGAATGTGTTTCTAGAAACTTCATTTTTTCCGATTCCTTCTTAAATGTTTTACAAATTTTTAATTCGTTTGCGAACGATTCGTTTGGAAAATGAATCAGTCGTTCGTAACGTTTCAAATTTCTGATCATAAAAAATTACCTCTGTAAGAATGTTTTCGCGAATGATTCGTTTTCCGATCGAATCAGTCGTTCGTCAAGACTGATATCCTCAATTTTAAAATATTGTTCTAGAAAATTTTGAACATGATGATTGATTCGTTTTCGAACGATTCTGATTCATTCAGAAAAATGAAAGAATCGGAGGCAATAGTTGAAAAAATTAACCGAGTGATTCGTAATGGCTTCACTATTTACCTACAATTGAATCAATTTAGAGGATTTATCACACAGGAAAAATATTTTCGCGAATGTTCAACTGATCTGTCAAAATTTCTACAAACGACTCCGTTATGATTCCGCTTCTTTTAATTTTTTTTTCAAAAAAATAATATTGTGGTTCACAATCGACTTTTCCAAAAATCAGTCAGTAATTCGAGAACGATTTGGTTTTTAAAAATGGAAATGAATCAGTCGTTCGCGAACGATTTTTATCCAAAAATCAATCTATAGTTCATACACAACAATTTTTTTTTCAAAAATTAGTCAGTAGTTCAAGAAACAATTTTTAATTTTGAAATGAATCAGTCGTTCGCGAACGACTTTTTTAAAAAAAATCAGTCTTGTGGTTTGCTAACAATTATTTTACCTAAAATGAATTCATTCGTTTGCGAACAATTTTTTTCCGAAGGAAATCCAACTGTATTCCTGAACAATTTTTCATTCTAAAATTGATAAAATCGTTTAAGAACGAATATTTTCCCAAAATGAATCAATTCATTCAGGAATGATTTTTTCACCGACAAATCAGTCGTTCGTGAACAATCCAGTGTTTAAACATTACTCGGTCATTCCCGATCAGAATTCTATTGTGATTTTCATTCAAAAGCGATATTGAGTCAAATTTTCTATTTGTTCACGAACGAATCTTATTTAATTTTTTACGGATGATTCAGTGGTTGACAAATGATTCATTAAAAAAATACGATGTTTCTTGTGCAAAAAAATACAATGGAAAATTGATTCCAGCTCGTTCGCGAACGTTTCTTTTTTCAAATTTGAATCAGTTTTTTATACTTAATTGATTATAATGCTCTATTTTTATTTAATTTCATCATGTTTTAAAATTAAAATACATATAAATTACGAATGTTTCGAATTCGTTTGCGAACGATTCTCGCTGCTGTAAACGATTCAGTCGTTCGTTAATGTTGTTTTCAATAAATGAATCCGACATTTTAAAACTATTTTCGACTCATTTTCCGAACTTGATGTTCAAAAAATGAAATTCAAAACAAAAAATGATTTTTAATTCATTCTTCGAAGCTTTTTCCGATTTGAAATAGTTCAATCGTTTGCGAATGATTCGTTTGAGACATAAATCAAAACTTCTTCAGCTTCTTGGCGGTTCGTTTGTTTTCAAAACATGAAGATATTCTAAAATAAATTCAAATTGAAAATATTTCAATATTCGTTCGTGAACGATTTTACTTTCAAAAACAGAAATGGCCTTCCGCCACCATTTTTCCAATCATGACATTTGAAATTGCGATCTTCGGTCTAACTCTCAAACCATTCGTATATTTTGAATGTAAAATAAATTATAGACGAAAAAATTAGTTTTTTCCACAATTCATAATTGAATTCGCTCCGATGGAAATGAATTCTAAAGGTATTTTTTTTATTCGAACGAATCAGTCGTTCGTACGCAACCAAATGTTATAAAAATCGAAAAGTATTCAAAACCAAGAATGGAAATAAGCAGAAGAAAAGATTACCATACTTTGGTAATATGCGTAACTACAGCTTCGCTTCATGGTACGCGTTTGTATAGGTAGATTCGATCGTGACAGCCAGCTAGCGAGGCCTTTTTAATAAAATTTTTCGGCTTAGAAAAGAACGAAATTAAATTTTCGATTATAAAAGGTATACGAGGTTATTGGCTAGAGCGATTCGATACATATGCTTTATTACGCGGTACATGGAAGTTGAAAATTTAATATTTCCTTCGTTTTGTTAGTTTCTATAAAAAGAATCGCGAGCGAATGAAATCTTAAGACGAATTTCCAAATGATCTATACCACATATAAGCGTACTTGGCGAAAAGTTGGAAGAATTTAGTCTCGTTCCTTATTTTTATTATTTTTTTGGGGCGTTTCTTGGGTGTTATGAGAGCATACGAGAAGTTAAACCGCGACTGTACTCGTACGGCGGATTGCCGTGGAAATGTGCTCAAAAGAGATAATATAACTTGTTCCGAGTTAATTCTAAAAGATTAAATTTTGTTTTTCATTTCCTGCCAACGGCGATGAGTACGCTGCAGCGCGTACTTATTGCAGATTGAGCTAGCCAGACTGAGGGGCTAAGGGGTTAAATGGCTGCTGCGAGAAAAGTTTCGAGTATGTGTATCCCTAAACCTATACGTAGCGTAAGCCTCGCTAGACCGGAGTTATTGCACTCTTGACGATATGCACGGTAATCCGTTGCGGTGATAAATTTTATCGTGTGTCTTGCCTGATAACAGCCTCCGAGAGAGAGCACGCGAATATAATGTTCGAATGACTATAACTGTGTTTGGGTTTGTTGAGATGCGATTAAATCGCCCTGGTGTAAGATGAAATTTCAAAGGGAGAGGAGAATCAAGTGTCATTTTATTGAACGAATAGATGACCGAGATAGACGTATAATTATACGAAAATGTCAATTATTGTGTTTAGTTGAGTTGAATTTGATACGCGATGGAGTAATTGACGTTCAAGTGAAGGAAGAGATCGAGTATCGTAGGTAGCTCAAGTTAAAACATCTGTCAGCGTATTGCATTATTCATATTCGTTAATATTGTATACATAATTTGAATTATAATCAATTACAGAGTGTTCTCCTTAGTTGCTGCGGAGTAAAGAATAATGGATGGGAAAAAAATGAATAATTGAATATTGAAATAAAGATTTTTATGATGAGAGAGGAAGAAATTCTTGACAATTTTTCATATTGAAAAATTACTGATACCTAATTTGCGAAAAATATGGAAGTCCATGACTGAAGAGATGTTTCGTGAAAATAGATTTGATATATCAAATCTATTTTATGCAGTTTATTTTTCTGTGTGATTATTTTTCTCCATTTTGTTATTATAAAAATAGATCGTAGATGGCTTCAGGTATACACAAAAAAGAAGGTTTTAATTTTGTAAAATTATCTGCAGAAAATTGCCTAAAAATTCGTTGCTAAAATTAGTTCTAAGGAGAATTTTGAAAAAAATACGTTATTTCCATTCCAGTTTCTAAAGTAATAATTTTAACGCAAGCTTTTCAACTCCTAATTTTTTAATTTATTCAATAGGTTAAGTTGAAAATTTCTTTTAAACATTTAAAAAGGAAAGAAATTTATAATTTTATGATTGTAAAAAATTGAAAAAAAAAAAATTCCAACAATTGGAAACCTGTGTTTCGTTTTGGGTTATGACACATGCTCAGTTGAGAGATTTTAGCACCTGATACGGTTCGATTGTGAATCGGCTTCCCCTTCTTTTTTTTAGTCAGTTGCAGGTGAAGTGGCGTGTGCGTTGACTTATCAGTTAAAAAAATGTCTTTTTTTTATCAGTCGTGTTTTATTCATGCGGAGTGAATTATTAGTCGTTTGATCGGAATTTTTGATGTTTAATGTTCTCACATCGGTCGTGTTCTTGTTAAATTATTACTTTTTATTATTGTCTTTGAAGTAATTACGTGATATATTTTGCTTCGTGTGTTTTTCTCGAGCTTATATTTTTCGCGATGAATTTTTTTGCTTGAAATTATTATTTTTTTGTTTACGTTCAATTAATCCGGTTCGCGTTTTCGTTTTGTGCTTTTATTCGGGTATCGTATTTTTTGTGCGTTGTTCAATACGTCATCGTATGATTGGATAATGATGAGTCAGATTTGGTTTCCAAAGCTGAAGGTTTTGAAGGTACAAAATAGATCATTTAGAATACGTACCGTTTAAGAGTATGTAAATATCATAGTTAGCGGCTAAAAAATCAGGATTGAAATTCTAAATTTTCGTCAAATTGAAATAACTTCTCAAATAAAAATCCTTCATTAATTTAACGAATTTTATATATTTTTAGAGAGAATTTCAAATGCATATTACCTAATATAAAATATAGGATGGTTTTACTGTCGATATTTTTGAGAACAGAAAGGAAATATGCCCAAGACGGTTCAATTTTGAATTTATAAGATGATCTTGATGAAAATATTTATTGCTCAAAGAAATCGTGTGATCAGTTTTCTCATTTCCTCCCTGCTACCAATCTAAATTTTCAAAAATTGGCCAAAATTTAGTTTTTGAAACCGGTTAAAAAATATCAACCCGGTTGCCAATGATTTCCAAATAGCAGTTGATGAAAAAATTTTTGATAAAAATTGTTAAATTTCTTATTGAATAAATAAGTAGGTACATAAATATTTCACATTGACAAACAGAATTGGGATTTTCGAAACCGGTTGTCAGTAATTTACCAAAAATTAGGTGCATGGATACCATTTTAAAATTTGAAACAAAATTCGTTCATTTTTTGTAAAATTAATTCTGTACATTGAAGAATTACAGTTATTAGCAAACTGAAAATTTTTGAAACCGGGTCAGTAATTTTAAACCAATCGTCAATAATTTCCAAAAACATTGATTATGAAAAAATCTTCAATAAAAACCGTTGGATTTTTTTTTCAATAAAATAAATGTTGCATATTGAAATAATTTCAAGAGCTTTTGAAACCGGTTGTTGCCTAAACCCTTTGAAAGTAGGTGGATACTTATTTGAAAAAAAAAAAACAGAAATCGTTCATTTGTGGTAAAATTAATTCCGTACATTAAAAGATTTATGCAAACTGGGTGTTTTTGAAACCGGTTTAACAATTTTGAACCGGTTGTCAATGATTTTCAAAAACATGGTCATGCAAAAATTTTCAATAAAAACCTTTTTTTTGCAAGTGTTTTTGTAGAATAAATATTGCACATTGAGATTATTTCAACAAACTGAGCGTTTTCGAAACCGGTTTAACAATTTTAAACCGGTTGTCAATAATTTTCAAAAACACGATTATGAAAAAAGTTTCAATAAAAACCATTTAGTATTTTTATAAAATGAATTTTGCTCATCGAGACAATTTCCACAAAATGAGGGATTTTGAAACTGGTTTAACAATTTTGAACCGGTTTTCAATGATTTTTAAAAACATGATCATGAAAAAAGTTTTAATAAAAACTATTTAGTATTTTTATAAAATGAATATTGCACATAGACGATTTTAACAAAATGAATGTTTTTGAAACCGGTTTAACAATTTTGAACCGGTTGTCAATGATTTCCAAAAACATGATTATGAAAAAAGTTTCAATAAAAACCATTTTTAGTATTTTTAATGTAAAATAAATATGTATTGCACATTGAGACCATTCAAACAAAATGAAAGTTTTTGAAACCGGTTTTGATTAATGTTTGAAAAATAGGTAGACATTATTTAGAAAAATTTGAAACAAAAATCTTTTAATTTTTTTGTAATATGAATACTGTAAGTACACTAAAACGATTTAAGCCAACCTGATCATTTTTGAAACCGGTTCAAAGGTTTCTTACTGGTTTCAAATCATCTCTCCAAAATTTTTTGATAGAAAAGTTTCTAATAAAAATCGTCCGAACTGTTTCTTGTAAAAATAATACTATTCAGACAATTCAAACAAACGAATGTTTTTAAAACCGGTTTAATGGTTTTAAACCGGTTTTCGATAACTTCTAAAAATCAATATTACAAATGAAATTAAAATAAAAGTTGTAGAAAATTATTAGCTTTAGATTTTGACCTGCAGAACCGGTTTCAAAAATCCTGATCTTCTTTGAATTGGATGTGCCATTTAATTTTTTCGATCAAAACCGGTTCTCAATTTCTAAGTACTTGAAGTACATGAAACAAAATTTTCGAGGTCACTTTGGATAATTTTCTTCAAAAATCAAAACAGTAATTCCCCCCTCCCCCTCCCTCCCCAAAAAAATCGAGTATCCGAGAATTTTCGAAAATATGTTTAAACAGGGTCAATCACACGATCATAGAAATAAATAAGACAAAGGAACGGTTTAAGAAGGAAGAAAGTTACGAAAAACAAGCCGGTAAACAAAGCTACGTAGAAGGAAATACGATGTACCAGGAGGCGAGTCGATGTACGCCAACTCTTCTCGTACGATGGGTGGACCTTGGTCGGGCTAGGCGGTGCAAGGCGGTTTCGTGAAAACGACAGAAGTAAAATGCGACCGAGAGAGAGAAAGCGTGGACGCTGAGCTGATACGGCGCAGTTCGGTGTTAGATAAGGAGAGCACGAGAGACATTGACGAGCATACCTCTACGACGATGTATTGCGTTTCGCGTACTATAAAAATACGGTGTATTATTTAAAATACGGTAGCGCCTTAAACGCGTCGTGTATACCGCGTACAACGCACGAAACCGATACTTAGGTATAAATTTCGAGTACGTGTGTCGAGTGTGTGTATAGGCCTAGGTGCGTGTACCTAGCTACTTATTTAGGAGACTCGGACAAGTGTGTGAAGTATTTACAGCTGAAAAAAAAAGTAGCTTTTTTACTCGACCGAAAGAGGTGCTGTAGAATCCGCGCGTGGTCGGCGGCGGTGGCGTTCGCGGTCGGCGTAAGCGCGACGACGCGACTACTCCGTCGCGATGCCACAAACGGTACGCGGCGGGCTTGTTGTTAAGAGTGTGTATTGTGTGTTGCGTCTCTCATGAACGGTTGCGACTCGGATCGCTACCGCCGGCAGATCGCGACAACAGTAATAGCCGTGGCCGAATTAAATTCGGACGTGCG
Organism: Pseudococcus jackbeardsleyi; assembly: GCA_038380155.1. NCBI lineage: Eukaryota > Metazoa > Arthropoda > Insecta > Hemiptera > Pseudococcidae > Pseudococcus > Pseudococcus jackbeardsleyi. Next base: position 7,390,342 of record CM076240.1, read on the forward strand.
AGATACGCGGGCACGCGCCCGAAGCTCTGAGGACGCGTCGCGTGTGCCGCCCGGTACTCTAGATTTAAAGCTATTCTCGGCCTACGATCGGGGTGCCGCGACCATCGCTCCGAAAGCCCCAGCCCCCCTGGTTGCCCCCAATAACATCTCGTTCGCGACTTTGCCCGCGGGCTCGGTTCCGCACGCCGTTATCAGCCGGGCTGCCGCCACCACTACCACAGTCGATACGAATTTGGCCCCGTTGTGTTGTTCGTTTCCAATGGGATCGACGAGCCGGTACAGCTCGTATAATTGTCTCACCAGCTGGGATAGCTACGATCGTATACCAAGGTAGAGATTCGAAATGTACTTTTTTTACAATTATTTTGCTTCTGTGTTTCGTTTTTTTAATATTTTTGGCTTATTTTTAACGAGTAAGGTGATTTTTTTGATTTTTGAGAGGTTTGCTATGATATTTTTTGATCAACTTGTTCTTTTTCGTTTTGATCAGTAACGATTGCACTCAAATGATTGATAAAACGAATAATTTGATATTTTGATGTGCAAGGTTGGCAACATTGCTGTATTTTGGCAAAATTTACGAACTACCTCAACCTGAAATTGGTTCACCTCTGGTCTGAAGATTTCGAGTTTCGTTTGTGTCTAATTTTTTACATTTTTTCCTGTAGTTGGTGGCTTGAGGCGAAATCAAGAGCGAAAAAATCATGAAATCGTAAATGTGTGATTTTCGAGTGAAATTCTCCTATTTTACTCCCCTCCCAGTTGTGCTCTTGACTAAAAAATTGCATTTTATGATATGAAATTTAAAAGACGATGTTGTATTTCTATAGTTGTGTTGAAATTTCAGCAATTTGGAGTAAAATTTCGCTGCTAAATTGCATTTATTTTAATTAATGGTGCTCTAGAAAGTTTGACGAAGAATGGAGCAAATTTTTTCTCTCAAAATGTTGAAAATTTCTGCTAAAAAGTTTGCCTTTTTTGAAAAGTTAATCATCCCTGATTCGCTCCAATAATATATTTTTGTCTTGATTTGTGCAAGAATTTTTTATATTTCGAGAAATTACTTTCATAAATGAAACCATTTTTCAATTCCTTATCTCGAACTTTGTTGTTTTGATTTTCTGATATTGCATTTTGAAAATCTGTGTATTTTATTATCCTCCTTCCCCCCTCCCTCCACAAACACACACACGCGTACGAAAAACTTGAGAATTGGGCAAGATCACGAATGGTGGATAGTTTTCAATATTTTTTTAGTCTTATGATGTGAAGGGGAGATCAAAAATTACAAAAAGGGGAGAAAAATCCCCTGTTCCTGAAAAAATTGGCATAGATACTCTATTCGTCTAGATCTACCAATGACTTACTATCCTTAATTTTAAAATGTCATGACTTTCATGTATTTTTTGTCTTCCTAGAATTTAAATTATCAAATTTCCTAATTTAAGTAAGTTTTAGAAAGCTGAAATTTTGAAAAATGGAGATAAGACAAGGAAAAATTTGATATTTCGACGGAAATTCTTTTTCGATGAAAGTTGTCAATCCAAAATGACCGTATGCTCAAAGAATTTCTACTAATCTTAAGGTAACTTTTTAAAAAATTTGTTGAAAAATTATCGGAATACTATGAGATGGTTTGATTGGGAGTTGTAAAAGAACTAATAATTTTTATTTCTCTCTTGCATCTCTGAAAAAATTGTGCGAATTCACGGTCCTTATTCGAAAAAATACTTTTTCGATTCATATTTTTCGTATATTTCAAAAATTATTAAAATACTGTGGAATGAATTGATTGGGAGTGAGAAAAGCTAATAATTTTTCTTTCTTTTTTGTATCTCCGAAAAAATTGTGAGAATTTACGATTGATTTTCTGTCCTCCTTGCCCCCCCCCCTCCTTACTCACACTGGGATCGTCATGATGAAAAAATTGAGAATCTAAATACACTGCTTTGGGCAAGTTCTATGAGATACATATTTTCAGATCTGAATTGTGGTTTACATTATTGGATGGGAAAAATTGAAATTTTTTGACTGAAATTAACTAAATTTTTTTTTTTGAAATACCTTACATGTTTTCCCATCCAAAGTGTTAATTTATTTGTAAAATTTATCGAACTATGAATATTCTTCATTTTGAACTTGATTTTTTCAACAAAATTAGAAGTGCAGCTTGATGATTTTTAAATTGGTGTGGGAGGGGGAGGGAGTTGATCTGCTCTCTCTGCTCTTCGTTCATCAATTTTTTTCCAAAAAAAATATTAATAACAATGCAGTGCACTAGATTACAATTTGTTATGAAAAAGTTTGAAAAAAGTATTACCCATCTGGTATTTTTTAATTGTAAATTTATTTTAAATGAAACTTTTTTTGTATCTATCAGCTGCATAAAAATACAGAATTCAACTCGAATAATTATTTTACTCGTAAAATGTGATGGAATATTTACATGTCATCTGAATTATTTGGATTCGAGTGATGAAATTTCTAAAAATTTACCAGCTATTGTGCGATTGTGAATGTTCAAAATATCTGCAGTTAGATTCGTCCTCTCATCTTTTTTCTCGGCTGTTTTCAAAAGATAGATGGCTGGGGAATAGTGAAAAAAGTTCTACAATAAGCATACTGGTGCCAAAATCGAGAAAAAAGTTCTGAAAAAATTTTGCATTTGGCTTCAAAATCTTGTACTTTTTCATTAAAAATTTATTTTTTTTCATTTTTTTTTTGAATTGTGATGAAGTTTTTGATTTTTTTCATCTCATTTACTTGCACCTTTTTTCAAATATGATTTTCATTGGAGGGGGGGGGGGGGGTGAAAATATCTCGTTGAAGATTCTTATCTCGTTGAAGATTCTTGGCAAAATTCTGAAATTTTATTGAACAGGTTGTTTGAACCAGCTTCACATATAATTTTATTCATTTTTTTCCGTTAGAAATAAATGATGAAACAATCCCAAAAATGAACAGCTTTTCCTACCACCTTTTTACTCCTTATTTTTTGTTGCTTTTTGTGCATGTACACGGATCACTCGATTCACTCGATAACTAATAATTTTTCCGAGCTTTTTACAGCGCGTAATTTCCAAACGTTATTTTTTACTACATTTTAATTGTATACGACGATATCATTTGCGTTGCCTCTTTTTTTCCTCCTCTAACCCTCCGATCTTCACTTCTTGCTCTTTTATCTACGTCTGTAACACGTTCCAATGTCGTCCTGTTCATTACCAAAGTGATATGCGTGACTATTTTTCTCCGAACCGCGTGTCCTGGGTTGGCTACCATGCCCGAAAAAGTCGTATATATTTACCGGTAGATAGATACAATTGTGCAAACAGCTCAGCGCACGATCTTGATGAATAATTTTAATTAAAAATAAAAAATTATAGCGAAATTCATTTACGGAACGGTTCTCGTGGTACGTATTTGCAGAATGGAGTAATTACTATTCCATTTTGAAAGAACCAAAGTCGAAAGTAAATAGAAATGGTTGGTATCTCGGATCTCGGTTTTAAGGGAATTACTATGGAAGTGGCAAGTTGCAAATGGGTTTGCAGGGAGGAAGTGAGGATATTATTCAGTGGGATATTTAAAGACGCGCGAAAAAGTTGTAAAAACTTGCGAGAATGGGGGCCAATTACTCGGAAAATGCTATTTTTCTCGGTCGGGTTGTTTCTTTCGTCGTTTTGAAGGCTGAAAGTGTAGGTGAAAAGGGGGTATGTTGACGATATCTTTGCCAAAATATCCGGCTCTGTTTGAGTTGGCTTTTGGGTGATATTTGTTGTGAGAAGATTTTTTTTGTATCATTTCGCGTTTGAAATAAATATTAAGTGGAATATTTCGTTAAAAAATTGTAAGTTGGAGAAATGTTTTCTGAGTTTTCAAATTTATTTTATATTGAGCATCTGGACTATAAATCGATGGAATTTGAAAGTTTATTTGATTGTGAATTGTATTGCTCTTTCAATTTCGTGTTTGAGCTATTGAAATTATAAGGAAAAAATTCTTTCCTTGAAAAAAATTATGAAATTTTTACTTTTGAATGTTGTTTGTGATGAAAAATTTCACCCTTCAATTCAAGGAGAAAACGATTTCTTTAGATGAAGGACTTTTTTTATCGAGTGCGAAACACTTCGCTGCTACATTTCTTTTCAAATCCAAAATTGTTCAAATATTAATAATTTTTTTCATTTATCGAATTCTAAAAATTTTTCCAAACACTGAAATTTTTCAATGCTAAAATTTTCTCATGAATTTCTTGCCTGTGTTGATATTTTTTTTCAAAAAATTATAATCAAAATGTGATTCAATTTTTATATTTTTTTTCAAGTCTCATGAAAATTTTTTCAGTTCTGAATATTTTTTCAAAATTTAATCCAGTTTTCAGAATAATAGTAGCTAACTCTAAAAAAAATTCTTCATTTTTCACAACTAAAATTAAATTTTGATGATGTAATTGAAGAATGGCTTGCATTTGAAGGTAAGAAACATAGTGACATCAAAAATTTCACTAAAAAACAGACTAAAAATTACGATAACTTCTGAAAAAGTTGAATAATAAGTGTAAAAATACAGGGTGCTCCGGAAGTGGACGTCGAAAATGAGCCGGGTAATACACCACATAATTTACTTGTTTGTTATAATGGTTGCATATCCTTCGTATGATTAGGCGCGGATTTGGGGAGAAATGTTTTTTGATCTTAAGTTGGTAAATTTTACGTCACTGGTCACTAGACTTTCAGTTTAAACTTTTTTGTTTAAGATTAAAAATGTTCTTGTTAGTCATAAATTAAAGAGGAAAGTCAGACGAATAATTTGAGGCCAAGCAAGAACGGGATGATCCTGCAATAATTAGGAGCTGAAAAAATCAAGCTAAAACTTAAACAAAAAATTTTGAAAAAATTTCTCAATTTTTTTTCTCTGTTAATGAGAAAAAATTTCCCGTCAACACTGCCATATTATGAGTTCAAAGTGTACAGCAGAGTTCATTCTTTCAAAAAAGTCCTTTACCTTCAGTGGCTATTCTATTTTTTCCATGTTATTGAGCTTCAAAACTAAAAAAATGTTGATGATTTTTCCAAAAAAAAATTGAATATTTTTAAAAATATTTTTGCTGGTTATAAAAAGCTTTCAAATCCAAAAATGAAATTAAAATAGTTCATTTTTGATTTTGGAAGATTTCAAATTTTCCCTTCTGGTCATTAGAAGTTTATTATTGTGCAGTGCTGGTTACTTTTCCAACAGTGACGTACCAAACGGGGGGTAGGAGCTTCCCCCTCCCCTTGAGAAAATTTTTTACTTGTCAGTTGGAAAAATTGGGCAGTTGGGAATTAGTCACTTTCTAGACTAAAAATTTATCATTTTTCCAAGTTGGAAATCAATAAAATTTTCACTTGTTAGTTTCGAAATTTCGCCCTCGCTTTGCTCGGAAATGAACAAAATCATATTTCCATCAACTATTTCAAGTAACAACAGTGTTAAAGAAGGCTCCTTCTAGTCCATTCCCCTGAAAATACTTCTGATCTGATACTCTGTGTTTTTATTATCAATTTTTACCTTCCCAAAAAAGCTTTCGACACAATTTTATTCTGAATACGTAATGGCTACCTTCTTACTCTCCCCCTCCCTTCAAATTACATCAATTCCAAAATATACCAATTTGCATTACCTACTTACTTACGATTTTTTGATTGGCTTTTGAGCATTTTTTGATGGATTTTGATGTCTTTTAATTATTTTTTCGATAGTTTTTGGTGATTTTTGACTTAATGAGAGAGAAGGTCCAATAAAACACATTTTCTTCACGGCTCATTCTCTAGATCAGCTTTGAAGATTGATTAACAGATCTCATTATTTTTTCATTCAACAAAAATAAAAAATGTTTTTCCAATGTACGTAGATCTAGGTATAATTTAAAGGAGAACAAAGGCGAGTGGCGAGTCAGAGGTACATTTTGCGAAAATAGATCCCAACTAATTAGAAATTCAGACTGTAAAATCTGCAAAATAGAAGAAAACGGTTTGTAAGAAGAATTTCGCAATGTTTACCAAAGTTTAGTACGTATTTAAATCTTCATAAATAACGTTCCTTTGTTTACTCATTTATCAAGTTGTCGCTGGTTAAAATGATGATTTTAATAGGCTGAGAGGTGAAATGAAAAATGACGAGTTTGGTTTAGATGGAGAAGAATGAAAAGGGGCAAACCATACGCTACGTATCGTTTAATTAATAGATCAGAATAGGGTACAGGTGCGTTTGCGAATTAGTTGGATACATGCACGATGAAAATTTCCCAAGTACCTATACCTATCTAAAGGTATACCTATAACTTGGAACAAAGGAGACCCGAGAACGTATGAAAACATACACGTTTCAAGACAAAATAGTACAGTTGAAGAAGTATGGGAAAGGGGGGCAGGGTACGGATGAAAACCTTAGATAGGTAAATCGTCGATGGTGCGATGGTATATTTTGTACACTGTACACTCTTAGCGAGCTCGCTGCTGGCGTGTTTAGATAGGGCGAGCGTACGTGACGTACAAGTACGCTGCCTTTAAAGCTTCGAATGCTGATAAGAGTAAGAAGCTCGATGAGCAAAAGCGCCTTCGCCGCCGCGGCCGGTCAAGTGTATACAGTTGCTTTGTACCGAGAAAATACAGAATAAGAGGAGAGCGGTGAAAATAATTAAATATTTGTGTTTGCTCTTAATTAAGCCGAAGAAAAGCTCATACTAATGGTGTAGGCGATGCCATAAGGTAGGAGTGCCGAAGAGTAAGATGTTCTGAGACGAGGGTACGATGACGTGTAAACGTGTGTTTTGTTTTCCATAGGCGTATCCCTGCTCTCTCCGCTGGTCTGTGGATAGGGTGTTTTTTTCTGGAATTTTTGTTACCAAGATGGAGTTTATATTGAAAAGTCGTTCTTATATTTTCGATGCCTCGATGAAAGGTAGTATTTTTATTATGTATGAGGAATTTTTATCGTGCCGAAAAGGCTGGAAGGTCGAGTGAATTTTTCATTCGTTTGGAATTGATTCCTCGTGTTTGATCTCTAATGTTAAATTTATTCGAGCTTAAGTTTTATTCTTTGGAGTTTACCGGGGTGGGGTTATTGTTGCGCACGTGGAAGGAAATTCGAATTTGAACTATGCGAAGGTCATCAGGAAGAGTAACCTTAATTTGTAGAGAGGAAAGGAGAAAGTTGTACCCTTAAAGTCTAATTACATTTTGGGTTGAAAAATTGGCAGGTATTTTTAAAAGAAAATTGTGATAATTTTCTATTTTATTTGATAAAATTTATTAATTCTGAGTGGGAAAAATTGGTAAATACAGTCATTTTTTGGAAAAAAATCCATAGTATGTATTTTAATTCGGAAAAATTGTATGTGGAGTTCCAGTTTGGAAAAATTGATGAAAAATAACTTCGAAGGTGAAAATGTTTCTAGAAAAAATGAAAAAGGTGTTCCACTTTGATAGAATGAAAAAAGTTTAAAAGACTGTAATACAAGTTGTGAAAATTCTGAAAATTATATTTCAATGATTGGAATGTTACATTAATTAATTAAATATGCGTCTGTGTCTGAGATGGCGATTTTTTGAAGGAATTTGAGATAAATTTTACCTACCCGTTGAGAAAATTGATGAAAATAGCATTTTGTGTCGAAAAAATTAATAACATAGGTGATTATTTTGCTTGAAAAATGGAGGAGTATTGTATAAGTATTCATTCTGATTTGTCGAAGTTGACGAAAATTATATTCTTTGAATTGGGAAAAAATGGTGAGTTATAATTTTTTTCAAACAGAAAATTGAAAAAAAACTTGAAAAAAAACTTGTAAAAATTATTCATTTTGAATTTGAAAATTTTCTATGGTGATGAATTGATAATTTTTTAAGAAAAATTTTGTGCTTAGGTCTCATTTGAAAATCAATGCCAATTATCGAGAATCACTGAAAAAAAACTGAATTTCAGCATATTAATAACCAGGTGAAAAATTTCACTGAAAACAAACAGTGAAGAAAACTTTTTGAAATCAGTGAATGGTAAAATATCAGTAATTTGACAAATTGGTGAAATTTTTCGGAAAATCCGCGAAAATTTACAGAAAATCAAAAAAATAATTCTAATTTTCTGTGTGCTGCAATTTGACTTTTTTTCAGGGTCTTTTCACTAAGTAATTGGAAATGAGAGTAAAATTGAAGATAGGTATTCAATTTTACTCTCTTGGAAAAAATTGTTGAAATTTATATTTCGAATTTGAAAAATTACTGAAGGGGTTATTTTTAAAAAAAATACTTGAATTCTGATTTCGTAAAATTGGTAAAGATGGAATTTTGTTTCAAAAATTAGTTTCACGTTGATTTTTTTGGAAAGAAAAGAAATGAAAAATTTATTCTAATTTGAAAAGAATTTTGAAAATTACGTTCCGAATTGACAATTTTTGTAGGTATAATATAGTTATTTTTTGATAATTTCTTTTAGTGAAGATTATCATTTGAATTAAAAAATTGTGGTGGTGATGATGATGATGATGATTTTTGAGGAAAATCGGACAGAATAATTTAATTTCATTCTAGAAAAGTTGATGAAAATTACATTTTGAGTTCAAAAAATTGAGAATTTTAGAGAAAAAATTACAAAATTCCAGTATGATTGTGATTTTAAAGAAGAAATGAATCAAAATTGAGCCCTAAATTTTCATAACGAAAATTTAAAAAAAAATGCATTTTATGTTGAAAAAAATGTCATGGTGATAATTTTTTTGAGAAAAATTTTAGGAAAACTATATTCTTTAATAAAATTGGTGATTGTTGGATGTTAAATTTTGGAATAAAAAATTCGAATTGTGATGGATTTTTGAAGAAAATTGATCAAAATTATATTCTAGTTCGAAAAAATTTATGAAAATTATATTTCGATTTGAGAAATATATGGACACGATGGCAATAATTTTCAGATTATTTCAGGAAAATTGTTTCCTAATTTGGTAAAGTTGGTATGACGATGATTTTTTGAGCAGTGAATACAAAAATTTGACATCATGATTTGTTGAAAAAATTCTATTCCAATTTGAGAAAATAGGTAAAAATTATACTTATTTTGAAACTGGCAATTGCAAAAAAAAAGTCATAAGTATTAGTAAAATTTTTAAAAATTGAAATATTTCAAAAAAATATGACTTCGTTTCCCAAATTTTCTTTCAAATTTTCAGTATCGAAGTATGTAATTTAAAACTCGAGCAATTTTTTTCATCACAACGTAATCTCGTTAACCATAGCACACCTTAATATTTCCCAACTCCTAACGAGTCTCAATCAAATTCTACGTAAAAGGAATTAGAAACGAAATAACATAGCTGGGGCAACAACCCACAGATGAATGATTGAACAGCACAGGACGACGATGAGAAGCAAATATAGTAATTTATCTTTTCTTAATTTTTATTTTCTAGAAACGGGTTCCAATAAATACAACAGTAATAACGAAACCTATAATTTGTAAGACGAACGAATGAAATAAGTTTGACGAAAAAAAAGAGCAAAAACGCGTCTAGAAGAAGGTAATTACGACGATGACTTGGTCGTCGTCGTCGCCTTCGTAATCCTCCCACGATATTCTTATATGTTTTGAATAAAAAATAGATAAATAGTTTTCCCTCGATGTAGATTCGGTTCGATGAAAGTTGAAAAATAAAGGGTTAAAAATAGAACGATAATGAATAATAAAATATAGGTATCCAATTATCTTCAGATGAATTAGTTACCCTCGATTGTGGTATTTTACTATTTATACGAGGACCGACGATGAAAAGAGGACGATTGGTAAAAAAAAAGGGTACTTTTAAGAAAACGAAATCGAAGAGAAGAAATACGTAGTGTGTTGTATATTTCTGGTGGTAATTCAGAGAAAAAATTATGGCGTGGAGTTTTAGGAAAGTAAGGGGGAAAAGGACGGATGTCGACCTGGTATAATTTATAATAATTACAAATTTATCGGTTATTTAACAGCACGAATACAACATTCGTCATAAGTCACCGCCTGCATGCTTGTGCCTTCGATGATGAAAATCTGTAGGCATTTTTTTTACACCAAACCTTCGGATAATTAAAAAAGAGCGAAAAAATCGGATATTGCGAGGAAACACGAAACCGAACATGAGATGGGAGAACGATTAGCGGCGGGACCATTCGCGCCTCGAAATCGCGATTGAATTCTCGCGTGCAGTGTTTTTTTGCACACTCGACCCGATGTCGTAATAATTACATCCCTCGTGGTTTTTTTTTCAAGTGCCCGAAAACCCTCGCGATTAAGTTGTTCTTCGACGAAAGTCTTTAGGAAACGGGAAGCTATCAGCGGATTATGCATGGGAAAGAAATCAGCGCGTTTGGAAGATTTATACAAATGACTGCGCGACGAGCTTGGAAAGCGTAAAGTTACATAGAATAAGGGATGACTTAACGTTGACGTCACGTTCATCGCGAGAAAAACGAAGGCGAAATGGGTGAGGGGGTTTAACGTGTAAAATCGCAATATTTTTTCCATTCGATTAGTCATATTTAGACGTGAAATATGGTAGATTAATGATACGTCTTTATTCGCTCGTACAGCGAACGAATAAAGAAGAAGAATTTGTCGGATGAAGTTTGTATTGTGTATTCGTTAAGTTAAAACGTGTACCAGCGAGAGGCACGACGATGTTAATGAAGCGGGCGAATTCACCCGCGGTGACGGTAATTGCGTCCCAATATGACGGCTAAGTTAATACCGTGTAGAGGAGTACTCGTTAAAAATAGAAGTAGAGAGGGATTCGAGCTGAGAGTGAAAAATACGTCAGATCGAGGAGGAAAAATTGTGTGGGAGGTGAGATTTCGATATTGTGAAAAGAGGTGGATTTGTGTGAGAAAATGTGTTTGAGCTGGCGAAATGAAAGATATTGAGATGGTTTTGAAAAAGATTGAAAGGTTCAAAATGATAGCTGAAGAAGAAAGAAGGATTCATGGTAACTTTTGATGATTCTTTTGACTTGCAATATTAAAAAAGTCCTCATTAGATCTCATGATTTGTTGGAAAGGCGAAAAAATTTAATATTAGAATGAAAATTCGTTCAGAGTTCATCTGGGGCTTAAAAATTTGAAACTTAACTTGGGATGAATCGGGTTGAGTATTGAGATTGAAATTGAAATTCATGCCAAGCTCAAAAATTCGAAAAATTCTTGAAATGAATATTGGGATATTTATTCATCTCATGCTCATCTAAGGCTTGAAAATTCGAAAAAAAATGGATGAATTTGTGAACGAAAATTCATCCAAAGTTTATCCCAGGATTGAAAAATTGAAAATCAGCTTAGGATGAATATTGGGATGAAGATTCATTCCGAATTCAGCCTAAGCTTAAAAATTTGAAAGTAATGCTTGGGATGAATATTGAGATTTAAGTTCATCCAAAATTTATCTTAGACTTGGAAAATTTTCAAAATCTTGAATGAATTTTGGAATAAATTTTGGAAAATTGTATTTCTCAAACTTTTTTTTTATTTAGTTACGCTCAAAGTTCAATTTTTCCAATTTTTTCTTACTCGAAACGAAATTTTTCCAAAAAAATGGTCATTTTCGAAAAATATCTGACCGAAAGACAATTTTCTGCCTAAAGATGCAATTTTGCGACTAATAGAGAGGCTTCTCTCTCTGTCCCGTACTCCCTCCCCCTCCTCCCATTCGATTTATTTCTGATGATAGACGATTAGACTGAGAAAAATCATTTTATGTACCCTACCTCTATACTATTTTTTCTTGGAAATTCTTGGATCTCCAAAAACTGACTCACTTCAGTCATAAATTAATCACATAATCAGCAGATACTTGGGTTTCATCTATACTTGCTATAAATTTGTTCTCAGCCTCTCAAGAAAAAAATTCCGATCTGAGGCCAATTTTTCTGATCAAAAATTCAATTTTGCAATTAATAGTGGGTCTGATTTTCCCTCTTCTTCTAGTTTAATAATGATGAACAATTTTGTTGCCAAATATTTTAATATTTTTCTTTCAAAATTATCAAAATTTGCAATTTTTACAAAAATCGACTCATTTCCGGTATAAATCAATTCATAATTCTATTTTGGTGACAGATGTCTAAAAATTACCTTCAGATTCGTTCTCAGCGCTTCAAAAAACATGGAAATCGACACCCATGTTGTATTTTTATCACTTGTTTGTGGCGGACCCCTTGCCCCCTGCCCCCGCCCCTCCATATGTGGATTCAGTGATTCGATAAAATATTGGTGATAATCAATCTGGAATTGAATGACTTGCAGAGTCCACAAACTGGAAATCGCAGTGAAAGTTCCACGCGACCACTGATTTCTCTTGCCATCACATCTCCCCCTCCTTTTTTCTAAACACTGCAGTATCAGTTTCGAAAAATTCATATTCAAATCTCAAAACGGATCTCAGATTCGATTTCAGCACCTTGAAAAACGTTGAAATCCATACCCATATTGTGTTTTTATCATTTTTTTGTTATTTCTCCCTCCCCATTTATTGGAAGGGGAAGGGTGTAAATTGAAAACTAATGAAAAGTGATGAAAATGCAATATTGGTATTGATGCCTATGTTTTTCAGGTCAAAAAATGTATTTGTTACGATACGTATGAATTTTTTACTCAATATGCTTTGATGATGAAATTAAGTTAGGTGGAGGGGGTGGGGGTGAATACTTTTTTGAGGGGGATGATAAAAATGCAATATGGGTGTCGTTGATTAGGTTTTCTAGGTCGGCGAATTCAAATCTGTTGTCAGTTTTTAATCCTCGTGCTTTGATTTTGGTAAAACTGAATCCGGTGGGTGAGAGGGTGTTATTTTTTTCCAAAAAGTGGTGAAAATGTGATATGGGTGTCATGATCAAGTTTTTTTGTCGACGAATTCGAACCCGTTTTTAATATTTTATTCAAAGTGTTCTTATTCTGAAAAAATTTATGAGGTGGTGGGGCATGGGGTGGTATTTTTTTGGACACTTATTAAGAAAATGAAAATTCGATATCATCTAATATGTAATTTTTTCTAAACTACCAAATTTAAATCCTTAATACATTTTTCAATTTTGTAGATACCGGGTGTTCAAAAAAATCCCTATAAGACTTTAATGGAAAAATAAGTAGATGAAGCGAGAATTTCATTACAATATCAGCTGATGTAAAATATACGTACTGAATTTTTACTTTTTAGCAATTTTTTTTCACTTGCTCTGCCTGTTATTGAACACCCAGTATACTGTTATTATGCAGGGAAGGGACACTTGAATTTGGAAAATGCTAAAAATGCATTATGGGTGTCGTTATCTATATTTTCTTGCTTGGCGATTCCAATTCTGACTTCAATTTTTCGATTCAGCCAACTGATTTTCATTCTCACTTCAAACAGCGATGAAAATCACCTCCTCTTTTATTATGAGCTGGCATGCAAGAAGGAATGTTGCAAATTGAGGAAAAATTAGGTCATACTCTGGTTATTGACGAGTAAAGCAAATATTTTCCAAAGTTTAATCCTCCTTCACTTTCCCTAAATTGAAGTTTTCGTCGATGAAAACAAGAAGACGATTTTTTTTGCATGTTTTCGGTAAAACTATCATTATTACATGGGCTATGATGATGTGGCAATGGTGATTCGTACGATATGGGAGGGAACTGAAAACATGTCCGGATTTACGAAGAGAAGGATCGAAGAAGAAATTTCATTTAAAACACACCTGATGTTTTTGCAATACAGCGTATAAAAGTTGGCCAGTTTTAATAGGGAAAATTATTGTTGGTGGAAAAGTTTACGATGGCGTTTATTTGACTGTGCGTGGTACGAACTACATTACAAAATATCAAACTCGAGTGACTAGGTGAGTGAAAAGTACACGTAGTCTGCATCGAAAACTGTAATATTTTCTGGTTATGATTCCAAAAATGCATTTCATCAAAAAAGAAGGTTCTCTTTGGCTGACATCTCGTTGAAAAAAATTTTTGACGAGATGTAGGCGAATAAGGATACGTTTTAAAATAGTTACAAAAAGTTTGTGTTGCCGGAATGATAATCGTCTAGAATTTCACATTTCAACGATTTTATTTACGTAGAAATACGACTAGAATTTTATAACGTTTCAGTTTATCTTCATACGCGTAGGAAGAGGCTTATAAGGCATCTCGAGTAGGAAAAGGTATGCAATGGAGGGATTCAAACGTCCGAGTATACCTTTCGTACCGCAACAATTCGAGGTGACCTAATACATTCGTATTACGAGATGGTGGTCTACTATAGTCCAACCAAATGTAATTTTTCTCTCTGGCCACAATAGCGCCGCAAACGTTGACCGCGAATACCGCGGTAATTAAATCCTCCAAATGCGGTGATTTTTTTTCAAAAACTTCCAAACGCGCCAAAATACCGAACAGGGAGGAAGGGAAGAGGGCAAATAAGGCAAACGATGTTTTAAAGGAATGCTTAAAGTATTAGATGTACTTTATCAACGTACCGTTTGTCGAATTGTTTTCTAGTTGAAATTGAGTAATGTTTTTCGTAGGCGTGTGAAAAGGCCTCTCTCTCTCGAGTTCTTTTTAAAGATTAAATTTCAACGCGATGCGAGGCGTCGCCCGACTCGAAGGCATTTATTTAGACTTTGATAATTAACATTTTGCCCGGGTTGCGATAAGGTGCTGAGCCGAACTGCCTTCGGCATCAACGCCCTTTGTAAGGTTTCGCGTGGTGATAATTAGTCAGAAAATACGTATTGGTGGGTTTTTTACGAGATTCATTGTTTTGGTTTGCGATACGTGATTCGATATTGTTCGATGTGTATGGGATGGAGAAAGAGGCTGAATTTTTTTTGAAAGAAATGTCTGTTTTAATGGATTTTGGTGTTAGATTGGATTATGTGACAATTTGAAGTAATTGGGCTCACAATGAATTGTTTTTGGAGCCTTCAAATTGAACAAAACTGTTGTATTGGAATAAAATTGATTTTTTTTAAATGTACATATCAAATTTTAACATAGATTTTTTTTTCATTCTGTTGCAGGTAAATATTAATGATCTAGCAATGTTTTTATTGGTGATGGAAAAGATGAAAATTCAACTGGAAGGTTACGTAAGTAATAAAAAAGCTAGAAATTTAAAAATCTCTCGGTATAGATTTTTAATTTTAAAAAATTCGAAACAATTTTAATTCTTAATTTAGAAAAATTTGGAAAAATTTCAATTTTAGTATAAAAAAAGTTACGTTTTTTAGCAAAATGTCTGAAATATTGAAAATTTCACAAAACTTTAATTCATTTTTAAAGTATCCATTTTCCCATTTCGTGAGTGTTGAATCATTTTGAACATAGGTGCATTTAAGGAGAGAGCTTGAGCACCTTCTTTCTCCTTGAGCACCCCAAAGAAATTTCTCATCACTAAAATGTCAAAAGACGTGAATTTTTTTGCTTTTCAATTGTGATTTTTCAAAAAATTTCAAACCTGATTCGAATCAGTAAAATTTGGTAAAATTCATGCCAATGATTTTTTACTGATCTTTTCGTCAAAAATCACTGATTTTCAATGAGATTGATTTTACTGATTCAAAAAGTATAAATTTTCTAAAATTTTAAAAATGAGTGATCCAGATTTAGGAAATGAATTCTTGTTTTAAAAATGACTTAATTGAAAAAAATAGTTTTGTTCGCGTGTTGAAAATATCATATCTGAATTAAGAGATTATTCAATTTTTTCAATACTTTTTGACCCCCCCCCCCTCCTTATTTTTTACAATTTATTAGCTGTTCTTTTAAATAATTTCTTGGATTTCTAGAAAACCTCCTGTTTTGGCCGTCGTTATATTTGGTTTGTTCCAATTGGCTCTTTTTGGTTCTGTTCAGTTAAGTTTAGTTTCATTTGATATTTTTCCTTTAAAAAACGCCAGATTTGGTCGTTATCGTGTTCAGTTAGATTTGATTTTGTTCAATTCCATTTTCTCCTTTTTCCAGAAAAAAATTTTCATTGGCCATCTGAACTTTTATTTTTTTGGTGGGTGCCTTTGGTTCCATTTGGTCATCTAAATAAAAAAAATGGCTAGAAATTTGACGAATTCCCCAATAAAATAGAAAATATTAAAGTACAATTTTTTCATATTACTGCGAGTTGTTTTTTTTTCGAAGAGCCATTGAACTGTTTGACTAGTATTTCCTTTTAAATTTCATCATTTTTTCTACGAAAAAATGTGTGACTAAAGAATTTTATTTGAAATTGAATATTTTTTACTAAAAAAAATGCATCTATTTCTTACAATAAAACTTGCCCGTTGGGGTTGAAAAATGAATAATTTTGTCAGCTACCCGATGATAAGATGGAAAAATTGACAATTTTGCATATTGAAAGGTCATCCCGAAGATCAACTGACGAATTCAAAAAGAACGAAAATAAATACGCTGTTGAAGTTGAAAAAACAGCTTCACTGAAACAGGCAATACCAAACGTCTCGTTTACTCTGAAATAATATTTGATTGATCTTTTTTAAATCTTAAATTCGAATTCCAGTTTTCTCAATTTTTATGGCGTCTTAACCCTTTCAAATCCTCAAAAAATTCTTTATGGCCAATTTTAGTTTGTATCAACGAATTACCATACTCCATAAGACGGAACAATACGATATTATGTGGCTTATGGTTCAATTCTAAAAAGCCGGACATGCACCTATTCTTATCTACATTTGTTGAGGAATTGAAATTGCTTCACGAGGAGGGTATCATGGTGAATTGCCACCCCAAAGATGGACAACCAAAACGAATAAGGGTACACTTGATTTTATGTTCTGTAGATTCAGTCGCAAGACCTCTCATACAAAACCTTCATCAATTTAATGGATCCTTTGGATGCTCATTTTGTTTGCATGAAGGAGAAGTGATTCAAATTGGTGCTGGTCATACTCGTGTTTATCCTGGATCCAGAACAGCGGAAAGCAGAACTTTAAAACAGCATTTTCGTGACTGCAGAAAAAGTGTTCTCAACGGTGTCCCAGTACATGGTGTTAAAGGGCCATGTATTCTCAGCTACATTCCAACATTCGATGTGACACAGTGTTTTTCAACTGATTATCTTCACAATATTTTACTCGGAGTGGTGAACACATTCGTGCAATGTTGGTTCAATTCAACAAACCATGATCAACAGTGGTACATAGGACGTCCTAATCAAATGGCTGCGTTTGATAATGAACTACTTCAAATAAAACCTCCGTGTGAAATTTCTCGTACTCCCAGATCTGTTGGAGACATGAGAAATTTATTTAAAGGAAGCGAATGGAAAAACTTTCTTTTATATTATTCTTATCCGACACTCGAAGCTGTCAACTTTCCAAAAGAATTTTTAAGCCATTGGAGCCTACTTATAAGGGGTATATTCATCTTTCTTCAACCCACCCTCAGTGCTCATGATATTGAAGAAGGAGAACGAGTACTGATTAAATTTGTAGCTGATGTGGATAGACTTTATGGGAAAGAATTGTACAAATTTAACACCCATTTAATTCTCCATATTCCCGAGTGTGTAAGAAAATTTGGTCCATTATGGGCTCATAGTACATTTTGCTATGAGCATTGCAATGGAGTGTTGAAAGAAATGTTTCATAATAGCAAGGGAATACCTCAACAGATATGTAAGCGTTTTTTGCAACATCGACAAGCAGAACGTTTAGGCTGTCGCATATTTGCGGATCCATGTTGTCCTACCAATGTTAAGAAGTTGATTGGAGAGTTTTTACATGACTTCAAATCGTATTATGATGTTAATGTCAGCACTGTACTCAACTCTACTGGTTGTGAGATCGATGGCGTGAAATGTATTGGAGTACCAAAAAAAAATGAACACATTGTTTCTGAATCTTTGAATTTGGCCATTGGAAACATAACTCGTGATAATCTTGTTATTAAACAATCAGATTTCTTTGCTAGTTGCATCTCAAAGGGAATGACTATTCACGCACTAGACAATGCACCAGCATCAATGTATAAACGTGTAAACAGCTTTGTCAAACTGAATGACAATCGTATTGTAGCTATTAAAAAAATTGTTCGTTTGAAGTACGCAGAGCAAGATGTTCCAGATCGTGTTTTTTTTGAGGTTGAACATTTCAAAAAGAACCCTCTGGAAACTGCATCATTGCCTCACAAACTAGGGACAACAATGACAGTTGTAGAAGAAAATCCATCAGCTATAATTGTAATATCTCCAAAAACAGTCTCCAAAAAATGTATAGCAATTAATTCATCTAGTAGAGCTGGTTTGTACGTAATACCCTTAGTTAACAATATTGAAAGAGATTGAACTGGTCTGTTTTTGATGTAAAAAAAAAAAAAAAAATGGAATAATTTAATCAATAAACTTGAATAAGTTTGTTTCTTGCCATATTATTCATACTCAATTTGATTTGAAGAATTTGTTACTTATATCAATAAATCGTTTTTGCATGTGGTAATTTAGTTTTCCAACAATTTGAACTAAAAGTTTTCAATTTTAGTTTTCCCTGTGAAGACTGAAAGTTTTAAATACTTGTAGTTTTGGTAGTAAAACTCCAAGTTATTCTTCTACTTACAGTTTCACTTCTTGTACAACTACCAGTAAACTAGAAGTTTTGAAAAATACTTGTAGTTTTGGTTGTAAAACTCCAAGTTGTTCTTCTACTTGCAGTTTTACTTCTTGTAAAACTACCAGTAAACTGGAAGTTTTAAAAAATACTTGTAGTTTTGGTTGTAAAACTCCAAGTTGTTCTTCTACTTGCAGTTTTACTTCTTGTAAAACTACCAGTAAACTGGAAGTTTTAGGAAATACTTGTAGTTTTTGTTGTAAAACTGCAAGTTTTTCCTGTAAAACTGCCAGTTTTCCCAGTAAAACTGCAAGTTTTCAAAAAAACTTCCAGTTTTTTTCTATAAGGGTTATTTGCTCGTTTCACGGAAAAACTTTAAAAAGAACTGAAATTTGCATTATCAAAGGCTAAGAATAGGAATTACCTAATTACTTGATGGTTGCTACTCAATTACGATTTAGATATTTTTTAGATTGAAAAAACCAAGTTAGAGAAGAAAACGACAAAAAGGCTCGAAAAAAGATATTTGAATCATAAACCCAAATATTTGAGAATTTGGCTGAAAACTCCTTTAAATCTTCTGATGTGTTTTAAAAATTCATTCCAACATTTTCATAAATAAAAATTTTTGAAAATGGTTCAATTTTTAAACCAATAGTTTTATTTTCTATTTTTTGATTTGAGCAACTGGTGCCAATTTTTCAAGGCTGACTGAGAAATCAGTGTGGCAGAAATCGACAAATTTTTAACTCAGAATCTTATTTTAGAGCTAAGTCTTATCTGAAAATGATGATGCAATGTGAACCAAATTACTCCTCATGATGGCAGGAGAAGGTCCAAAAAAAGGAAAACCATATCATACCGGATTAATTACACCATCGTCCATTTATAGCTCATCCCAAAAACACGATAAGTCTATAAAATAGAATCCGAAATTTAAATAATTAACAAATCCAGCCCGTAGGTATCGGTATATAAAATTTAACCTTATGCTAATAATACCATCTACTTATCTGCGACAAGGTGTGCGCATATTAGTCATGAAAAAGAGCAAAATGAAGTTAAAAAGGGTAGACATTTATGGGACAAGGGTCTACGTACCTACGCTGTGTAGTTTGCGATATTATACAAAACAAAACGTCGACTCGGCCGGCGACAAATAAAGAGGGATTTTATCGAGGGAGGAGGTGTAATAGCATAACTACCCGGGTGTTTGAAGGTACAGTATTAAAGTATAATAACGACGATGGTTGTGGCAGTCGAGTTGGGTAAACAGTTTGACCCTTGCGGCGTACGATACTTATTTTAGGTGAACCTTACCTTACCCTTTCCTACCGAAGCATACACGTTTTCACACTGCCAATTGTATCATCTTTGCATTAAGATAGCGTGTAGTACGTTGTACGAGTATATGAAATTGTAGAACACGAGAAACGTTTTAAAAGGATTGCTGCCTCGGTGTGTCCGACATGAAGGCGTTAAAATGCACCGTCGGCGGTTTTTGCTGAACGACGAAAAGACCAGATGAAAGATTGCGGAGAAAAGGGAACGTATGTATGGCTTGGGGACATTTCGCAGTATGATCCGATGACCTTGAGTACATTTGATATGGTCAAGGATGAAATTGGTGGAATGGGTAGAGAGATGTGTTATAGATGGAAATTCATGTATTCGAAAACCTCATGTGAAAGTTCGGAAAATTATGGAAAAGAGTAAGTTTTGAAATTGAAAATTCTCTGGAGAGCTTTGGAATAATTGGAAAATGTTTTGGATTAATTTTCCAATCATAATCATTACTGCGATCTAAATTTCAGCCAATGAAGTTTGTCGAAGGTTCCATGATGGCTGAAATAGTATATTATGCAACAAGGGAAATAGAGTGATTTTCGATTAATTTTGAGGTCAAAATTTTCGAAAATTATTCATCTCCCGAATTTCATACGATATTTTACGTCATAGAGGGAATAAAACGCTAATTTAAGCACTCGAGCAATTTGCGACAGGGAATAAAGTAGCGTTTTATTCCCTCCATGACGTAAAATAAATTGGATCAATTATTTCAGATGAAATTTTATGCGTTTGTTACTCAAATTTTTTTCATTCCAGCCAATTCTGGTGAGTTTTGAGAATATTGAAGAAATTCTAAGTCATCTGGAGATTTCAACCTACCCAAAATCGTTATAATACAATTTTCAGGTTCAATATTGGATTCATGATCCAAATTTCAACCACCGAATTCGATACTGGAAAATTTCAGATTTTACGAGGCATCTGGCAGGAGGTCAAAATCCCTTTGACTTCGGATCCAAAATTTTTAATTTGAAAAGGTGCCTTTGGCTCCAAAAAATTGTCCATAGGGGTCTTTCTGCCTTCGCTTCTTCTCCAGATTATTTGATTTTCTGAAGACTCAAGACCGCTCAAGAGCAATTGTATTGTAGGTTGATTATGTTGAATTATTTTTTGATTTCGAAGCATTTTGTTAATGAGCCAAATTTTGACCGTTGGATGATTCGTACTCACTTTGGTGAAGTATGAGAGTAACTTACTGGAGAAAAATTGAAATTCTACTGGTGCCTCCCGAATTATGAACTGAGATGAGAAAGACGATTAATTGCTGAAATTTAATTCTAAGCTTTACAAGTAGAACTGAAAGTGTTGAAAAATCTAAATTCAACTGGAAGCTTTAGAATGATTTAAAAACTGGATTGAATCAAGTGCAAATGAAGCCTTGAATATCTGTTTGTTGAATGTTAACTTTCGGAGTCAATTTTCACCTAATCTAGTAACTTTTTCAGCCATTGGAGAATAGTAGAAATTATCTGGAGGCTCTAGAACGATTGGGTATTGTTCTACGAACCAGACTCCATTTTCTTATTTCACGTTTTCGATTCAAATTTCTACCAATGAATTAATAGCTTTCTGTCTCAGTGAAGTTCAAAATTCTAAAAACATTCAGTTCTCATGGAAGATTCTAGAGTCTGCTTGAGGCTTCAGAATTACTAAAAAAAGTTAGCTGCTTACTAGTTAATCTACTTTAAAGGTCGAAACTAGGGAATGGTGAAATTTTCGTCCTTTTTATACTTACCTATTTAAAAAATTATGACCAAACGTCAAAAAATGATTATTTCTGTTTGAAGATAAGGAATTTATATTTTATGGCTGAGTGACGGAATGGGGGAGAGGAAGTAATTCCAAAAAATAAAATTTCCAACTCTGATGAATAAAGTCATTTAGACATTTAAAACAAATTTAGAAAATGAATTTTTCATCATTTTTCATCATTTTTTTCATCTTGACGTTGTTGAAAAGTTTATGAAGTTGAGAAATGAAAGCCCTTATTTTTTCACCAAAAATTCATTTTTTTTCACAATTTTTTTTAGATGTTTAAAATCGTGTTTTTTGATTAATAATCAAGGTTATTTCGATTTTTTCTGGGACATTTTTCCGGAGGAGGGGGGGGAGGTGAAAGTATCTCGACCTGAAGATCGAAAATCCCTGTTTTTTGATTTTTATCATTTTTCATGATTTTTTTCATCTTAACGCTGTTGAAATGTTGATCAAGTTAAGAAATGAAAGTCCTCATTTTTTTAAAAAATTCATTTTTTTTCACAATCTTTTTTAGATGTTTAAAATCGTGTTTTTTAATTAATAATCAAGATTATTTCGATTTTTTCCGGGACATTTTTCCGGAGGAGGGGGGAAAGGTGAAAGTATCTCGACCTGAAGATCTCAAGGTCTGGTAGAAATTCTGAAAATTCCTGTTTTTTGATTGGGAATTTTGTAAGATTGGTACCTACACCGGTTTACCTCTTTGATTTTGTATTGATATCGACCTTTTTTAAAAAAATAAAATAAAAAACGTGTATAATATAAATCCCCCCTCCCCCATTATCTGACATTATGGGCTAAAAATCATGAAAATAAAATTTTCAATTCAAATATTGGAAAATAAAAGAAAAACATTTATTTTTGAATAAAGACGTGCAACGATCATTTTTCAAAAATATATTCGGTTCAGTCAAAAAATTTTATACCAAGTATAATTTTTTTGCTGAATTTAATAATCGATTTTTTAGAAAAATGAAGAATTACCTAACCAAAAATATTAGTTGAGCAAGAAAAAAAATTCGATTCATTTTCAAAGTTGAAAAATTCAATTTTTTATATTTTCCAATCATGTCAATTTCGATTAATTTCTGGTTAAACTTCAAAACATGTGGATTGAAAATCGAATTTTGCTTCGTAGAAAACCTGACATCATTTTTTCGTATTTCTGGCTTCATCGATCAAAATCCCATTCAATTTCATCCTTCCAAGGTCAAGCAGTTTCTAGCAGACGCCTAAGCTGTCGATACCGCAACACCATTGTTTAATTATAAAGTTATACACAGTCGATTAGTGTCGTCGATGAAAGAAAAGGAGAGAAAAGCGTAGAAATCCGAATCAAATTCGACTACAGATATTTCAGACCCATATAAGAGCCTCTTCTTCTTGCCCTACCCATCACAATACTCTATTATTCGAACAACGCACAAAACCGAGGAAGGAAACAAACACACGTACATAAAAAGCACCCTATGTACATTTCAGACCGACATCTTCGAGTTCGAATCCAATTAATTCCTCCGGTTGTGGCGTGTAGTAAGCATATCTCTTAAGAAGCCTGCTACGAAAAGGCGACGGTGGGACGAGGGGAATAGTCTGCGAAGGAAAAAAGAATAAACGAGATAGGAGCAACGTTTCAGGACGAGACGAAGCAATCGTCAATCTTACTCAAAATTGAAAGTATACTAAATACGATTTCAAGTATTCGTCGAAATCAGTTAGAAATTTTAATTAATTTTACGAGGCGAGACTTCTCTTTGCCCTTGCCGAACGAGTTAGTTTGTTGGAAAACGCCTGTATCAGCTTTATTGGGGTCGTCTTTCTTATTTACGTAAAAGTCGAAAGCAAAGGTCGAACATTTATGAGCTTATTTTTTTATAGTGATTACGATAAGTTACGATATGTACCCTCCTTCTCCCTTACCCTTCGGACGAAAATCAACTGGAAAAAGTGAGGTGGTTAAAACAAAGGCTGCGATAATCGATACACGACAGATGATGATTTTTACGATGCAGGTTATTTGCATTTGTTGCGAGTGAAAAAGGCTGCCTGACGATCGGATGAGAGGGCATGGGGGGAAAAGTTGAACTGTATCGAAAGTTTTCAAAATGGATGATGGAAAGTGAAGAGGGGAGCGAGCTCGTCGACGAATTTACCGAACGAAGGTTAATATTTTAACGTAATTTTTACCCTTTTTTTTGATCCATACGTCCCCTTTCGCGTCGTGATACCGTTCTCGTACCTTGTAGCGAGTTTTTATGTATTTTTTTGACACGATTTGGCGAACGCGAGGTAAATACGCGACGTCAACTTGTTAGAAAAGTTTCTAGTTTATTATTACGAAAACGCCTGCCGCAATGCCCCCTCCTCGGCTTCAACTCGTTTGCACGCTGTTTTTCAGTATCCAGTCTCTCGATGTTTTGACCTATCGAGTAAACTGTTGGGTAATCCGATGGTCGTTTAATGAGAAAATGTATTTTTGTTATTAACCTAATTTTTTTAGAATAGCTGCGAGTTACATGATGCTGGAAACAAGCGTCAAATTCACTTTCCACTCCTCACCTTTTCGATAATAAACTGATTATTGAGCTGCATCGCGACGCAGAAGCTTTAGGGGTTTTTTGTTTTTATTCGATAAATTGACTCGGCGAGGTAAATGACGCGACCACGTACAATATATTCTGTTTGTGTCGCGTAGAGTCGCCGTGCTCGTCGGTTAGGGTCAATTAGAGATAGATAAAATACGGGTACGATTCGGATGTTGACGATTTCTACGTACATTTTAGACGATAATAGAAAACAACGCGACGTATTTAACCAGCCGTGCCATGTACCCGTCCGAATGTGTGATTCGATAATGAAGATTGAATCGTTACGGTGCGGTCGAAGCAGCGACGTTGCCGAAATTTATTATATCGATGGTTTAATTTGTTGTCGTGTCGAAAACCAATGAGCAGATTTGACGAGATATTCGATTTATTTATTTAGAACGGTACGGATTTCGGGGTTGTAGTCGATTTTGTACCCGGTATTGGGTAATGAGGAATTTGTGGTGGGTTTTTAGAGGTTTCCTGGGTTAGTGCGGTGGTGCGCGAGGGTTGAATGTAATTTTGTAAACGAAGGATCATCGAAAGTCTGAGGTTGTGGATCGGAATATTGGTGGAGATTTTTTTCAAGAGTAAAATTGTTTCTTTTTGCTGATACTTTCGAGTGAAAAATGATGGAAATTGAAAATATTAGTACAAAATTTAGGTAGGTACCAACATTTTTTGAATTTATTTCAAAATATTTTTGAAAATTTTGAAAAAGATTGAAAATGGTATGAAACAAAGGTATTTTTCTGCTGCTAATGGGTAATTTGATTCTTTATCAAAATTCATTTTGGAGCAACCTCCACCTCTTAAATTTGAAAATTGTGTTTTAAGAAAGCATCAAAATCACGTTTTTTTGAATTTTAAACGAAAACTTTCGGTTGTACACTAAAATTTGTAACCACCAAAAGGGGCAAAAAATTGAACTGTTTTTTTTTTCAACGATATCTATTTAATGTAAAATTTCTTCCATTATCAAAAATCAATTTGAAGCGCCCTTCGTCTCTCCATTTTGAATATTTTTTGAAAAAACATCTCGATTACATTTTTCTCTAGACGAAAAGAGTCTATTTTTCCCCTCCCTCTTTTTCCAGGGTCTACCCCCAAATAGACTAAACAAAAAAATTTCAAACAAATCAGTAAGTAAAAAAATTTTCATCGATTTTTTATTATGCTGTAAGTAGTTCTGACTTTACTGATTTATAAAAAAAATTTACAAATTTACTCTAGTTAAGAAAAGAGAATGAAAACATTACCAAAATATGTGCCACACCCGATAAAAAGCTCTTGTTTTAAAAAATTCTAATTAGAAAAGGTATCTTTTATTTTTTTAAAAGATCTGAAATACCTTCATTTACCTACTTTGCTTTATTCTCTCAATTTTGTGTTCCTCATGCACAAAAGGAAAAAACCTTTAGGTATACTTACTGATGCTAATGAAAAATTCATTTTCTGATAAGCTTGTTTATTGTTTAAAATCAACGATTTTTTGCATTTTAATCATAATGTTTTTATAGTTTTCAATCATTTGAAAAAATTTCAATTCATGTCGAGACGATTTGAGCAAACTTTTTTTTTGTGGCTGTGAAAGGCTGGGTCCTCATGTCGAAATTCTGATGCTAGACATCAAAATACATCACCTTGCTCAATACTGGCTTCCAAATTTTGCTTTGGGGGAAAGGGGCCAAAAAACAGATTTTTCAAAGGCCACAAGCCTGCGCATTACAAAAAAAAAATTGGAAAAAAAATGTTTTCTGGACCAATCTTAAAGAAAATTTTACGGAAAATCCAATGCCGCAAACCGCAGACCTTCAATTCTTTTAGAAAAAAAATTACAGCTCATTCTTTTCAAAATTCTGTGAAAAAATCACATTTTTTGTGCCTTTCTTGCGAAAAAATGGAATGCGATTTTTTTTTACAGAATTTTGGAAAAAATGAACTGTAATTTTTTTTTAAAAAAAAAGAGATAGAGGTCTGCGATTTGCGGCATTCGATTCACCATGAAATTTTCTACAACTCTCTCCATGGTCATTATGGCCTTAAAACCCTTACTTTTCGCGTAAATTTCACTTTTTCGAGAAAAAGGCCCAAAAAAATGCGATTTTTTTTACAGAATTTTGGAAAGAATGAGCTGTAAATTTTTTTCTAAAAGAGATGAAGGTCTGCGGTTGGCAGCGTTGGATTTGCCGTAAAATTTTCTATAAGATTAGTTTTTTAAAAACATTCGCAATTTTTTTGTAATGCTCAGGCTTATTGCCCTCGAAAAATCAGTTTTTTGACCTTCCACCCACCCAAAGCAAACTTTGGTCAAAAAATTTTTCTCTTCATTAGTTACATAAAAGCAACCTAAATTTGGCAATCGGAACCCAGAAACAAAAATCGTGTCGACCTGTGTTAGATATTGACGAAAAAAATACCGCTATATTTTTTTATTGGTCCAATTTTCGAAATAAGAGGGGAGGGGGTTCACCCAGTCGAAGAAATTTGAGGGGAAATAGTTGTGCTATATCTCAGTGGAAAAGAAATTCGATTCCAAACACTTTTGGTGACTACAAATTTTAGCGAATAACTGAAAGTTTTCGTTTAGAATGCAAAAAACGTGATTTTGATGCTTTCTTAAAACACAATTTCCAAATTCAAGGGGCGAGGATTACTCTAAAATGAATTTTGATCAGGAATGAAATTGCACGTTAGGAGCTGAGAAATAACTTTTGTTTGAATACTTTTTTTGGTACAGTCCATAAATGAAGCGTTCTAGGCATTTGAAATGTTGGGGCGGATCCCGGGAAAAGGGGGCAGTGGCGCAACCAGAACTTTTTTTTTAGAGGGGGCTAGAATTCATGAGAAAAGTAAGGGCGTAGACCTACGTAGAGAGGGGGGTCCCCGAACCCCCGTTTTTTCAAGGAGCTCATTAAGGCTTACCATGGGTGAGGGACCTTGAAATAAAGGGGTAAATTTTCCTAATTACATCGAATATAGATGTTTAAAATTTCCTGAAAGACCTTTTTTCGCGTTTAGATTATCCCCCTGGGACCCAAATTTTCTCGACACGGCTCCAGGAGGGAGGGGGTGTTAATCTATTTTTATAGAATATTGAGATTTTTCCCCCTTTAAATTATAAACGTGAATTTTATTCAAAACAACAGAGTACAAAGAGCATTAAAAAACAAATGACAGTGAATTTTTCAAAGAGGAACACCTCATTTGGGTAAAATGAAGAGAGAATCGTGTAAATTCGAGTTTTTTCCATCCATACCACCTCCTCAGTCTCATCTTAAAATTCGTTTTGGTCGATTTAGGGCAGTAATTTTGAAAATGTGCTGAGTGGCGTAGCCAGAAGAGTACGAAAGGGGGGGTCTGGGTCGGAAGCTTTTTTTTGAGTGGCTGCAAAATGAGTGCAGAGACTTGAAAAACGAGTAATTTTTAGGGGGAGGGGAAGAGGGAGGGGTAAAAATGAGCCTTTTCTGCACTTTAGTCTTAAATAGTTCATATAATAGTGATTCAATTTACGCCCGAGCGCAGCGAGGGCGAAGCTTCGAAAAAATTGGATATTTAATGACTAAAAAAGACATTTTGTAATGATTTTGTTAATGCCCGAGCGAAGCGAGGGTAAAGCTTTGATAAAATTAGATTTTTTAATGTCTAAAAAATACATTTTTCATAAAAATTCTTGACCTCAGGGGGGGGGGTCCGAACCCCTCCCCTCGGCTACGCCTCTGTTCGACACATTTTTAAAACCACTACCTTGAATCGACCCGAGGTTTTTGGGGGGGCTTTAGCCCCTTAGCCCCCCCTTGGTTGCGCCACTGAAAGGGGGAGGGGGAAAATAGTCATACAAGCTAAATGAATTCGTTTTTGGGTCTAGAACAAGAATCACACATAAAATTATTTTTAAAATGAAACCCAAGCGGATGTACAATTGAGAGCATCAGACTAGGTAGGTGAAAAAAGATCAGAAAAATTTTTATTAAATTTTGATTTTTTTCTACTTTCTGAAATTTTTTCAAAGTATTGAATTTTTGGCAGTTTTCAAAGAATTGAAAGTTCTTGCTCATTCGGAAGATATAAATCGATTTTTAATTATTTTTTATTTTTCCCATCCAATTAATTCTGTGCGGGGTATCTTTTCAAAAACCGAAAATTTTAGTTTTTTGGCCCACTCCCATAACTGATGTGGTTTTTTTTTTAAATAAGGAATACCTAGGTAGCATGTTGATATGGTTTTTTCACGTACACATTTCAAAATCTACCCATCAACAATTCTACTGAGATATAAACAGAGCTGAAAGAATGGGTGTGGAAGGAGGAAATGAACACAATCGATAATAATTCCTGCGAGATTCGCGGTATACACCGGTACCAAAACATCACCAATTTAGAAGGCGATGCCACACAGCATTCGTCAAGGTAAAGGTACTATACGTACCGCAGATTGGCCAAATGATACAGACAGTGACAGCTCGAGTACTGTAAGGGGATAGCAGTTCAGTCAACGGAGGTATTTCGAGAGATATACGTAGACGTTACACAGCACACTGGCACGAGTACATACATTTGGATAGCTACCTACGTACATACGGGTTCGTGCATACACTAGGGGCAACGATAATTTAAAATAAGCTAAAAGAAACGACATAACCGACGGACTGGCCTCGTAATGCTTTCGTTCATATCCCAAATGTAATTTAAACAACGAATTGCGCCAGGTCTTTTACCCCTCCCATCCGATTCTTTTGGCTTTTCCAACGAGACAGATCAATTGGACGGAATTCGAACGGCTCGCACGAGGACGTTTGTTCGACACTGGTAAATCGAATCGACATACCACGCAGCATCGATGTCTCCTTCATCGGTGGTCGAGATTTCTATCCTGTATCTTTTCACTAGACTCGTAGAAGTAAATTTATCACGAGAGCGGTGGAATTAAACGTACCTTGGCGACGTTCGCGTACCAATACGATGAATTTTCTTTATATCTTCATACAAGACAAACGTTGCTCCATTAAAGCCTCTTCGCGTAGATACATCAAAGAGACAAAAAACGACCTTTTTTGCAGAGTCTCGACTTCTCCGCTTTAGCTATCTATGGGTACATAATGAAGCGAAAATTATGGCTATTCGATGCTCCCAGCGTCGCGATATTTTTCCACCTCGAAGATTTTTCTCTCCAGTGCGACGAACCAGCAAACTGACCATAATGCGTGAAAACCCATCATAACTTGTAGTTGTTTTCAAACGTACGGAATTCTATTGATTTGTCCCCAAAGAACAAGATGGAAAAAGGGGGTCTGTGCATGAACGTGCGGACTGATACCATCGTCACATAGAATACTTTGAATTGAGAAAATATTCTGCGGAATCGGTCAACGAGTGACTGACGACGCGTTGAAAGCTCCATCGAATTGCTCACCCTTGCAAAAAAAAAACACCAGAAACCAATACGTACGATGAGGGAATCAGATACGTTCGAATACTAAAAAGGAAATATCAAATCGTAAATACGTGATTGATAAGTCGAAGAAAAGGGTACGACGGTGGTTTTTTCCACTTCGTGTAGCTGTAGTTTCTACAGCACTATAAGCCATGAGCAATTTCGTTCTCATCGACGTCGTATTCGTCGAGATTACATCCATTTGTAGAGCTATTTATTACCAAATCACAATTGTGTAGATAAATGAAGTCGAAGAGCTTATTTGGGCGAGGATATTTGACAGAGGGGATAATCTTCCGGTATATGTAATATCGATCTTGCAATTGTGATTTACCAAGCTCAAAAATTTTTCAATAATTGTATAAATTACGAAAAATATGTAAACTGTTCTAAAACTGATTAAAATAATACAAAACTCGTATAAATCGCCATAAAAATTATAAAAATTGTTGAAATTTCTGAAAACGTGATTAAAAAAAAGTGAAAATTCATCGCAAAAATCAATCAATCGATCAGATCGAGAATAAATTTTTGAGTTGGGTATTTTTTTTTGAAAGAAACTCAAGATCAAACTCCTATGACTTTTTTGAACCCCTTTAAGCGCTTTTTCCAAATATCGAGCCGATCAACCCCAAAAAAGAAAATCGAACTGGAAACCAATATTGAATTACTTATCAATTTATGTTTTAAAAAAAATCAAGGATCATTTCAGCTCCTTAAGTTGATTTGAGGGCTCATACGAGACCTATCAGTCATTTTGGGTCACCCTTTGTATAAATACGAACTCTCAAGCTATAAATTCCGATACATAAGAAGCCCTCCTAAATCGAATCAATTGACTAGGCTGTTTTGTTGTTTATTTTGCGACGACGAGACGCAACGTCCGAATGATTTACGACGTACGGCGACGCAGTAATTAAACCGGCACGCCAATTTCCATCTGAAAATGTTAATTGATTTTATACATCCGCCAACACTATATCCGTAATTCCGTATTAGCGGCCGTCATCTAAAGCGACTTTCTGGCTGATACTCGATGATGCCTCTTGGCCTGTCATAATGCCTACTTATTCAAAGGAGCTCCGAAATACTTGACGTTCGTCTTTTGCGTAGTTTACTCTCGAGTACGACGACCCTTTTATGTTATGTGCCGGTGCGGTGTCGAATATTCGACGGTGGATATTTAAATCTAGTTTGTCGTCTTGGATGATGTGAGAGATGAATTGAGCCAGGATGAGGAAACGTTTTGTATTCGAATTTGGTTGATCGGTTGGATGGGAATATGTCAAATGATTGGTGATGAATTTTTTAATATGGATTTCAAAAATTATAGGATGTACCTAAATTGATGATAGATTCGTGTGCCTCGAGTTATTTTATTCATTTTTGATGTAAACTATCAAAAAAGGACGTAAATTATTCCTATGAATTATCTAGAAATTTAAAAACTACCAGAGCTGTATAATTCAAGAAAAATTACCAGAATATGATGAATTATGAAACAATTTCGTAATTGCTGAAAATTGCTGGGAAAATTACTTCATTATTTAAAATGTTCAACGAATAAGTATTCCAATCCAAAATTACCACAAATTGTTCAAAAATGTCGTTAGGTATTTTGTACGCAATCATCAGAGGATTACCTCAAATTATGAAAAAACCACCAGGGCTGTCGAGATGGGCTGCAAAGTATACATCTTTACCGAACTAGAATCTTTTAAAAAACTGATCAAAGTCACTCAATTTGAAGTTGCAATTTTTCAAATTTTTTCACGTGAAAAAGAATGAGCAAAAACGACAATAGCAAAAATATTACGAAAAAAGTGCAAAAAAATAATTCGAAACGTTTTTCCGCAGGGGAAACAAAAATTTATTCCAAATTCGCTCTCGTCTGCTCTGAAACACACATATTCACTTTAGGCATTTCGAATGACTAGAAAATTATGCGCAAGTAATTGAACTATTCAAGTTTCCCAAATGAAATGGTCAATTACCATCAATTCCTCTTGATTACGATGGGTTACTGAAAAATTCGCGAGTAATTCCCATTTTACATTATTCACCAATGAGTTATGATTATGAAAATCATTAATGTAACTTGAATCAACCAAATTATGAATTAGTTACCATAAATTACTCGTAATTACCGTAAATTACCCCTAATTACCGCAAATTACTCCTATTATTCCTAATTACCGTAAATTATTCCTATTATTCCTAATTACCGTAAATTACTCGTAATTACCGTAAATTATTTCTATTATTCGTAATTACCGTAAATTACTCGTAATTACCGTAAATTATTCCTATTATTCCTAATTACCGTAAATTACTCGTAATTACCGTAAATTATTCCTATTATTCCCAATTACCGTAAATTACTCGTAATTACCGTAAATTATTCCTATTATTCGTAATTACCGTAGATTACTCGTAATTACCGTAAATTACTCCTAATTACCGTAAATTACTCCTAATTACCGTAAATTACTCCTAATTAACGTAAAATATCGTAAATCAACTGAAATTACTGTAAAATTTTGGAGAATTACTAGTAATTGCTGCAAATCAGGTGTAGAGAATTTCTCGTAATTACCAAATATTTTCTCAGATTCTGAGAATTTTCAACTTACCGCATGAAGGTAAAAAAAAAATACAACTAGAACTGAATACTTTCAGAAAAATAAGGATATTATGCAACTATATATTCTGCATTATAATGAAATTGTGATACCTGAAATCTTCCTCAAATTGTAGCTATTCTGTTGGGAATTATCCCAATTATGAAAAATGTACTCTTTTTTTTTTACATAAAAATTCCTTGCTATGAATTCAAGTTGATTTCAAGTATTATTCCAAATTTCCACTAGAATTACCGAACCTATTTAGCAATTTTTGGTTATTACGAGATAATTGTAGTAATAACGACTAATCAATAGTAATTATTGTAAGTTTCACTGGAAAGTATACGCTTCCAAGTTTCGGCGAATTTTCGATGCTTTTTCATAATTTCGTTTAATTTCGATGACTACCTAATTGTAGTATGGAAATCGCCATTTTCTGCGATATCGTCGGTATTATTTTCAGCTCGATGAAAGTTCGACGTTACAGATAATTGTAGTAATTTTGAAACTAAAATACGTCAACGCGGCGCTATAATTATCGATAATTAAAATCGAAGCTTAACGCACAGAATTCGGCATCTAACGAAATTTCTCATAATTTTATCAAAAATATATACAAACAAACGATTACACTATGATATCGGTAGCCCTCGCGAAATAGGATATTAAAACCATTTCGCAGCTATTTCCGTCCTAAAGGGTTATCGCGGCAATGATGGCTGGACTGATAAAATCGAGGTTATTTTTCGTTAATCCAAGTATACACGCGTATTTTATCATTTAACGTGGTAAAATGTGAAAATCGTAGTGTTTCCTGGGTACGTATGATTTTCCACAATTTCCGGCGGCGAGTTCCGGAGTATTGCGGTAAAGTGTCACTAACTAAAATATCGCCTCTGGTTATTCATCGTGGAAGTTTGCATTGTATTTGTTAAAACGAACGGAGGTGAGGTGAAGGGGTCTCTCTGTCTTATTGCTCTTCTTTTCCATGTTTTTTTTGTTCTGTTTTTTGGGGAAATATAATTTTTTTTAGTAAAGCGTATCATTTTGCCAAGGTGAAAAGTATTTTGTACAGTGCCGTACTTACTGATTTTAAACATTGTAATCCTGGCTTCCGTTGTTTTTTTTTCTCAGTAGCACGCAATTGTGCCAATTTTCGCCTCTAGTCGAGTATAAAAAACAATCAACGTTTAATAATGGTTTATTGAAATTGCGATTTTATCGAATGTACGAGGCGAAATAAATAGAATGAAAGAGTAACCCAGGAAGGCTAAACGTATAGAAGTTGATATCACTAAGGAAAAAATTGTATAGAAGCTCGTTAATTTACTCGGTCATGAGTGCACATTATTACAGTAAATGATTCGGGCTAGAATGAAGAAGACGAGGAATATGGCAGTAAAAAATAATAACATTTCGCTATTGTACGTATGTGGCATACACAGGCACATCATAGATGAGCTTTTGTTGCAATCTGGTGTAGTTACAAAAAGAATAAAAGTATCCGGATTTCGTTGTAGGTATGTAATTTTTTTTTCATATCTTTCTCGACTAACCACAGACTGGAAATACGTTCTCGTTAGGTCGTTAGTTTTGTGTGTAACTGAGGCCTCGTCACAAACGGATGGAAAAATAACTAAATATGATGCTTGGGAAATTTTTCAGCCGACGAGCTCGCATAAGTGTATGGTTGGTTTTTGAAAAACTTCGAGGAATGGTCGCTCGTCAATGTTGGTAATTTTTTATTTGCAGTGGTAAAATTTACTCCGGTGGAAGAAAATTGATCCCGGTGAAAATGAGAAGTCGTTAAATGACGAATTCGAGTAACGTTTTCGGGACGCGCGGTGATTATTGGCAATAAAAACGAAGCCCGGTGTTCGATGAGTGGCGAGGCTGCTCGAATATTAATTCGGGTCTTAATTCGCGTCAAAGGCGAAAGAAGTTGGGGATGTTTGGAAAACTTGCCGGCGTGTCGGAAAATATACTTGGGTTTTAAGAATATCGCGTAAAATTTTCATGGCTTTAAAAAGATGCTTTTCGCGTCGTAAATGTGTAAATGCCCGAACGTGAGGTGGAAGTAGGGAATGGATTTGATGACTCGAGAGTTTCTCGTGAAGGGAAGAGAGAATAGCGGCGTGGTTTTTTGTCGAGATGTAAAAAAATCAAAATGAAGGGTAACTTGTTTGGATGAGGATTTTATTTGATGGTGGGATTTTTCAATTGGAGAGTTTGTTGAATAAATATTTTTTTGTCTTTATTTGAATTTTTGTCAAAGTTTTTTAATTTTCTACTAGAATAATCAGTAATAATTAGCCAAATTAATGAAAAAAAAAAAACGGTTTGAACGATTGCTCGTCATTATTTCAGATTTTTTCGTAGCGAGATTAAAATGCCTCAGTAGGCATATACCTACTACCTAGGTAATCATATGAAATTTACATCCAAATTTTCTACTCTCTTTTCGAAGTAAATTTTCGTAGTTTTGAATTTCTGCAGTACTCCCTTTCCAGTAAAATTTTATAACAATTTCAAATTTTCAAATTCTTACCCCCCCCCCCAGATAAATTTTAATTATTTAGATTTTTTGTAACTTTCTTCAAGCAATTCAGTACTTTAAAAAATTTTTCTGCGTCCCATTCCAGAATGGTATTTACATATTTTGTTTTTTCTATAAAAATTTATCCCTCTGAATTAAAATAGTTCATTGAAAAAAAAAACTAGACAAAAAAGCATTTCTTTGTGTTTCAAATGATTATTGTGTTCAGAAAAATGATGAGTTTTCTTAAATGAGTTGATAATTCTACAAAAAGAATCATTTTTATCAGAAAGGTGTTTTTCAAAAATAATCAGTTTTACTAAAAATGGTCTCATTTTTTAGGATATTTCTACCAAAATTGTCGTTTTTAGTACAGAAATGGCATTTTTTATCAAAAATGGTCATTTACCAAAATTTCTATTTTTCAACCAATAATGATCATTTGTATCAAAAACTGTCTTTTTTTTAATCAAAAAATGGTGTTTTGAAAAATGGCCATTGTTTTTTTTTCACCATAAATACTCATTTTTACCATAAATGGTCATTTTTACCATAAATGGTCTTTTTCACCAAAAATGGTCATTTTCACCAAAAATGGTCACTTTTACCAAAAATGTTCCAAAAAGGGTGATTTTCACCTAAAATTGTGTTTTAAAAACCAATAAGGCCTTAATGGTCATCTTGAAACTGTTTGTGATCATTTTTACCAAAAATGGTTACCTTCAAAATTGATAACTACTATCAAAATTGGTTATTTTTGCCAAAAGTAGTAACGAGTAATTTTTATACAATGAATGAACATTTTCAAATGTTCACCAAAAAATGATAATTTTTACCCGAAAACTGTAATTTTTATCAAAAATAGTGTTTTAAAAACCAATAATGGTCTTCTTAAACCAAAAATGGTCATTTTTTTTTTTTTACCAAAACTGTAATTGTTTTACCAAAAATGGTAATTTTTATCTAATTTGGTAATATTTACCTACCAAAAAATGGCCATTTTCACCAAAAATTTCACAAAAAACGGTGTTTTAAAAACCGATAGTGGTTTTCTTAAACCAAAAATAGTCTTCTTGAACCTAAAAGTGATCATTTTTACCAAAGATAAACATTTTTGGACCAAAAATCATAATTTTTATTTATAACGATAGTTTTTACCAAAAATTACGATTCTTTTTGATTTTTTTTTGCTAAAAAATGTTGATTTCTCGAAATTTTGGTAGGTAGGTAGTAGGTACCTTATTTTAGAAATTATCATTTTTCAAAAAAGAGTAAACAAAAATCTAAAAATTAGTCAGATTTTCAAAAATTGACCCAAAGAAACTTCTATGGGCTATGGTAGACGAAAAAGATTTGAAAATTTTGTGGCTTTTTAGCCAGAGTTTTATGCGTTTAACAACGGTCATTTTTGTAGGCAAAGATCAAAAAGTTGGTTCTCACCAAAAAATGATAATTTTCACTGACGATTTTTTTTCAAAATAATGTTTGTTTTTTTTCAAAAATGACTATTTTTGAAATGATTAAAAACTATTTGGAAAATTATAATTTTTATTACTAAGTGGTGATTTTCAAGATTTTGGTACCTACTTATTATTTTTGAAAAATAAGTATGTACGTGCGTCAAGAAAATAATAAAATAGAAAGATTCGATTTTCTGCATATTTAGTACCTAGATCTACCTCTTTTCCACCCAGTTCATTGACCTTTTTTCCTGATCTTGCTAATGACTATTTCGTCTGAAATAATTCGATCACGCTATCTAACTGATTGACTATCTCACCCTTGGTCGTCTGAAATTTAAGAAAAGCTAATTTTTCTCAGAACGAACAGTAAAATTACGTAACACACTGCATTCAATATCATCGAGTATTTCCCTTTTTTTACTCGAAATAAAAATTACTATCTTTTGCAACAATCACCATTGTATATTGTCGTCGTCTCGCTACTTTTCTACCCCTCTTAGCCCTATTCCTCGCCACCATCCCACATCTGTCGCCCTTTCCACTTGTATAAAACATAGCACCGCGTGTATCTATCATCAATGTATTATTACCAGCGTTGTGCGTCCGGAAAATCACCTATCTTCGCGGTATTGCGATATTTTCGCTTAAACGCTCGGATACTCGTTGCAACGACAGAGAGGTGCCGACATTTTGTAAAATTACAGAGTTATTTCAACGCAGGTATCAGGCTGGAAACAAACGATAAAGCTGCCAAACGTATCTCGATTCGCGATCAGGATCCGTAGCAAAGGATGGAGAAAGAGCAGTCTGCGAATATTCTTCTGAAAAATTTTCCAAGTGATGGGAAAAGTTTATGGAATTTTAGAGCCAATTTTGGAAATTTTTACGAATGTTGGAAGAAATTAATTGAGACAGGGAATAAAAATCTTGAAAAATTAAGAAAAAATTTATCGAGGCTCGAGACTATTTGAAAAATAGTAAGAAACTATTTTCCTTTCTTCGACGAGCGCTCACAATGAAAGTGTAAATTTCGACCATCCCCTAAGCATATGTGTAGCTGCCACAATAGATTTCCAAAAGGGATGAATGACATATCGTGCCAAGCACGTGGTACGTCAGGGAAGGGCAGAAACCCAAAATAGCGACAGAATATTGTCACATTATAGTAGGACGCGGTATGCTGGTGGAATCTGTGTCGTCGGACGAGATAGTCTCGTCGTCGAGCATAAGATTTATTACAGCTTGATATCTCGAAGCTCGAAGCTATACGATAATGTCGAATGACACGTCTGCCTTCTCCCCCTCTTCCTCACCAGCCCACTTGCAAATCTTTTGCATATAACTTCCGACATCGTGATAATACACATACGAGAGATCTCCGGAAAATGGAAATGTTCATGGGAGAATGAGAGAGTTGAAAAATTCCAGTCACGCGAATACAGCGTTTGTTCGAATAAAGCTTTCGGAGGAGGGAGGCTGGACACGCCGCAGATGACGAATATTCGAATCGAGACCAAGAGGAGAGCGGTGGCTCGTTAAATTTATACCAATGGAGTACCGCGGCAGTGCCTTTTTTTTGATACTTTTCCAATACAATGATGCTGTTTTTATTTGAGAAATGCGAGCACAAAATACGTGTAATTTTTCTTCCATATTTGTACGTGTGCGACGATGGTGTGACGTCTGTAGAACGCGACGCAACACTTTGATTATTTTTTTCTCGCTCTCGATCGAATAAAATAAAGGGTATGTGAGAGTTCTGCGGAGGAGCTTTTTCTAGCATTGAGATTTTTACCAAGTTGGATGTAAAATGAAACTGGCAGGGGGGCGTTCGAGGAGGAATTTTAATTACTATCTCGGTAAATTATCGGTGTAATTTTTTACGTTAATTTTTTCGGGTATTCGTCGAGCCTTTGGGAAGGGTTTATTCGAGTCGAATAATTTTTCTAATTATTTTGCCAGGCCGAGTTACCCTAAATAATCCGATAGTCATTAGTATTCACAGCGTGACTGTGCGGTACAATTTTTTAAAATATCTAATCAAGGTCACCCTTATATATTAAATGACCCACGAGATGGAATAATTAGTGAAGTTTTGTGGCGTGAGGGTAGTTGTGTTTTGCAGGTGTTTTTTTGTGTGATGGTATTTTTTGGATGGAGTTATCTTTCATGGCTTGAGAGAGGAGAATGGTGATGTTTGAACAAGGAACGATATTGATCATCCTTTCAAAATCTTCACTTTCGATCCAAAATTCCTGAATTGGTCGCATTTTTATTTCTTAAATCTCAAATTAATTTCCTTTGGTAAAATTTTTCCAATTTGAATTTTCTCAAAAATTTTTCAAATTTAATTTTTTTGAATGCTTTTTTAATTTTTTTGGAATTTCGTTTAAATCTTATTACTAAATAAATTGAAAAAAATTGAAATGAACAAGGCTAAAAATTTTTCTGAATAATTCATT
Source organism: Pseudococcus jackbeardsleyi (assembly GCA_038380155.1). Classification (NCBI taxonomy): domain Eukaryota; kingdom Metazoa; phylum Arthropoda; class Insecta; order Hemiptera; family Pseudococcidae; genus Pseudococcus; species Pseudococcus jackbeardsleyi. The sequence goes on from CM076240.1 coordinate 7,429,143, forward strand.
AGTTTTCAAGTTGAAAGGAATTTTTAAAAATGAAAGTGAAAAAAATCAAGTTGATTTCTTATTTTTAATTTTTTTCAACTCCAGAACTTATAAAATTTAATTCTCTAAAAAATTTTCTTATTTTGATACTTCATTTATCCAAAAAAATGTCTTCTGATCTGAAAATTTCTCCTAGAAAATTGAAAAATTTGCCTTGGTTTTTTTTTCAACTTTGAATTGTTGAAAATTTTCAATTTATTTAAATAGCTGGAAAAATGTGGAATTGAAAAAAAAATGTAAAATAGGTACAGAGAAAGTTGAGTTTGGAAAATGGGCACCCCCCCCTTATGATAGGTGAATCGGCCTAAGAGCCACTTTTTGAAACTAACCATCAGACATTATCAAGTTCAGTACCCCAAAACATAATTTTAGGTCATTTTTTTCATCCCTCACCTCACCCCTTCACCCCCACCGCCACCAAAATATCGAATTTTCTTCAAAAAATTTTATCTCGAAACCTAATAAACCAATAATTCTGAAATTTATGTGGTGTATACAGAGAATGGTGACCATTTTTGAGTATTTTTTCAGATTTTTTTGGAATGCATTCTAACCCAAAAACTACCCTCCAAGTTTTAGAATTGCTCAATTCCGAAACTAAAAGGCCAGCATTTTTCCTACTTTTTGAAAGTAACTATTGGACATGATTAAGGCCTCCAAAAAAATCTTGGGTATATCTTCCTCCTCCCACTTCACCCCCTCCCCCAATTTCAAGTTTCATCCAAAAATCTCATCTTGGTACTTAATGAACCAAAATTTTGAAATTTATTTTCAGTGTATATAGGAAAGAACGGAACAAGAAACGCTTAAAACGACCACATTTTCTAAGTCATTTAAAATAAAAATTCCTTTTTTAAACGACGAAGAGATATTTTGTCCAAAGTAGAAATCGAAAAAGAGGGTGGTATGCTCATGGAAAATTTTTCGAGTTAAGAAGTTTTCAAGTTCGAGGTACCACAAATATTAAATTATTTTCTTCAAAAGCAGATTTGTTTGTATAAGAAACGAATTAACGAGAAGTTGAATTCGCCGATTCAGAAAATCCAATTTATCCGGGGCTTATTTTAATTTACCTAGTTTTTCGTTAACGATTTTACATACACAGCTGGAAGCGTATTTTTATTAAAAATAAAACCGTACTGAACCAAATACAAATATCCGCGCCTACCTGCACATCTTACACTTTGGTTCAAACGAATAAACGCTGCAGAATTAGATGAAATGCCCTCGAACCACGCGTAAAGAGCTAGGTTTGCGATACAAGTCTGGGTGATTCTGGCGAAATGGATTTTGCTTGTTGTCCGTATCTTGATAATTTTTTCGATCCGGCGTCACTCGTGCTGTGACCCACCAATGAATTTAAATTATGGTAGCGATAGTCGGAGTTTGTTTACTGGTGTGTTTTTCTTCGAGTTAATTATTTAACTTTGTGTTTGTGTACATATTTGGCTATGATTGTAGCTACGGATGGAAGTTTGGTAAGGTTTTGTGTTTGTTTATTTTGGTGGAGGTGATTGGAAGAGATGACTGTGGGGCTGAGGAAAATTTGAGACGGTGGTTATGAAACAGTTTCCTGATTTTCCAGCAATTCGTAAATTTCTAAAAAAAAAAAAAAAAACTCTTTGGAGACTTTGCTGATTTTTTGGGGGAAAAGTTTTAAAAAACAGAGCACCTACTTGAATTTGAGAAATTGAAGCTTTGGTTTTGAAACCATCACATAATATCCTCAAATTTGAAAACAAAGTATTTACGTAGATCGCAATAAAAAAAATTTAAGAATTATGCAAGTCTCGAAATCTATTCAAAATTGACTCCTGAAAATTGAAAAATTGAAGTTTCTTTCATTTTTTCAGTTTATTTTGAAGATTATTGCCAAAAAAAATTGTTGAGGTGGGGTCATCAATTAAGTATACGTGCCAAAAGTGTAGAAAACTTGATCTAAAAAAGTCAAGAAAAATCAAGAAACTCCAAGAAATTTTTTTTACATCGTAGGTGGATTTTTAGGTAGGGGTAGATGAAGGAAGTGGAAATATGCTTTATCCTCCAAAACGAATGAAAAATTGGAAATTTTGATGAAAATTTAGGAATTTTTATAACAAATTGGGAATTTAGATGAAAAATTGAGAATTTTGACGAAAAATTCAAAAATTCTGCGCCCTCGCATTAATCTGACTGTATTTCTTTAAAACATTGTAAATTTCGTTTCTAAATTTTCATTTTAGAAATTATTTATTTTTACGTGTTTTTTTTTTCTAGATTTTCACTTTAAGTAGTACGGTAGGTAAAAATAAATGGAATAAAATTTTCCCAGGACCTCTTTTTTTCCCACAATTTGTAATGTTTTGTAAAATTTTTCCTCTCACATCAAATTGCAAAATTTATTGAAAGAAAAGTTGAAAAAAAAATTAATAATTAGTTGAGAGAATTCGGGAAAATTCTTCAGAGATCCTCCCTTTACACATTGCATTTTAATTGTTGTGCTTTTATTTTTAGAGTTTATCGCTTTTTTTGAGGGAGAGGGAGGTGCCATCGTTGGAAAAATTTTGAAAAAATAATGAAGAACCAACTCAGTTAACCTCTTATTTCTTTCCATTGGAGCCTCTTTTGAATTTTCCAGCAAGAAATTTAATTGAAGATTAAAAAAACATACACTTTGATTTTTCATTGAATAGTGCAAAAAATGTCTATTTTAGCTACTCTTTCTCCATTAGGACCCTAGAGGCTCGAAATTTGGTTAAGAAGTTGAAAATCTCAAAAACGAATTCTGGTATCAAAACCGAACATTTTGATACATCAGTCAAAAATGTTTTGATTTTTACTTTTTAGTTTTTAACCTCTTACCTAATTTTGAGATTCTTTTTTTAATAAAATGTGCCAAAGAATGAACTTGGCAGGTCAGAAAATGTGGATTTTTATATCACACATTTTTATTCAAGTTGATCTCTTCCCCTTCACTCTTGCAAGTCGATTTAAGGTTTTAGATCAAAATTGACAAATGCAAAAGTGCATTCTGGTGCCTAGAATATCCTTTTGAGCCCAATTTCTGCCAGTCTGAGGCTTGAGATTCGAATAAGAACTTGGCAAATCTCAAAAATGAGTTTTGGAGTCAAAATAAAACACTGATACCTGATTTTAAAAACCTTGTCTTTTGATTTTTTACCCGCTTTACTTTCTAACCTCATTTTTTCTTCATTTTTTTAAAAAAATGAGTCCAGAAATGGACTTGTGAGGTCAAAAAACGTTCAGTGGCGGCGCGTGAATTTTTCGGGTTGTAATCGTAATTTGTAGGAGACTCGGCCATAAGATCAAAAAATTTCAAATTTTTTGATGCTATAGAATGGGTAAAATTTAATCGTCTTATCAACAAAAAAATGTAGTAAAAGCATCATTAAAATTCATTTTTTGAGTTTAGGGTGAAAAATGTTAAGGCCATATTCATAGAGAATGTTTTTTCATATTTTTTAGTAAAGTAATGGGAAGCCTTAGATACAAATTTTTCATTCGAATTAAACAATGAGATTTTTAAAAATCGATTTATCATCAAAAAATTACAAACTTTCTATTCAAAAATTCCAAGAATTGGCCTGAAAATTCATTATTTATCCAAGGAACATTCAAGTATCATTTACCTAAGAATTTGGTCCTGAAAAGTGCTTTAGAACGCCGTCTCTACGATTCGAATTCATGAATAATCGCTCACAGTAGCGATTACACTACTCTCAATCAACCATCATGTGTTTGAGGTCATAAAATCACTTTCTTAGTTTTAATTTGTAAAATCAAAATTTTAAAGTAAAAAATATTTTATTCATTTATTTTAAATGATAGCAAAGGGCTGAAATAGCCCTAAAAAAAAAAGTCAAAATAAATTGTAACAAAAATCCTGGCGTGTTATTTTCAATCAAAAGCCCTACACACGTAATCGTTTTCTGTAGCGATTACAAACGTGTGGTACGAAATGTGCCGAACGTCAGACGAAAATGCCCGAGCATGGTTGCGAACGGGTTTCTTGTAATCGTTCTGAAACGCGATTACAAGAAGAGTACAGATTTTTCATTTTTCTTTTTCTTTTTTTTTTTTTCAATACAGATGATCAACATTTCTTATAATAAACAAGATTTAAAAACTTTTTTTTCCCGATTTTTCAAGTGTAATCGGCGATTACAGCGATTACATTGACGCGCCGCCACTGAAAACGTTAATACTTTGACCTCAAAGTTATTGAGAATAAATCTTTCGATCTTTCTCTTCCATTCAAGTTCAGTTCAACTTGATATTTTTTCATTCAAGTCTTGTTTTCCCCCTCAAATTTTACTCATTCATTTCTTCAGAAATCGAGTCTGAAAATTTATCCAAATGACACGAACACGTAAACATGTTATTCCCGTATCGATCAAAGTAAATAACAATTTTCTCTAATCGACCAAAACCCCATTTATTTTTGTTTCGCAATTACACCTCGGCCTCCTACTCCACCCCCATTCTCTACGTTATCTTTCGAGCTAATCGTGAACTCATCGAATACCATTATAATACCTGTTGGTTGAAACAATTCAACGCACGAGCTCTTCCGATTAAAAGCATTATTTGTATTCCAAGGTTCCTCCATTTTTTATTTCGTTGTTTAACGGTTTAATAAATTATGTGTCTATCGATTGCCTACTCTTGTCTGTTTCTGCCTGTGGTGGCATGTGCTCTGCACGTGCTCGACACTAACAATATACCTATACACGGCGCAGATGTTACTGGGGAAAAAACACGAGCTCCGAAGAGCCAACGTAGCGATTTTTCCGATTCGCGAACCTCCCCTTGACCTCCTCTCACGAGTACCTGAATATGCCTAAAAAAAAATACTCGAAAGTAAAAAAAGAAGAAGGCCGACGATTAAATTATTTAAATGAATGCTCGATAATGAAAAGTATACACAATAAGAGTCAACCCCGCCGCAGCGCTCCGACAACGTTTATAAATTATGCAATTTGAACGTTGCGTAGCGCTACTGCCTCATCGAACCCTTCCCTGCCCCCTCTGGCCCTCAACTTCGCTGTCGAATCGTTTAATACCGCCAGTACCTGTACCTTTTGGGATGGGCCAGGGAGGCATTGGCATATGATTATAAACTTTTTTGGCATTCGGTATTGCGTCGTGTTTTGTCTCGAACTAAATGCCTTCGTTGTCGCCTCGCCTGCCCGATGTCTTTCTTTTGTTCTGTTTTGAATGGCGGTGACAGCCGATTACCTAAATAAATAACCATCCGACAGATCAATTCTATATAGCAGTATTGTGGATGCTGGATGCAAGGTGTCGGAGGGAAGAAATTTTATCGTGATGTGTCTGTGTTACAGTCTTCATCCAGCATTTTCATTTAATTGACTGAATTTTTGGCATATTGTAGTTCTCTTTCAGACTTTTCCAGTATTTTAAGGCATATTTTCGCAAAGATTTTATTCTCCTTTGGAATAAAGCCGAACGTTTTGAAAATAACACCAGGTACATGGAAAATTATTAATCGTCATTTATAAAATCCTATTCATTGCCTGCCCACTAAAATCGGCCCTGGCTGAATCCGTTTTATAAACTCTCAAACGACGGCGATTCGAATATAAAATTTTGGTTCATAAGCGAGCGCCGTCTTACCAGAAAGTAGGATTTATTTGGAAAGTTACGCCGTTAGGAGAATTTCGCGGTCGCGATCTCGGCCCCGAAATACCGACAAAAATTAAAAATGCCAAATTAATATGTATGTATTACGATTCCATGGCCATGAACTCTTCACCAAGATAATGCCGGTCTAATATTATGTGTGTAGCTTTATCTCGGCCAAAGTCAAATTTTGTTCTCGATGAGAGATGATATTTGGAATTTTCGAAGGCACAGCGTTTGCTGATCGTGACCAAGTAGTCAAATGCCTAAGTTAGAATGACCTTTTCTATTTGAAATTGTGCTCAGAAGGATGCAAATTATTTAAAATATTGTGAAATTTTTCGACAGATTTTTGACTTCAAATTTACCCGTAAATTATCCGTCATATTACCTGTAATTATAACGTCTTTACCGGTAATTATGTGTAATTTACCAGCAATTACCTGCGATTATAATTAATTTACCGGTAATTACAAATAATTAGGGGTAATTTACCAGTAATTCTCTATAATTACGGTCATTTTCCCGTATTTACATGTAATTATGAGTCATTTATCAGTAATTCACGAGTGATTTTCCGATAAATACCCGTAATCACAAGTAATTTACCTGTATTACCTGTAATTACGAGTGATTTACCTGTAATTACGAGTGATTTACCTGTAATTACGAGCGATTTACTTGTAATTAAGAGTAATTTACCTGTAATTACGAGTAATTCACCTATAGTTACGACCAATTTACCAGTAATTACGAATAATTCACCTGTAATTACGAGTAATTTACCTGTAATTACGAGTAATTTACCTGTAATTACGAGTAATTTACCTGTAATTACGAGTAATTTACCAATAGTTACGACCAATTTACCAGTAATTACGAATAATTTACCTGTAATTACGTGTAATTTACCGGTAATTACGAGTAATGAACAGAAAAATACCTGTAATTACTCCTAACTTACCCGTAATTTTTCGTAATTTACCCGTAATTACGAGTAATGAACAGGAAAATACCTGTAATTACTCGTAACTTACCCGTAATGACTCGTAACTTACCCGTAATTTCTCGTAATTTACCCGTAATTACTCGTAATTTACCGAGAATTACTCGTAATTTACCGAGAACTACTCGTAATTTACCGAGAATTACTCGTAATTTACCGAGAATTACCTGTAATAGCGAGTAATTAACCGAAAAATACCTGTAATTACGCGTAATTCACCGGAAAATATCTGTCATCGTAAACAAATTACCGGTAATTATCTGTATGATTTATGATTAATTATCGGTAATTGCTTATAACTATGAGTAATTCAATGGTAATTACCGGCATTTCATACTATTCAGCTAGTTTTATTTCGGCTCTGTATTTTTTGGCGCAAGTATTTGAAAAATCATCGTAAAAAATTGAAACTTTCATTTTCCGTCAGTTTTTAATTCATTTGTAGTAAAATTATCAGCGTCTATTTCTTGATATACGACACGTTTATCAATTCAAGACGTTCTGTCTTGTAAGGTAACGTATTTCTGGTAAGAATGAAAAAAAGGTACCCGTAATAATGTGAAACGTTTTTTTATGATACGGGAGAAAGAAGTCTACCCACGAATTTCAGATAGGACATCGTCGTATGATTTTTATCGCCTTGTAATAGCTGATAAAACGCTCGGTTGGTAGAGAAAAGAGATCTATAATATACTTGTATTGGAAAAATACGAAGTAGGCGTCGAACAAAACCAACATACCGGTGATAACGTCTACGAAAACGTGCGGAAATGAATTCAGCGAGTTTTCTCGTAGTTGGCGAGAAATTTCGACGAAGAAAATTGGAAAGAAAAGCTATCGTGGTCGATATGGGTATGGTACATGGTATCTAAATTAGTTACCTAATTTTTTTCCCTCCGAAAACGATTTCGCTCGTTCGTAGAGTTTCGATTTTTATTCATTAGACGAAGAAGTAAAAAAGCCGAAAATAAGAAAAAACCATGGCTCGGTTAGCGAAGGATGGAAATGAACGCGCCTCCGCGAGAACTGTCGACGTTGACGGATGTATCTGTGTTTAAGACGTGTTTTTCCACTGGCATAAGTTGTTTGGGAAGGCGGGTAAAAATACGTCGTGGGTCCCCTGGGATCGTAACCGTAGAGATGGTTTTAATTTTATTCGCGAATCGCGATTTGTGCGTGAAAGTGTTTTTGAACTTGGGAACGTGGTAATCTTTGACGAACCGAACGCCAACGTCGCGTTTAGCTTTCCCTTGCCCTTCCACGCTGGATGTCGTGAAGGAACTCGATCAAATTGGGGTTTGTGGCGATGAAGATAAACATACATTTTGTGTTGAGAACTTTTCCGTGATTTGAAGAAAAACTTCACTTCTGGTCGATAATTTTTTTTGAAAAATAAGGTTGTTTGAGTCGAAGTTTAGCTCGTTTTTGAATCGTTTACCAGGTTCGAAATGTCTTAGAATCTGGGGGGGGGGGGAATGGATGAATTTTGCCAAACGGGTTCAGAAGTACAAAAAAATCCGAAAGAAGTTCAAATTTTAATTAAAAACTGAAATGCTAAAAAATTTATGATTTTTTAGTTGGTACTCAGGTACTATAATTGATATGTATTTTTCAAAATTTTATCAATGTCTTTTTACAAACCTCAAAAATTATTTGAAAATTTTCAAAAAAAAACACAAGAGTTCTAATTTTTATCTCGTAAGAATGAATTGCTAGGGTGGAGAAACGAAGAAATGGTGGAAAATTAGAGCCCAAATCCTCCATTTCTGAGCTCAAAATTATTGAAAACATGATGAATGAAATTCCATTTGAGGTTTTTAATTTTGATGCAGTTAGAAAATAAAATGCTTCAAGTGTCCGAAGCCAAACTGTCAACAGACGGCCACCTCTACATAAGTGTTGGGAAGAAAAATGAAAAAAAATTCAAGACTTAAACTTTTGTTGAAAAATGGTGTAAATAATAATTTTATATGTATTTGAAATTTGAAAAAAATTGAGGAAAAAAATTTTCAGGGAAAAATTTTTGACTTGAAGAATTGCCCTGGACTTGTTTTACAAATTTTCTGTAATGTTGAAAACATTTTGTTGGAAAATTTTAACCTTGACAAAAAATTTGAAGTTTGCAAAAATAATTGGACCTTGTTAAAAAAATTTTAAGTTGAAAAAAAAAAGAGGAAAAAATGTTGACCACGTCAAAAAAAAATTGAAATTAAGAAAAGAGAGTGTAAACTGTTCGGAAACAGTTTTGTGAAAGTTCGGTGATATTCGGAACCACTCGGGTGTTTCCGTTACGTTAACTTCATTTCGAAACCCCCGCATCTATTCTCAGTGTTGGTTTGGTAGTTGAAGATGCAACAAGTAGTGCTCTTGCGTGTTTGAATTTTTTTAGTTGTTTGTGTTTGCGCTTTTGTTTTTGCTTTTTTTTGGTGTTTTATTTTCGCGATCTTGATGCTTTTTGTGCATAATTGTTAGTTTGTAGATTACAATCGGTCGCGATTTGCTATTAATTTTTCGTCTTCTTCGATGCTTTTCTACAGGTATGTAATATTTTTAATTGTGATTTTTTTCCTCTTAGCGTTTAATTTTTGGTTTGATTTTCATTTTTTTAATAGGAATTTAGACAGATAGGTCTTGGTTTGTAAATTTGCAATTGTAGGTATTTTCTATCATTTTAATGAAGTAAGAAAATTATTCATAGCTTTTAAAAATCTTTTCAGTACATTTTGAGCGTTGAAAATTGCATTGTAATTTTTTTCTTCGATTTTTTGCATCATGATTTACCTTTTTCGACATTTTTACGAAATCTGAGACATTTTTAGATGAAATTTGACAAGTGTCAATTAATTTTATTCAAAATTTGGCTTTTTGATGATGTTAAATTCAAAATTTCTGGGCGTTGTTTTGAGATTAATCGTGCATTTTTTAATCTCAGTTTTACATCTCAAGTTTTTTGCGATTTTTTGTTTGGTTTTAAAAAAATTTTGTTGTAAGTTTTTCATTTTTTGGCATATTTTTTTTTGAAATTTCAGTTAAAATTATTCCATAATGTTATAAATATTACTTTCTTTGGTAAATACCCAACTGAATTTTGAAAAAAAAATCATTTTCAATTTTTTTCTCATTTGGTTCACACGAGCTCAATTTTTTTTACTGGCACAATGACTAATATTTTCAAAATTTTAGGTTTTTTTTCTTCACAAACTTCTGCCTCTCCTTGTTAGACCATTCAAGTATGTACTTGGAAGGTGAGGTAAGCTGGAAAATGTGCAGAGGTTCGCGTGAAATTCATTCATTTCAAACCTTAATAAAAGTAGCGGAAAAATTTATAATTTTGAGGTCGAAAAAAAATTTTATTCCTGTGATTTAGTAAATTTACCTTGATTTTTCTTATTTTGCTATACAATAATGTAAGTAAGTAAAGATACAATAGTTGCAAAAAAATTGTAATCCTTCTACATCCTGTCTCGTTTACATGTGTTCGAATTCAAACCATGGAAAAAAGAAAAGCAATCCTTACCATACGATAAAATTGTAATATAATTCGCCAAGACTGAAGTCTCGGAAATCGGATTCGTTTGGAAAAAGAAACCCGCATACAATGTAGTCTGCATATTTTCGAATACATGTGGCAAATTTACATATTGCGATTTCAATGGTATTTCTATACGTATAATACAAATACATTTACGTGAATAGGACGAGAATATGGAGAGGAGTCTTTAAATAGAGATATTACCGGAGCTCGAGGACAATTGCTTCGGAGAAAAAGCTAAAGATACAGCCAGCAGAGAGAAAAAAAATAAAAACCATTTGCTCGGTTACTCTTTTTTTTATATTAAAAGGAAAGACTTGGTAATTCGTGCGGAGCATAACCGCCGCGCCGCTCGAATATAAAGTAAATTAATGGAGAACAGATGAAAAGAGTCTGGAAAGGTTTTATGACGTATCTGCCGTTATTCTTGTCGCTGTTCGTGTATAGTTTTCAAAGGATCTTCAACCGCGACCTATTACACACAGAAGCGGGGCGGAAGCTGGTGCAATTGAGAGATGGAGAGAAAATGACGAGGTGAGGCCGACTTGCAACAAAAAAATTTATCTACGATAAATTCGTTACAACGAACGCTCCGTCGTGTCTGTTGTTTCGAGTTGCACAATGTGAAAATGTATAGAGTTTCGAGAAACGAGCTCGTGTTCGCGGAGGCTTTCAGACTAATTCAGTTAGTACGGAAATACAAAAGAGTAAGAGGTTGATGCTAAACTGAAAGCGCAAAAAGTCACTCTATGATTTTACAGTGTTAAAGGCTGGAGCCTACTTGTCGACGGAATTCGAATTATTAAACGAATGGAAACGGAAACGGAAAATGTCAAGAGACGCTTGGACTCGTTGCTTGGGGTTTTCTAATTTTAATTTTACGCTGATTTTGTTGGTGTGGGCATGGAGGTACGAGTGTAAAAATTTGTATTTTTCGTAATTAGGCTGGGTTGATGTTTATAATGATTTTGAGATACTATACTGATGATTTCTGTGCTCGAAGTTTTCGACTGTTATGAAGTATGATGATGAATTGAAGCATCCTATGGGCTTCTAAAGATATTTAAAGAATGGATTATAATGTTGAATTATTGAAAAATTCGTGAAAATTCGTTGAAAATGAGGTCAAAACTGTGGCCAATAATGATTGAAAATTCATCCAAAGTACATGTAGTAGAAAATAATATTGAAATCATTTCGACTTACTTATTACTTTTGAGTAGTTTTGATTAAAATGGATTGGTATTTTGTGTTTTGAAAAAAATTTGCAATATTTTGAAACGTTTTCGAGACTTTTTATTCAGTTTTCCTGCTTTGGAAGATTTCTCGAGTATGAATTACTCAATTTTGACTCTATTCTGTTGACTTTTGTTTAATTTTTACTAGTAATTTAGAAATTTTCAACATTTTGGGCAAGTTTTAATTCAATTTGTATAACATTTTCATTTAGTAAAAACACTTTGGTAGAATTTGATACTATTTCATTATTTTGGAATAATTTTTTTCTTAAGTTGCAAAAAAGGAGTAGATCGCTACTCCCCCTCCCCCTCCATGATAGCAAAATTCCAGTTTTAGTCGGAAAATGTTATTTCAAATAGACTGACAACCTTTCTTTTTTGGAAAAGTCTGATGAGAATAAGAAATTTTTTTAATCTTGTCGAAAGTTTTAATTTTTTGCCCTCCTCTCCTCCCTCTTTACAGCATTTTGATTTATTGGCTCGAAGAAATTTTCCAAATTGTATAATTGGTTTAAAGGAATCTTCAATTCAAATGCAAAATATTTTTCTTATTTCTTTTAACCAAAAATACTAGTATAATACGCTACAAGGGACTAAAATGCGTTGTTTCAAAACGAGTGCGGTGGTTACAGCGCGAGCCGCAGGCGAGAGCTGTAATAGCACGAGTTTTGAAACAACATGCATTTTAGCCCGTTGTGGCGTGTGATACTTTTTATAATACTTACACGTAACGAGTATCATTTCGTTGTTGTTTTGGGTGTAAAATTATGATTCTGACTGAAAGACTGAGAGCGGGTCAGTTTACAATTGTTGTATGGCAACTGTGCAAATGTATTTTACAATAATTATCACTTCGTTGATAATCATTTACATTATTTTCATACTTTTATTATCTGTTTATTAGACGTGTCGGTAGACGTACACATACAATTGAAAAAACACACTCGTCAATAAAATAACTTGAACATTCACAATATCAAATATTCTTATACAAATTCGAACAGTAAATTCAAAATTCAATTCATAACAAGCAACAAGCTGCTACAAGATCACCGGCTAATGAATAATTATGTTTTGAATTTTGATAAAATAATCGGCACAATCCAAATCAAATAGATAGAGCTGCTATCAAAGAGAAATTTATTTTACTCCCTGTAAATTGTTTTACTCCCTGTAAATATGTTTTACTCCCTGTAAAATAAGTCGTCGCAAAACATTCATTTTACACCCTCAAAACAACAACGAAATGATACTAGTTACGTGTAAGTATTATAAAAAATCTTATTCTTGATAGGAGGAGGGGGCTACCTCTCGGCTTCCAGTGCCCATTTGTTGTAACTAATATCGAAATATTTTATGAAATTTTTACTATCGATTCAAACGTATGTATTTCATTACATTTTCGATGGAACACATGATCAAAAATTTATACCAATTAAAAAAAAAAGTTGAAATTAGATACTGGCCAGAATTTTTACTCGAGTAGAAGAAAAAAAGAAACGAACTCGAATTCTGAAAGTTTTACTGCGAAAATGAGAATTTTCAATATTTTCTCTTCTTTAGATTTTTTTAATGAAGGAATTCAGAATAGGAGATTTATTAATGGGAAAATTTTAAACCATAAAAATTATTTATAAAAATGGCAAGAATTTCCATTTTTTGAGAGACGCGTTGTGATATAAAAATTCCATAAATCTCTGAAAAAATTCAACAATCTGAAATGTAAATTAGTCAACCAAAAATTTTATGTTTTTTTTTCAAACAAAAGCACGAACTTTTTTTTGCTGTATTCAGTTTAAATCATCAAAAATTGTCAAAAAAATTTTAAAACTCACCAAAAATTTATATCAACTACCAAACAATTTATGAAAAGTCGTCTTCAAAACCCTTAAAAATGATGAAAAACACTCAAAAAATAATCAAAAATTCTTAAATAATCATCAAAAACTCCAAAAATCAAATCTTACCAACACTAAAAATCATCGAAACCCACAAAAAATTGGCTAATTAACATACGTGAAAGGCGTTGTAGGGAGGGAAGGAGGAAAGTCATTGATCGAAGTTATTAAAAAACTGGATTAGGTGTTTAAAAAAAAAAAAATTTGGTTGGAAATTCGAATGCCTAGGAGCAGATTTTTTCCCTCCCTTCATCTCCTCCTCCCCTCATAATTCATACGTTAAATTTTCAAAAAAAATTATTTCTTGAAAAATTATAGTCGAATTCGAGTCTGTTTTTTTTGCGGGAAATCCATTTTGATTGGAAATCTCTGATTCTTTGCCTTTTTTTCCCCCATCAACTTGGTTCGTGAATCCTGTTCAGTTCATATTTCAGCTCCTTCAACCGAGTTATTTCGAACAAACTTTGTGAAATTCTCCATTAGACTTATTACATTTTTTGAAAATTTTATGAACATTTTCGATCTAAAAACTACTCCAATTTCTTTAAATGACAAACTACCTACAATAGGTATATTAATTTTTTATTTATTGTGTTTCCTTTTGAATATGGAAGCTTCGTAAAAAAAAAATGAAAAAAAAGGGGAGTTGGAATACGAAATAAAGATATCTATGTTTTATTCGGAAAAACACAAAGACAAAACGTGATACCCTGGCAAAGTACTCGCGGTCTAAGAACAGACCATTACGTTGGATTATCACGTATACAGAGGGAAAAAATTAAAGAATAAATTTGCTCGTTTTGCATAATAAATGATTACGTGCTAGGCCAGGTATGGAGGTCAATTTTTTAGTAAAGAGTGGTGTGATGCTAATTGGTAGTTAGGTAATAGGTAAGTACCTAGATGGGAAAAATTAGGTGAAATTTTTTTTGAAAAAAATCGTTGACTTGGTAGGACAATGACCCCAAATTCAGAGGCGGAAACTTAGATTTTTTCCGCGTGTCGCAAAATTTTAATCATGGAAAATTCACAGATGTTTGTCATTTACCAATTATCAGTCTAGAGTCCTGCGCCGAGGAAGAATCGGCGGCGGCGGCGTCGTCAACGGCGTAAAAGAGAAAATTTGTCAACTTTTATTTTTGAAAAAATGAATGAAGAATCGAAGCTTCAAATTTTTCATAAGAATATTAATGAAATTGGGTTTTCAATGTCCAAAAAGAGCTTTTTTTTTCATGTTTTATGACAGACGCCGCCGTTCATTAATCGGCGGTGAATGGCGGCTCACGCCGTAATTTTTCAATTTCGCGTCGGTTTGGTCGGCGCGCCGAAAATTCATCGGCGGCGCAGATCTCTATTCATCACATGTTTATTGTTTACGCTTAGCACACTCGAAGATGGGAAATCACAATTCGTGAAATTTCGCCATTTTTTATACACTATCAAGTTAAAGATGTCACTGTTCAATATCATTTTTTCTTTAAATTGATATCTGAATGAAAAAGTTTGAAAAAAATTTTTTTTTGACAAATTTTTGGCATGCCGCAAACAATTTGAGTTTCGCGCATGTCGCCAAAAAATTTCGCGTGTCGCACTTGCGACATGCGCGACACGAAAGTTTCCGCCCTTGCCCAAATTGGCTCAGATTATTAAATACGTGAAAAATGAATCGAGTTTGTATTTTTTTAGTGATTTTTGGTGGCTGCAAAGGCTTTACAGAGAAAATCGAAGGGTCTACAATTTTGACCAAAATTCAAAAAAATCGAAAAAGTGAAGTAGCATATCGATTTCTACGTTTCTACTAATTTGGAGGCGCTAATTTCGAATATGTACTTGATTTTTTTCATCCGGCCCCTCTGAATCGCCCTATCAGGCCCCTTGATAGAGGTAAAAATTTGAAAAAATGAAAAATATCTTGTGACATGTCGTTTGTTTCGTATTTGAGGGCACTGAGTTCAAATATTTGCTTATTTTTCGAATCTGACCCTTCAGTGCCTCCCTAGCCCCCAATTTTTGGGAAAAGTTGAAAAATTAAAATGGCATGTGACATATCAATTGTCACTAATTTGAAGGTGTAAAATTCGAATGTAGATTTACTTTTTGATTTTACCACCTTAAATCGACTCTCTTCCGAATTATTCGTACATATTTTTCGGTTAAGGGAAGGAGAAATGGTTTTAGTATGGAATATCTCAAAAGCTAAAAAAGGCTTTTGAACGTCCATACGATGAGATTAGGGCCCAATTTTTTTTAAAGGTCTTCACCTCTTCACAATGAAATGACAGAATTTTTTAGTCCTGATGGGAACTCCACGAACAAATGCCCGAGGGAAAATCTATTTCCTCTCCCCCTCTTTGCCCGAGTCTGCTGGCTATATGTTTGAATAGAAAGGAACATTCGAAAAAAATTCAAAATGCTTCTGAAAATTGGCTCGATTTTCAAATTAGACCAGAGCTCGTCCATTTTCCTGAGAAAAATGTACCGAAAAAGGGTCAAATTTTCGATGGATTTTCTTGCGTACGAGTAAAACTCTTCGGATACGATTAATCTATCTCTGTAGCAACCGAACCCTCTGACGACGTATCTAATTCAACTTTTACCCGTGAAACTCTTTTTATCGAAGATATTCGAGTTTAAAATTGCATACGCCGGCGAATGAATAAAATATTAATACGTAAATACGTTAACGAAATTTATCCGTCGACCTTTAGCTGGTACGATTACGTGACAAGTGCGACTAAAACGGCGTGAATATTTCATTTGACGCGAATGTAAACGAGCTCGCGACGCTAATTCGTCTAAACGTAGGTAGCTGTACGGCGCGACACCCTTTTCGAATCATGCTGTAGACTCTTTCCACAAAATTATTCTACTGTGTAAAGTTAACGTACATACGTCGAAGGGCCAGGGGAGGGCCTAGGATTATCGTCGGCGACAAAAGCGACGCGAAACTTCAAAAGGATTAACAAAATATACAATTTCACGACGCGAAATACCAGCTCGTAATTTTTTTCCACCAGCTCGCTCCGCTTCGACAATAATGGAAAAATGGAGCTCGAAAGGATGGGAAAAAATAGGCCGACCCGAGCAGCGGGTTTTAATCACGTTAAACGGAATAATTTGTCGAGGCTACGTATTAACAAACGACTTCAACTTAATTTACGTGTACTTTCGGGGAGGGGATCGGCAGTAGAAATTATATTCATTTTTTTGCGACCGGAGACGCGCGGCGAGGGAGTGAGAATCGCATCCTTATTTCTTATTGTATTAAAGTCGTTATTTCGCCGGCGAGTGAAAATAAGTATAAAGAGAAAAAATATCGTTAAAAGTTGCGTTCGCTGGCTGTCGGAAGAACGCGAATATAAAAACGTGAAAAGAAAATTTTCAACAGCAATTTCTCCCGTTGGTATAAGACGAGAAAGCTGAAAAGAACGAACCCGAAAAAAAAAGATCCCCGCAGCGTCTTTGAAATGCCCAAGTCGTAATAAGTAAACGCCTATTCGTCCGTGATAACGAACGGTCACGAGCATCTAAATTCCGTGTAGGTTGAACGAAATTTTACCTACTGTAACAACAAATTCCCAAAGAATAATTTTACACTGGCGCGGATTTTTTTTACCTCGAAATGGCGAGTTATTAATCATCAGAGGGTGAGAAAGGTGGAGGGAGCGTTTAACGCGGTAGGTATTATTTTTTTACCGAGGCCTAATTATGTTTGCCAGGAAGGAGATTTACACGATGTAAGGTGAAATTTATTCGGAGTTCAAAATTTTCGGGGTTTTGATATTTTAAAAAGTTGGATCAAATTTTGAAATTTTTCGAATTACGAAACTTTTTAAATTGAAATTTTCTCAGAATTTTTCTAATTTTGATTTTTTTAAGGTTTTTAATTTTAGGTTTTTGAAAATTGTTTCCAATTATCGGATAAATAAGTATTTACCTACGTAAAGTTGAAGTGTTTGCCCAGTTTAAAATTGAAAAATCTGATTATTGGAAAAAAAATTATTTTCAAGGGAAATAAATTGAAAAGGTTATGAAAAAATTGGATTAAAAAAATGAAGTAAAAAATTTGACTTTGACACTTTTTTCAACTTTATTTTCTTCATTTTCATTCAACTTTTTAAAACTTTTGCTCAAAAAATTTTCCAATTTTTTAAAAACTTGTTCTTTATTTTTTTTTCTGCTTAAAAGGGTTTTGAAATAGACTTGTCTCACGTTAAACCTGTAGGTTGGTTTTTAAAAAGTGGAACGTTCTTTGGTCGAAGTTTGTCCATCACTGACATAATAAAATAATTTTACTGGACTTGCAAAACGTGGGAAAAAATTGGACGATAATTTTTATTTGATAAAATTCTGTTTAAACTTGAAAAAAATTAAAGTTTGTAACATTTTGTCATTTTTTTTTTTTAGTAATTTTGGAAAAATTAAAAACGAAGAAAAAAGCATAAATATTCAACATCTTATTCTACATATTTTTTCTTCATTTTCAACATTTAAAACCCTTTTTTTTCTTATTTTTAAAAAATATTTTACTTTTTTTCAAAACATCCCAATTTTTTAATCATTTTTTCATTTTTTTCAACTTTATTTTTTCTATGAAACGGTTTTTTGGTGTTTAAATTTGTGTCGTTGGTATACTGCTGGATTTTTCAACGTTCATTTGAAATGATTAATTATTAAAATGTGATTAAAGTTTGATTGGGAAAACGCGGGAAACACTGCTCCTTCAAATGTACCTAACACAATATGAAAAATGTATAATATTTTATTCGAAAAAAAGCAAGGTCACAGATGACCCAGCTATTAGAGATTCATAGTGAACCGAATCGGCGAAATACCTGTTCATGTTCATCAAGTTTTATTCTCATAGAAAGATCCCAAAATCAGGAAAAAGTTCATACGCCATATCAACTACTTTACACACTGAATTCAACATTTTTAAAATGTTTTCTCTCAACACTCAAGGAGGGAAGTACTGATACCCAATTTAGAAAAATTGAAAAAATCGACATGGGTGTGAAATTCAAGGGTTTTCAGGTTGAAGAATTCGAATTAGGGGTTATTTTTTTCTCTCAATCCTCAAGGAGAGCAGTATCATGGGAAAAATTGAAAAATTGCGAAATGGGTATGAAATTCTGGAGTTTTAAAGTCGAAAATTTCGAATTTGAGGATATTCTGTCTCCCAATCCTTAAGAGGAAAAGCTAACATAAAATTTTGAAAATATTGGAAAAAATTTATCTGTCTAGTTGGCATTTTTTAACTGCTAAATTGTTGAATAAAGGGGAAAACGCACCTTTCGAGCAGAAAAAACTGATAGGCAACGTTTTTACCCATACTTCAATACACAATTTCATGCGATTGATTTTTTCAGTGCAGAGTGGCCCAAGAAACTTTGATCTATTCGGTTCACTGTGGGTTCCCGATATTTGAATTTTCTCGTTTTTTAGACAAAAATTATTTGTATAATTTGTAAAAATTTAGGAATTGGTGAAAATTTTACGACCTGAAATGAAAAATTTATGAACAGCAGTAATTTTAAGCAACAAAAATAATTAATTACGGAAATTTTTTGGACTATTCGATCAACTCCCACCATTCGAAAAAATCTAAAAAATTTTAGATGCGTGAAATACTTTATTGTAAAATTTTGGGAAGAAATTATCTTTTGGCCCATCTCAAATTTGTTTCTCCTAGGACGATTACAAATTTTCAAAGTCAAATTCAAGGTCATTGAAGTTGTTGGAAAAATCTAGAAAAAATTGCATTTTTCTGAGACCTCTACCGACTTCCCAAGTTTGAAAAAATTAATTAAAAATTCGCGAAAATGAAAATCCTAGCTTGGAAATCAGGTATTTTGGGGTTTCAATCCCCCCACCCCTCCCAAGTTAGATAAAAATTCACTCAGGTGCTCAAAATTATCTTCTAGGTACCGAGAAAATTCAAAATCGCTTTAAAATTTTGATTACGTTCCACCAGAGGCCAAAAGACCCCCTCACTACACCACAGTCAATTTTTCGAAATGAAATTCAGCATTATGTTTTACAATTTGTAGATGCTTTTGTTACCACTTTGTAGGTAAAGCGCCTACGTTTGTCTTCTTAACGCGAATACTATTCTCACTCTACGCCAAAGGCGGTTAAACGCGATCGCGACGTTCGCGCCTTTTCTCCCTAGCTGGTTGAAGTTTGGTGCGAGAGACACGGAGCAGCTAGAGGTCGCGGAAGGGCGCGGCAAGGTGCGAAGTATATTACAGAATGTACTTGAGTAATGAGAATACACGAATCTGATAAGCGAGTATATTCAGCGAAGTTTACAATGAGCACATTAATACTGTACATGAAAATACACCATAGGTGGAAAAATACTAGCTGTTCGCGGTACTCAGGTAGGAAGGCATACGAGAGCACTTCTACACGGAGATGCGTACGCGAAGTTAAACAGGCTAATACTACTGTACATATATACATTCGTTCTCGCTAGAGGGATGATTTCCGAGCCACCAACCGGTTCCCTTCCACCCGCATCGCCTATCAACGATATGCGTAACACGGGTGCAAAGGTTCGGTTGGAGCTGTCACTGCAGTCCGAGAAGAGAAAGCGCAAGCCGCGGAGTTCGCGGGGGTGGCCGATTCGGCGTGACGAATCGCCGCTGGAATGCGAGGGTTGCTCTGGACTCGGATATCGAGAGAGAGCAGGTACCTCGCGCGCTATGGTGGCGATGTATACGTGTGTATGCGCATGCATATAGCCTGCAGCATACACACGTACAGTCGCCACAGTACTCCCCCCCTAGCGAAAGCGTTACAAAAAAATGAGAAAATTGATGCAAATGTGACTATGATTATGAAAAAATTATGATTAATGAGAAGTAATGCTAAGAAACGTACAATATACAATACAAAACATGAAATGCACGAATACTTGTCAAATTATGCGATTTAATGAAATGAAGTAAAACTAGGATTTACTTAGATGCAACGTAGCGATCAGGGAATGTGACCTTGCGTCCTGATCTTCGTAGCTGCGGTTGAGTTGCATTTTTAACACTATCATTAGCTATACTCGTATTTACAGGTGTGAGTGGCTCATTATCGATATCAGAGTCTAGGAAAGCCGGTTTCACTCGATCAATTGATACAGTTATCTCCTCGCCTCCTTTCTCAATCGTTATGGTCTTATCGTCCCTTTTTATCACCCGAAATGGACCAATGTAAGGTGGGTGCAGCGCTCTCTTAACGAAAGTTTTCAGAAAAACATGAGAAACGGTGCTTAATGCTTTTGGGACGTACGATTTTGGAGTGCAGTGTCGGCGAGTGGGTCGAATGAATTCTTGGATACTCCTTTGGAGATTTTCGATGAAATCGTGCGGATTTTCGATTTTTGTGGAAGGAGAGAAGAATTCGGCGGGAAGGCGTAACTGCTTACCATACGTAAGTTGTGACGGAGAAACTTGAAGGTCCGAGTTTATGGTCGAACGTAACCCTAATAAAATCATTGGTAATACGTTCGTCCAGTGAACCGGGTCAACTGCCATGATTGAGGCCTTTAAACATCGGTGCCAGCGCTCGATACGGCCATTGCTGGCTGGATGGTACGCTGTGGTGCGAGTTCGCGACGCACCGATTAATTTGAATAACTCCTTGAGGAGATCGGACTCGAACTGGCGACCTTGATCGGTCGTAACTGTCACTGGAGTGCCGAAACGCGAGATCCAGTGAGTCACTAGGATTTGAGCAACGGTTTGAGCGGAAATGTCTGATGTCGGAATGGCCTCTGGCCAGCGTGAGGATCGATCGATCATTGTGACCACGTGCGTTTTTCCTTGTGAAGGGGGCAGTGGTCCCACAATGTCGATGTGGAGGTGCTCGAAACGGTCGCTTTCAGGGAAATTGCCAACGGGAGCTTTTGTGTGCTTATCGATTTTACTCTTTTGGCAATTCCTGCAGAGCCTGGTCCATTTTGCAACGTCCCTTTTGACAAAGGGCCAGACGAAACGATCGACGATTAGTTTTGCTGTGGCCTTTGCTCCGGGGTGAGAAATATTATGAATCGACTGAAATACCGTTTTACGAAACTGTTTCGGTATGTAGGGACGATTTTTTCCTAGGGAAACATCGCAAGTTAGGAGAAGCTCAGATTCAGGAATTTTCCTGAGTTCGAGTTTGAGACTGGTTTTCTGATCAGAGATGAGTTTCGCTAGCTCTGGGTCACTCTGTTGAGCTTTTGCAATTTCCTCAAAATTTACAACCGGAGGGGTGTGAATTTCGGAAATGCGTGACAGAGTGTCGGCTGTGATGTTTTTATCTCCCTCGATGTAACGAATATCTGATGTGAATTCTGAGATAAATTGGAGTTGTCTGAGCTGTCTAGGGGATGCCTTTTCGGGATTTTGATCGAAAGCATAAACCAGTGGTTTGTGATCGGTGAAAATGGTGAAAGGGCGTCCCTCTAGTAGGTGGCGGAAATACTTGATCGATTTGAAAATCGCTAGTAATTCACGATCGTACGTACTATAATTCACCTCAGGTTTAGAAAGTTTGCAGGAGAAAAATGCGAGAGGCTCCTGTACATCGTTACGAATCTGATGGAGTGCGCCTCCGATCGCTGTCTCTGATGCGTCGGTTGTGAGGGTCAAGGGGAGGTCCGGTTGTGGATGAGCGAGTAGAGTTGCATTACAAAGCTCTTTTTTCGCTCTGTCAAATGCCTCCTCTGCCTCAGGCGTCCACTTTACCGGAGTTTTGTCCCTTTTTTTATTCGAAGTGATCAGGGCATTCAAAGTAGCGTGCGAATGTGCTGCTTTGGGAATACACCTGCGGTAGAAATTAATCATTCCGAGAAACCTACGAAGTTCTTCGATGGTTTTTGGCTGAGGGAATGAAGAAATTGAGGAAACACGCTCTGGGAGGGGGGCGAGGCCACGACCATTGATCAGATAACCTAAAAATGGTACCTCGTCCTCCGAATAACGACATTTATCTACATTAAGGGTCAAACCCGCCTCGTGCAGTTTTTTGATGACGGCGAGGACGTGTTTCTCGTGTTCCTCCTCAGACTCGGATGCAATTAAGATGTCATCGAGGTACGCATAAGCGAAATCGAATTCGCGGAGTAACCCATCGATGAATCTTTGAAACGTGGAAGCGGCGTTGTGTAAACCAAAAGGCATGAAAAGAAACTCGAAAAGGCCGAAAGGCGTGATAACGGCTGTTTTTTCGATGTCCTGGGGTGCAACTGGAATACGATAATAAGCTCGAACTATATCCAGTTTCGTGAATTTGCGTTTACCGGCGAGTAGATAATTGAAATCTAGAATATTCGGTACCGGATAGCGGTCGGGTTTCGTTTGCGCATTTAATTTACGATAATCGCCACAACAGCGCCAGGTATTATTGCTTTTACTCACTAAATGAATCGGCGAAGCGTAACGGCTGTTTGAAGGTCGAATTTCACCACGTTGAGCCATCTCCTGAAACGCCAGTTTGGCACTTTTGAGCTTGTCAGGGGCCAAACGGCGAGCTCGAGCTGTGGTAGGAGGACCGACTGTTTCGATATAATGAACTGTGTCATGATTCACCTTAGGTAGTTCACCAGATTCGCGAGTAATACCTGGGAAATGCTGCTGTATTAATTTAATAAACGCGTCCTTTTTGGAGAAAGTCGAAATCGAATGAACCTCAGTGGTGCGGAGGGTAGCGGGGGTTCGAAGGAGCGTAACGCCATCTATCAATTTGCGATTTCGCAAATCTGGTAGGAGGTGAAAGTGCTCCAAAAAATCAGCACCGATTATAGGGGTTGCGACGTCGGCGATGTGAAAAGGCCAAACAAAAGACCGGCGCAGATTGAGATCGAGGTCGAGTAACTGTTTACGAAATACTGGAATTTTAGTATCATTCGCTGCGTACAAGAAATCGACCGGACTATTTTTACGATCTGCAGCTGAGGCGGGAAACACGGATACCTCAGCCCCTGTATCGATTAGGAACCCTTTTTTACTATTATTATCGACAATATATAGGCGACGCGATTTATGAGTAAGCACATTGATTGTCGCCGCGGCCAATGTGCAGTCTAGTTTCCCCCTTGCCCATTCTTGTCAGAGAATTTGCAGGGAGTCGTGCACTTGGTCGCGGACTTACCAAAACGATGATGGTACCAGCAAACGTCCTTGTCCCTGGGCTGAGACTGGCTGCGGGAACGTGAACGTGATCGGTACTTCGAGGTGGACGCAGATGGCGAGCGGGAGCGGTGATGGCAGGCGCAGGAACTGGAACCTTGGTTGAATTGTTGGGAACGATCGAATTTGGCTTCGAGGTCGGCCAGTTTTGTTGAAAATTGCTTCATGGTTTCTGCCATTGTGGCCATTGTATTTTGGATGAAAAGTTCAGAAGCTGTCATGGTTTTAACCACTGCAACCTGGGGTGTGGGCTCCGCATACTGCAACGAATTCTCTGCCTTGTCTGCTGCCTCTCGAATGTTTGTAACTCCGAGGATGGACAGGCCAGTGCGGATGGATTCGGGTAGTTTTTTGAGAAAAAGATCGAGTAAAAATTGGTCTGAAACGATACCTTTTCCGAGAGCTTCCATTTCTCTAGACAGTTCTGTGGGTTTGCGATCGCCTAAGGTGCATCCTTCTAGGAGTTTTTTCGCCTTGACTGTATTGGTATCCTGGAATTCCTTGATTATGCGAGTTTTCAACGCCGTATATGGTTCGACAGTTGGCGGAGACATGAGGAAATCACAGATTTGGCAAGCAACGTCAGGCGGTAGAGCAGATGATACCAAATCGTACCTGTCCCTTTGAGAATTCACCTTGGATACTTGCAATCGACTTTCCACTAATGTGAACCACAGCTCTGGATTTTTGGAAATGAAAATGGGTAAATCGACCTTGGATGCGATAGCATTCACCACTAGCTGTTCCTGTTCATTGGTGCCACTGGGCTCTC
Source organism: Pseudococcus jackbeardsleyi (assembly GCA_038380155.1). Taxonomy (NCBI): domain Eukaryota; kingdom Metazoa; phylum Arthropoda; class Insecta; order Hemiptera; family Pseudococcidae; genus Pseudococcus; species Pseudococcus jackbeardsleyi. The sequence goes on from CM076240.1 coordinate 7,453,443, forward strand.
CATCTTTCTTGTTGGCCATTCTGCGGCGTCTTGGTGCCTGAGGTACAGGTTGAGAACCACTTCGGAGTAGCAGCTTGGAAAAAGATCGCGATCACTTTGTAGAATTTGTGAGAAAAAATTTGCGGAATAATTTACTGTTGGAGGTCACCACTTTGTAGATGCTTTTGTTACCACTTTGTAGGTAAAGCGCCTACGTTTGTCTTCTTAACGCGAATACTATTCTCACTCTACGCCAAAGGCGGTTAAACGCGATCGCGACGTTCGCGCCTTTTCTCCCTAGCTGGTTGAAGTTTGGTGCGAGAGACACGGAGCAGCTAGAGGTCGCGGAAGGGCGCGGCAAGGTGCGAAGTATATTACAGAATGTACTTGAGTAATGAGAATACACGAATCTGATAAGCGAGTATATTCAGCGAAGTTTACAATGAGCACATTAATACTGTACATGAAAATACACCATAGGTGGAAAAATACTAGCTGTTCGCGGTACTCAGGTAGGAAGGCATACGAGAGCACTTCTACACGGAGATGCGTACGCGAAGTTAAACAGGCTAATACTACTGTACATATATACATTCGTTCTCGCTAGAGGGATGATTTCCGAGCCACCAACCGGTTCCCTTCCACCCGCATCGCCTATCAACGATATGCGTAACACGGGTGCAAAGGTTCGGTTGGAGCTGTCACTGCAGTCCGAGAAGAGAAAGCGCAAGCCGCGGAGTTCGCGGGGGTGGCCGATTCGGCGTGACGAATCGCCGCTGGAATGCGAGGGTTGCTCTGGACTCGGATATCGAGAGAGAGCAGGTACCTCGCGCGCTATGGTGGCGATGTATACGTGTGTATGCGCATGCATATAGCCTGCAGCATACACACGTACAGTCGCCACACAATTTTTTTACAACTATTTAGAAAAAATTTAAATTTGAGAAGAACAGTTGACATTTGGAAAAAATTTTAAAATTGAATGCAATTTTTAAAAATATAATTGAAGAAATTGAAGAAAATTAAGCTTGAAATTTTAAACTTGAGATCGTCGGAATCCAAATTTTAGCAAAAATATTTACTAGCTAGTATTTTTCTCTCTATTGCTTTTGATATACTGCGATGGCTTGGAAAGGGGAAAGAGTGGAGATGTTATCGCGTCGGATATGTACGATGTCTCTGATGTTTATATACTCCTGCTCGACTACGTTATATGGTCATTTTGTATTATCTACTGGTATTATAATAAAGCATCGCGAGTAAATATGCGTGCCTTTTAAAATACCCCTTCGGTAAGGGGTTCATTAACGAGGGTAATTAGGGATCGTCCGGTTGTATAGGTATTATGGTCGACCTGTCAATTTTTTTACACGTAATAGTACCCTTCGATCGGATCGAGTCGTTTGGAGGAAAAATGACAACGAATGGGTTACGTTTTGTGGCATAACGAAAGGGTGTTTTTTTTTTCCTCGACGCTTTTTAGTTTAGTCGACGGTATTGTAATACACGTGTTTATGGATAATGGAGGATTTAATTAGTCTCTCAGGAGGGTGTAGTGTCTGGCACGTGTGCATGTTGAATTTTTCATCTCTGATGGTTCGAAATGGAAAAATATTACTGTATGTATTTTTATTGTATTTTATATGTACCTTTGTGCAGTCGTAATACGGTTATTATGTGGGTACTCGGTGTAATGGAAATACCTAGTATAGGTGATCAAACAAGTGTTAGCCATTTATTAGGGTGATTAAATTGCAGCTTTGAGATGAATTAAAGGTTACCTTGAATGGGAGGAAAAAATTTTCAAGGTGTTTTTTTTACATGAAAAAAATATTACAAACGAGAAATCATGCTGCTATGTCGAAAAAAAAATCAAAAAATTCAAAAGAACTTGAAAATTTAAATTGTTTACAATTTTACAGGTTTTTTTTGGAAGGGAATTCGATCTAAAATTGTAAAATTGTCACCTACTTCAATTTTGTGAGAAAATCGTGCCAATTTCATAAATTCTTCTGTAAATAATGTCGAATGAAAAAAAAATGGAAGTAGAATATTTTTTTAAAAAAATTGATTGGGTAAAAAATTTTATCTTAATGATTTTTTAGCTTTGAATTTTTATGAGGTTTCAATTTTGAAAAATATCACTTTCAAATTTGTCATTTTTTTCAATTTTTTTAGAGTGGTTTAAAAAATTGAAAATATTTTCGAAATTTTTTTCCCCTCAATTTTATTATACATATATTTTTTTACAATTTGACAAAAAAAATCCCACATTAATAATCATACCCACACATCAAGCAAACAAAAAAAACGTGCGTGTTTCATTAGCCTGTTAGATCCCAGTCTCGTATTTGCGGCGTCCCGGTTATGCAATTCTATTAACACCATTCGTCGCGTCGCGTCGGCTACAGTCGTCACATCTTCGTGCATCGCGTATTCGTATTTACGGCAAACCGAGTATGCAATTTTATTAACACGCATCCAATATCATTACGTCTTAGGCTGGCTATATATTTTTATTGTCGCTAGGAGCTCGTGTTGTGCTCTCATTTTGTATATCTATGGATTGCTGACAGTATAAAAATGCGTTATTAATTCGAGGTTATTTTGCTTTATTCTGTTACAGGGTCAGAGTGGAATATTACGTAAACGAAAACACGTTGAAAGAACGCTTACAAATATATTTTATCAAAAACCAGCGCTCAAGTAAGTTTGCAATATGCTTTACTTAATTTACCAATCGAGCCAGGTTGCCAATCTTGGTAATTTTTCATTGAAATTCAAGATTTTTCAGATTTTAGAAAATTTAATTGCTCTTTTTAGCAATTTTGGTGATTTTTTACTCCCATTTTTTGGGTCTGCTTTTTAATTTTCATCGAGTTTTATGATTTTTAATGACGGATATTTTTTTTAAAAAATTGAAAACATTCATTTCTGGCAATTTTTTCATTATTTTTTTTTCTGTCTACTCAACTTTCAAAATTGAATTCAGTGATTTTTGTGATTTTTGAACGAATTCTGCCAAAATAGTGATTTCTCGCAATTTCGGTTGGCAACCTTGCTTTACCTAGATTGTAATACATACGAAGTAATATGGTTTCATGAAATCAAGAAATTAACGTTTGTATTGTGCAAGTTTAACGTTTCGAGAAAAAAATGTTTGAGAAAAAGTTTATATTTTTGAATTTACTGATTAGGTGCTCATTTCCACAGACGTTCATGTAGAACTAAATGATTGATTCGTGAATGCTGATTCGAAGGTCGTAGTCACTACAGTGATCCCAAGTGCCCCTAAAAGAGTCTCTAATTTGATGAAAATTCATTTGTTATTTTCTTGGTCAGATTGTTTCTTGATTAATATTCGTAACGATTCGATGTGCCCAATTGATTACTTCTTTCTTTTTCAGTAAATAATTTATAGTCTTTATTTTCACCCAAAAGTATCTGATCACTTGAAAAAAAAATGTCAATATTTCGAGAAATAAAAATGGAAAAAATTATTTTAAAAATTCGAAGAGCTGAAGTGTTGGAACAGAGAAATGAAAATTTGAAATTTTTGACCTTGATCCACTTGGGAACAAATTCATTTTCGAAGAGAGATCGCGTTGAAATTTTTCAAAAGTTATTTTTGAGGAAAGGTGTGTACTTTCAATTTTGATCTTTTCTACTGTAAAAATTATTCAATTTTCTGTATTTTTGAATGTTTAATATTATTCCTTGAGTATACTTTTTCGTTGAAAATCTCGTTTCAGTTTTTGAAGAATTTGAAAGACGATCTAGTTTTTAAAAATAAATATCGTCTGTATTTTGGAGAATAATCTCAAGTTTTGAAAATTCACTCCAGCTTTGAAAATTTGTCTACAGGCAATTTTTTGAATAAATTAATCAATTGTTCGAATAAGTCGACCAATTTTGGGAAAGTGGCCAAAAGTTTGACAAATTGATCAAATTTCGAGTTGCAGTAAAATCTCTTATTACGAGTATGTAAAAATTGTTCTGGTGATCAAAAAAACTGTATTTCAAAATTTTATACTCATAACTGTTGCGGTTTTGGAAAATATTTCAATTTTTGGAAAATTCTTCATTTCTTGGAAAATTGTAAATATTTTGACCGCGTATGAAAAATTTTCCAAGTTTTGGACAATATTCATATAGGCATCATAGCGAATCATTTTTTAGGGTGTTTGTTATTTTTGGTCACTTTTTATGTCTAAAAGGTTACTTTGGTCACTTCTTGGCAATGTTTGCAGAAAACTGCAAAAAAAAATTGTTGGAAAATTGTCTTCGAAAAAATTGAATTTTTGGTCAGTTTTGGTTACTTTGTAGTCATTTTTTGGTTATTTTTTACTCAAAGAGAGTCTCTAAAATTCATTTTTTCTGCGAAATTTCGCTATGATGCCTGTATTTTCTAATGTTCGAAAAAATACATTTTTTTAATTTCTAAAAAACTACCATTTTTGGAAAACATTTTTATTAAATTATTGAATTGTTAAAAAATTGTTCTTGTTCTAATTTTTGAAAAGGCTCTTCCTTTTTTTTGAAAAATTGCTCAATTTTTTGAAAACTGAATAATTTTTGGAAATTGAATAATTTCTTGGAAACTGAACAATTTTTGGAAATTGAATAATTTTTTGGAAACTGAACAATTTTTTGGATAATTTTTGAAAAAAAAAAACTTTAAAAAAATGAATATGTGACCCTACCGGAAAGAAGGGACCTTCTGTAAAAAAAAAAATCGATGTCCTAATTTTCAGGTACCTACATATTTGGTCCAGATTTGGTGTCATTTGAATCAAAAACGTGAAATATGAGACATCGATTTTTTTACTTAATGTCCCTTCTTTCCAGCAGGGTCACATAGTTTTAAATTCTTCATGTTTTGATCATTTCCAAGGTTTTACAAACTTTTTCAATTTATACAAAATTATGATAAGTTTCAGGAGTATTGTCCAAATTGTAGACGACCATCCCTTGAAAAAAGTTAATTTTGTAAAAACCTTATTTCCAGACTTGATTCTTTTTTGGGTTTAGAAACCTGATTCGTCCCTTTATATAGTTTTTTTACGTTCTTCGTAAAATTCACAATAAAAATCTGTGTAAAAAAATAAAACTCCTTTTTGAACGCTACGTTGGTTTCTTTTCTCTTGAAACCGTATCACATATGTAAATGCAATACAAAACCTTGGTAATACTGCTAGTCATACAGCAACATCCCGTATCAGTTTTTCATATCGTATTTGTATTTCTATACATATTACCATGTACATGATTCCGCAGTAGAAAAACAAAACGCACTAACAACAATAATAACACATCGAATATCTTTAAGTGATTTGAATAACGAAACAATACTCGAACCGAACGTAATACGAAATACGTCGCGTATCCAGCAGATCGCATCTCGAGATGGATTTTTTCGTCTTATTTCTTCTTCTTATCGAACCGAGGTAAAGGAAGGGAAAAACACACGTGAAAGTAAATTAGTATCTTTTATCATTTACTCACGCGAGCTTTTTGGCAAAAAGAGGCGAAAAAATCGAACCGAGGTGGGCTCGGTGGAGAGGGTAAGAATGATTGATGCGTATGGTACGCTACGTACTTAGATATAGGCGGCAAGAAAAACATATGTATACATAAGCCAACGTATATAGTTAAATTATCCGTGGCGTATTTCCTCAGACGAGGTGAGGCTCGATCCCTATAGCTGTGAAAAGCGAAGAGAAAGGAGGTGTCGATAATCTTTCAATATGTGGTAGGTGAGGAGATGATGGAGCCATGAAACAAGGTAGAAAATTTCTTCCATAGAAATGAAAGATTTTTCGTGCATGATGGAACGATAGAACGATACCTGCTCGGTCGGGTTTTATTTCACGAGGCTCATTTTTCAACGACGACGAACAAGTTGGATAAAATTATTACTATCGCGATTTCGAGACATCGAGAGAAGGAAACTCTAACCGCGAATTGAAAGACGTATCGTCGCGGATTGATTATTTTTAAGGTGGGGATCGAGGTGAAATGCCAATTCCGAGTAATAACTTTTTCTCGTCGCGAAGTCGTGAGAAACAGAGAGCTATAAGTATGAGATGTTTTTATGTAACGAAGAGCCAGGTCGTTGTGAAAGCACCTTCGTGAAGAGTACGAGAAAAGACGATGGGGCCAGGAAGGTTGATTTTATTAGTTTTTTTTTGTAAGAGTCGGAGGGGCATGTGTAGTACATATTAACGCCGAAATGAGAGCAAATACCGATGGAAAGTTGTCACGAAGCGGAGGCCAAACGAGGAAACGAGAGAACCGCAACGTTTGTTCATATTTCACGGCCAAATGGGAATTTGAAAAATGAACTTACTTTTTCACCAAAATACCATGTGTACCGAAACGCGTGCTGTGGCGAGGGGTGAACAAGAAGGAGGGAAGATGGCGTCATCAACGTTGGCGGCGTGTGTGTGGTGTTTTGTGCGAAAACTCGTCGCTAAAATTCGTATCGTGCCGGAGTCTAAAAATTAATGCGCGAATTCTCGCCGGAGAATTGTGTAGTTGGATGTTGAAAGCTTGAAATTTCATACTTGGTGGAAATGGAGAAGAGGTGGGAGGCTTCAAAGTCGAAGAACTCGTCGAGTTATGTACCAGCTCCAGTTACTCGCTCGTTTTCGCTGCCGAATTGAACGAGAGCGTCGAGGTGAAATTTTCCAAAAAGAACTTTGGTAATAAAGATAGTTCTGGCGGAGGAGGGACGAAAAGGTGAAAAAAAAGCAAACGACGTGGCGTCCAGAATGAGATTTTTGCTAGATTTAAGAGTTTATATACGCGGAGCTGTGGAAATATTCGTCGAATAGGCGAAGAGAGGTGTACTATATCAAAACGTTTAAATTGTTTTCGCCTTTTAAAAGTTGGTGAAATTTTTTCACGAGGAAAAAATATTACGAAATGAAAAGTTTTGAAATTTTTTTCACTTTTAGCGAGTTTTTTTCGAAGGAATTATACGCGCGAGACGTGAGCGAAGGTAAAGAGGAAAGTTGTGTAAGAGTACCGACGAGGAATGTCCTTTCTAAGACAAACAAATAATTTTATTTCGATTATAGGTCTGGCGGTTGGGTTTTCACCTTTTTTTGGCAGTTGTATGGAAGAAAAGGCAGAAATGTTCGATGGTCGATATGTTTCGACATTTATGGCACCATGAATTATAAAAATGGTGGAAAATTTGGCCTGAGATGGGAAAGTACAATGAAGAGAAGTTTTTTATGGCGGAAATCGATTATGTTGATGAAATTGTGTATGAAATGTTGACGATCAACACGTTGGTGAAATGAAATTGGTCAAGTTCGAAGTATCTTTGACGCAACATTAACGTACCTACATTTTTTATTTTTGTGTAAAATAATTTCAACAATTGTATTCATTTCAACTTGAAAAGAGAGAACAAAAATTTTCCATGAATATTGACAAAATGTTGCAAGAATGTTCATCAAATGTTGTCTGAATATCGACGTAATGATGCAAAAATGTTGACGAAATGTTTCATAATGTTGTACAAATGTTGCTGGAATGTTGACGAAATATTTCATAAGTGTTGCACGAATGTTAACAGAATGTTGCTGAAATGTTTCATGAATGTTGCACGAATGTTATCGAAGAATCAACTGAATGTCGATAAAAAGTTTTTGGAATATTGATGAAATTTGGCATCTCTGTTGATGAATTGTTGAATGAATGTTGACGAAAAGTTGGCTTGTTGACGAAATGTTTCATAAATGTTGCAAGAATATTGTCGAAGAATCAACTGAATGTTGATAAAAATTTTTTGGAATATTGATGAAATTTGGCATCACTGTTGATGAATTGTTGCATGAAAATAATGTTGAAAAAATGTTGCATGAAATGTTTACATTCAACGAGTTGTCACTATGAAATTTATCGTTTTCCTTGCTGCAATTCAATTCAACATCAGTATTCAACTCCATTCAACAATCTTGTTGAAGAATTATTACACTTGTTGATTCACTATTGAATGATGTTTTAATGACGTTGATTTGAAATTGTCAAGAATATTGAATCTAAAGTTGAATTAATGTTGACGCTGGGGCTGGGTTATTTTCAATGATGCAATTGTACATTTATCTTTGATACTAGTCAATAATTTTGATTGAATGCTGATTCTATGTTGATGATTTGTTGAAAACATGTAGAGGGATGATTTTTCTGTTTCAATGGTGTTAATTCGAAATCGTACTAGGATGACTGAAAAGTTGAACAAAATGTTGACTCAGAATTTGTACATTACTTTTATCTTTTTATCAGTATTGATCGGAAATTGATTTTGATAGTGATTACTGATTATCTACATTACATGCAATAAGTTATACAAATAAACATGTTGAATGATGATTTTTCATGTTTTTATGATGTTGATTCGAAATTTATTGATGGTGATAATGAAAAAGTTGATAAGAGTGTTGAATCATGTTGATGTATGTCCATGTCCATTTTTCTGCAAATTGATTGTGTGTTGACGAAATGTTGATTTCATGGGTAAAATTTCATTTTAATTTTTTCCTCCAATCAGATATATTTTTGTTGAATGTTGATTCAAATATTGATTATATGTTGACCAAAGGTCCCCTGGTGGTTTTTCATATTTTTGAATGTTGATTCTCAACCATTGACGATGTTCACATCATGATCAATTGTGCAACATTGTTGATTGCAATATTGACATTATGTTGATTTCGTTTTTTTAAATTTCAATTCATTTTACACTAAGAAAAAAGTTTGAAAAAAGTGCCAGAATATTGCATGATGTTGAACATTTGTTGTTCAAAATTGTGCTGCGGGGTCAGGTATCCAATTATCCATCTCACTATTTCGATTTCCGACTTTAAGCCCTTTATGCTTTGTTATTTTTTACCTGCTGGTTGCATTTGAATCTATTTGGCAACGTCGCATTCATATAGTTAGGTGGGGAAACAGGTTATGGGCGTGGCCCCTCCCACTTTTTACGTTAACCTCGGACCACTTGCGGAGCAGCTCAGCTCAGTCTGATTTTCGCTCTCTTACCGGAAGGTTGTTCAGAACTCTCGTTGAAAGTGCTTTTTATTTCTTTTCATTATTTTATTTTTTCAAATTATTATTTTTTTAAAAATCAAATTGACTTTTTATAATGATCTCGGAACTATGTGCGGAGCTACTCAGCTCAGTCTAGTTTTTGCTTTCTCACTGAAAGGTTGTTCGGAACTCGCGTTAAATGTGCTGTTTGTTTCGTTTTGTTTTATTTCAATTATTTCAATCAAATTTTTATTATTTTTAAACAATTTTGCTTTAAATGGAGTGTTGTTGAATTTCGTAACATTAATTCATTTGTGTTGTTTACTTTGTTCCAGGTTTAAGAATACGTATAGCGAATTTATTTTTCAAACTTTTAACATGCTTCCTGTATATTTTAAGAGTAATTACAGATACAAATCCAACCTTCGCTACTTGGTAAGTGATACAACATTATTTTTATTAGATTAGATAATTAGATAGGTATACCTAGGTACTCCAACTGAAAAATGTTGAAAATTTTCAAGGGCAAAACTAATGAAAAAAATAATGATAAATGTATTATTTTGAAGAAAAATCGTAAATTCAGCCTTTTGTCGGCAACGAAACTACACCAATGAGTAAATGAAAAGAATAAGAGGAGAAACAACTTTGCATGTAAGATGTTATCTGAGTGTAAATTTCCCCCGAGAAATTTTTCTTCAGGTTTTTGTTTGTTAAAAAAATGGTAATTCAGTTGGTTCGACACGTATAGAAAATAATTTCGAGGAATATGTTAGTTTCGTTGACGTGCCGCAGTCTTATTAGAGAGTATTACTAAAATGAATTTGTTTTATTTTTCCAAACTTGAGAAGGAATTTGAGACAGGGAAAAAAATGGGTAAAACGTGTCACTAAGATATGTAGGTATAGGTACCACATAATTTGATCGTATTTCTATTTCGAAATACTAATGATATGCTTTAACTATTTGCAGTTACAATTGCACTGTCGGAGACAAGACGGAGTTCTTAATATCGCACAATCTGACGGAGGAAGAATTTCAAGAAAACCCTAGAATTAATTGGGACGCTATATTATGGGTGAACCGTCCTCTTGAGCTTTGGTTCTTGCAGTTTATTTTGGCTGTTATTAGTTTAAGTGAAACTCTTCTCTTGGCGTATCTCGGATACAAGGTTCGTACACATACCGTTACCTACACGTAATCATACGCGGATAATTAATTTCATTTTTCTCGAACGCTCTCGGGTCTAATCGAATTTTTCGCCGGTTTTTTTTTTCTTCCGCCGTTTCGTAAACAGAATGTTTTCGCTGCGTTCGAAGCTCTCGACAATGAAGCTTTAAATTAACTTTAAACGGTATACGCGGCGAATTCTGATGGTAAAATATTCCTAGGGGAAATTTAAAAACAAGATAGTCGTGACGATGCGACTTGGCTCGACTCGGCCATATTGTAAGCGGCACGCCGATGCCGAAGATGTATAGATAATTTATCGTATCGTAGATTCCGAAACGATTATTTTTCGAACGCGAAAAATTCTCAAGGTGTAAGGCGGTGAGGTGAAATTTTCCATGTGGTTGGAGTTCGATGAACGTATGTGGGATGTCGAAATCGATACGTTGGAGAAAAAAGGGTGTAAAAGTTGCGGTAAATTTGGTTTGGTGGTTTTTTTTAGCTTAGGGGTCGTAGAACAGAGATTTTTAGATAGATAGGGTTTCCAAATATGGGGAAAATATATATAAAATGTGTGATATCTCGGTCCAGTTGATAGATTCATTGAAAATAATACGATTTTTGAATTCGGCGGGTCCGAAAACCTTGATTTCGATATGCATGACGGTTTTTTATCATTTTTTCAAATTCACCCCCTCCCCTTCTCCATTTGACCCCTTTCCTTTGTAACGAATGTCTTGACTGTTGAAAAACGAGAGTATCACATTAATTTTGCAATCGAATCGATATTTTAAAGCACGAAGAGTCGATAAATTTTTCAAAATTATTATCCTATCGGGATCAAGTCCCACCCTTTTGGAGGACAACTGATAAGAAACCTCAACTTTTGGCACATATATCGTGGGATGTATCGGTATCTACAGAGGTCGTAGAACAGAGATTTTAGAAAGATAGGGTTTCCAAATATGGGGTAAAAATATTGTATAAAATGTATGATATCTCGGTCCAGTTGACAGATTCGTTAAAAATAATACGTTTTTTGAACTCGACGGGTTCGAAAACCTTGATTTCGATATGCATGATGATTTTTTATCATTTTTTCAAATTCACCCCCTCCCCTCCTCCCTTTGACCCCTTTCCTTTGGAACAAATGCCTCGACTTTTCAAAAACAAGAGTACCACATTAATTTTGCATTCGAATCGGTATTTTAAAGCAGAACACGAAGAGTCGATAAATTTTTCAAAATTATGACCCTGGGGTCAAGTCCCACCCCCTTGGAGGGCAACTGATAAGAAACCTCAACTTTTAGCACGTATATCGTGTGATATATCGATTTCTATATTTTCAAGGTCGCTGATTTCGAATCCGCGGTTATTTCGGCGTATAAACGAAACGTACTCGGCTTATCTCGTATTCTGGTACTTTTCTCCGGCGTATTTTTCCCAAGTCGACCGCGATTACGATTTGTACGCGAGATAACGCATTATATTCGTACGTTTCGGTATGAAGACTAAAAATTACGACGATCTCGATAAAAAGAATACTTTTTTCCACTCGACATCGGAATATCAAAAGCGGAGCGATTCTTTTTTGAAATTTAAACGCGACGAATTACTCGGGTTTGTTATTCGCTTTCACGGTGCCGCTATATTTTATCATATTATCGTTTAAATTAGCATGTTAAAGGAATCGTACGTATACAGCATAGGTCTGCGATAACGTAAATATTAATGTAATTATTATTCACTTAAAGTATCTCTCTCGCTCCCTCGGTTTCGATAAATGTTCCGCGGATTTCGCTAAATTAAATTATTTGTATGTATTTCCAACCAGCGCAGCGAGCGTTTTTATATTAAAATTGGCAATTTTCTGACGAAATTAAGGGTACTAATGGCGCGTGAAATTTTTTAATATGCGGGATGATTTTTTACTCCTTTTTTTTTTCACTCACGTCGAACGGTTTGGTTGTTTTGCAGGGAAACGTGATGCAAACGTTACTTTCATTTCATTTTATCGTAGAACTCGTTACTACTGTTCCATTTTTATTAACTGTGAGTATCGACGTGGAATTTTTAAACGGGTTGGAGGAATTGATGGAATTGATGGGGGAATTTTTTGATTGCAGATTTTTTGGCGGCCTTTAGTCAATTTATTTATTCCAGTATTTTTAAACTGTTGGTTGGCGAAGAAATCGTTAGAAAATATGTTTGTAAGTAATTTGAACGTTCGGTGACGGAATTTTTGGAATTTTTTTCTAATCAAGTTTTGTTTTTTTCAGAATGATTTACATAGAGCTATGCAAAAATCACAATCGGCGTTATCGCAACAATTAATGATATTATCAGCGACTTTATTATGTTTAGTTTTTACAAGGTAAGGAATTTATTTATTTTTTAAATTTTGGTTTTTGTTTTCGGCCTTTTTGTCCTTTTTCAAAAAAAAAATTAATCTCTCAATGGACGGCTATTGCTCGCTGGAAAATTTAATTACTAAACCGTGAATTATCTCGGCCGAAAGGATCGGATAATTATATTAATGCGGGATGTGTTTTGCAGCGTTTGCGGTATTCAACATTTTCAAAGAGCCGGTCACAGACATTTGAATTTGTTTCAAGCAACGTATTACGTCGTAGTCACGTTCTCTACAGTCGGTTACGGCGATTTTGTGCCGGATATTTGGCCGTCGCAGTTGTATATGGTGCTTATGATTTGTATCGCTTTGATCGTGTTACCAACTCAGGTAAGAATTTTTTCGTAATTTAATGGGTGGTATTGAGATAGGAAAGAGGGAGATTTGAGAGAAGGTAGAATGATGATGTTTGGGCATGAGATATTTTGCGAAGATGTAAAAATGAGGTAATATTAGATTCGAGTGATGATAGTTGATTAGTCGAGGAAATTTCGCAAAATTGTGTAAAAATGTACCTAAGTTGTCTGAAGTCTGTGTACTCGAGAACTTTGATTTTGATGTGTATGGAGGGATTTTTTCCATTCTTTTGTCGACTTCATTCGGTTCCATTCCTTCGTGAGCTTCTCTAGGGAGGAAAGAAGGCAAAATGACCCCAAAATTTGAAATTTAGATACTTTTCATGGCTATTCTGGAGGGTTTTTCGTTTCTGATTCCGAATTTGAAGTCCGTTTCACTTTTTAAACTCCCTAGAATCCTTTAGAAGGACCAGTGTTTTAGGTAGGCACCTACTTGAAAAATTTAATTTCGAAAACAGTTGAATGAAAAAACGTGAAGATGACGTTTAAAATTTATAGAAAAATTTTGAAAAAAAAAATCGGTTCTATAATGATTACAGTTCAATCTCAAAATTGTGAAGTAATATATTTTTAAATTTTTCTCTATTTTTAAGCAGAATTTTTCCAAGGTTTTCTGCTCATTTTCCCTTTGGAAGAAAATGTAAATTCATTTTATCTGAAATTCACGTGCGAATTACCCCCTTCTCCTCCTTCTCCACCTCCATTCATTATAATTGAGGAGTTTCGTTTCAAAACGCAACAAAAAATTTGTTTCATATCAAAACGCAACATCTTTTTTTTGCCCCTCTCCCCTCCAACCCTCCTTGTGGTACAAGTGCGAAATGACCCCAAAACATGTAGCTGGGGTCCTAAGCTTTCCAATGAGACCGCCCTGAGCCAAAACCCCCCACCCAATTTTGAATGACAGTTTATTTGAGATTTCCCAAAAATCAGGTCTTCGGAGATGTTGCGTTTTGAAACGAAACTCCTCAATTGTCCTTTTTTAGTATTTTATGGAAAAAATCAGAAAAATAATTTCAGTTGGAAATTTTCAACACCCCCCCTCCCCTACCTTTTGAGCTAATTATTATTCATATTTTTTCGAAAATTTGAATATGAAATTTAAATGGAACATGAATTGACGAAAAATGAAATTTCCGGACGGAAGGAGGGGGCAATTCGTGGTCTGCTGAAATTTCATCTCTAGTCAAAATATATATTTGTAGTTTGAGCCGAATCTGAATTTTTCAAAAATGACGAATTTTTTGTTGAAAATTCTAGTTAAAGTTGAAAATTTTAAGGGACATCGTTACACTTTTAAATCGAAAATGGTTTGGAAAAATTCCGTGCCAAGCAAACATTTAAAACTTTTCCCCTCTCCCTCCTTCTCCTCTTCTCCCTCCCCCGAGGGTAAATAGTAAATACGGTTCTTCCATAATAATTATTTTTTGTACTGGAGTAGAGAGATGAAAAAATTTCGAAATTTTTAGTGTGTAATTTTAATGGCCCATAAACTGATTCCTGAAAAATGAAGTTCTGAAAATGTTGCTTTTTCCAATATTTTTTCCATAGTTTATATTGATTTTGATGAAATACTTGGACCATATCGGGTGGAGAAGGGCTAGAGGGAATAGCTTGCCTTCCACCAATGGAAAAATTCAATTTTCAGACAAAAAATTGGATTCAAATGAGAAACTTTTTGAAAATGGTAGCCCTTTTTCAAAAAAAAAAATAATAAGTTGTAAAAAATCATACTTTAAACAATCCGCTCGTTTGGAAAGTTTCAATTTTTTTACCCCTGTGCCCCTTTAATAAGGCGATTTCAGTTTATCCGCGAGAGCATAGGCGCACCCAAGGGGGGGGGCTCAGGGGCTCGAGGCGCCCCCCTCCTTAAGCCCGGAAAAAATAATTTTTTGCTTCAAAAATGTGAAAAAAGTCAATTTTTTTGCTCTTCAAAGTATATATTTTCAAAAAAAATTTCGCCCTCGCTTCGCTCGGGCAGTAGGTACTTTGATGCTTTTATTTCAAAACTTGACAATTTTTGATTGATAAAATCACCAAATTCTCAATAAATTCTCTGTTTGTCAGAAAAAATTGATGATTTTTGATTGAAATATCAGTGAAAAATGACTCAATTTGAAATTTGACCCCCTCCCTATTTTTTCTCAAATTCTCAGCCCCTCCCTTAATTAATTTCTGGGTGCGCCTATGCGCGAGAGTATTAACTTATTGTAGTACGAAAATGGAAAGAACTTTCGAAAATTTGAATACGATTTTTAAAAAATTCTTTGTTGATAATGAAAAAATGAATTTTTTAAAAAATTTTCTCAATTTTTTAGCATTTTGGTAAAGTAGATATGTACTTGGAGGTAGTATAACTAAGAGAAAGTAACTTGGTTCTCTTCAATGATAGCAAAATTGCATTTCAAGTCAAAAAATTAAGTTCACTTTTGTAATTTTTCGATAATGATGACTCTAATTTTCGTAATGAGGGGGGGGGATAAAAAAAAGTTGTGCTTCGGGGCAAAAAAATCAGGAAAAATTCCGTTCAAGTCGAGAATTTCAAGCAAAAAGAAGAGGGTCTGTTTGGCTCCGCTCCTCCTGTATGGTTTCTAACGTTAACCTCGGTAGCTCCAGAGCTACTTGGCTGAGTTCAGGGTTGCCAACTATGATTTTTCAACTTTTAAGAAAGTTTTGTGATTTTTTTCAGTAATTTTTAAAAATTTCAGTGATTTTGGTGATTTTTACTTTGTTTGCCACGTCTATTTTTCAATTTTTAAAGATTTTTGGTGAAAAAAATTGAAAAGTTGCCATTTCTGACAGTTTGATTCCTTTTTGTAAACTACTTTTATGAAGTGATTTTTGAGAATGAATATAATGAAATGATTAAAAATAATTTTTCAAGGATGAGTTCGGTAATACAAATGATTTTTGAACCAATTTTCTGCAGTGATTTTTTAGTTATAGATTTTTATGACCAAAATGACGATTTTTCAAAGATTCGGTTGGCTACCTTGTTTCAGTCTATTTTTGACTCTGTTCCTGAAAAATTACGTCGACCATTCCTAGGAAAATTGATTTTTTTGTGAATGGAAAAACATGTTATAAAATTATTAAAATTTCGATTCAACCTCAAAATATTGAAAGCCACCTTCCATTTTAATGAAACCAATTTTTCATTCTGCTGGTCTAATTATTCAAGATTATTTTTACTTTTTGCCCCTGACTCCCCTTCCCAATGTATAATCGAAGGCAAAACTAGTACAAATCCCAACTGTATCATTTGTCCTGCTGACTTCTGCCTAAATCAGAATCCTGATTTGAAATTTTCATTCGATTTAAAATTTTTTTACAAAATGTGACCTCGTTTCACATCATTTCGACTTATTACCTACCGTGAAAGTTATATCCATATTGATGAAAATATTCCCTACAGTAATACAAAATTCTATTTATACAATTTTTTACCTCGGCCCAAGATCCCAAGAGGGAAGTTTCGTTGATGGAACGCCTTTCCCAGATGGATTTCGTATTATATGGACAAAAGATGTATCAACGCTTATGATTTTCGAATAAATGGAGAGCAGTAAATTTATTCGTATTTGGATAATCGCTTTAGCGGAATAGCGATAGATATAAAAGTATCGTTCGATTTTTCTTTCGCTTTCTCGAACGCATTCGTATCTTATTATAGACCATATTGTCCAAAAAGTGAGAAAATATTCGAATGAATATGTTTTTCGCGAGTAAAAATAAGTAGAATGAGGAAAACGGAAATAAAATCGTACGAAAGAATTTTGACTGTAGCAAGATAGAGGTACAGCATCCATAAGAGAACGTAATGTATTGGAAAATCCCCACAGCAGACAAACTGGGCAAAAAATAAAAATGTTACGAATTTCGTGTACGATTTTCGGATCTTATTTTACGACTTTTTTTATTTTCAGTTCGAACAATTAGCGTTTACGTGGATGGAAAGGCAAAAGCTGGGCGGATCGTATTCGTCGCACAGGGCGCAATCCGAGAAACACGTTGTCGTTTGCAGTACAACTTTGCATGCGGATACGATAATGGATTTTTTAAACGAATTCTACGCTCATCCTTTACTTCAGGTGAGAAAAATTGGCGAATTTTACGTAATTCTGGGAAGTGAAAAGGGGCCAGTGAAGAAATATCGGTTCGACGTTCGTTCGGATACTGAGAAACGTTTTGAAAACGCGCCGAAACGGCGAGAAAAAGGATGGAAATGGATCAATGTAGCCATATCGAGAAGACTGAAAATACCCTGATGGTGATTTTAATCGAATTTTTTTTGACAGGATTACTTCGTGGTTTTATTATCGCCCATGGAGCTCGATACGACGATGAGGATGATCCTGCAAGTACCAATTTGGGCTCAACGAGTGATCTATATTCAAGGTTCGTGTCTTAAAGATGGCGATTTATGTAGAGCGAGAATGAGCGAGGCTGAAGCTTGTTTTATTCTGGCTGCCAGAAATTACGCTGATAAAACTGCCGCGGTGAGCTGAATATTTTTTGATTTGGATGGATTTTGGAAGGATTTTTACTAATAGCCGGTTTGATTTGTAGGATGAACACACCATCCTGAGATCCTGGGCGGTCAAAGATTTCGCTCCAGATGTTGCCCAGTACGTGCAGATATTTAGGCCGGAGAACAAGCTGCATGTGAAATTTGCTGAACATGTGGTTTGCGAAGATGAGCTCAAGTACGCTTTGCTGGCGAATAATTGCACGTGTCCTGGTGCCTCGACTTTGGTTACGTTGCTGCTGCATACAAGTAGAGGGCAGTAAGTATGATTATTTTCAATGGAGATTTTTTTGGAGTAATGAGATGAGATTTGCTGAAAAAAAATGTGTATTTTTAGGGAAGGCTCGACGTCGACGGAGGAATGGCACAGACTGTATGGAAGATGCTCAGGCAACGAGATTTATCACATAAGACTCGGCGATAGCAGATTTTTTGGCGAATATGAAGGCAAAAGTTTCACGTATGCGAGTTTTCATTCGCATAGGAAGTAAGTCTGCGCGATTTAGTACCTATTTTGACTAATCGATTTTTAATTGAATTTTTTTATGGTTTCTATGTAATGAAATTAAGATCCAATTTTCAGCAGAAAAGTTTATTTTGGCTCAAAAATCACAAGAAGTCGTAATTTTGAAAATAAAAGGGGGTAAAAAATTAAAAATGATATACATATATTTTTGGAAAAACGAGTAATGAAGGCCACAAAAATCATAAGTTGTAATAAAATTTTATTTAAGAACAATATTTTCGGCAAAATATGTGGAAAATTGAAATAATTATCATTGATTCATAACTTCAGCTCAATAAATCAAAAATTTATTGAAATATTCAAAAGTTTTTAAGTACAATATTAATAAATTATTGAAGTAGAAGCCATAAAAAAATTTTTTAATGACAAGGCTGATGAAAAATATTCAAAAATGATGTTTTAAAAATGGAAACAAACATAAAAAGACCCCCAAAAGGTCGGAAAATTAATCGAGTTTACTGTCGAAAATTATTTGTGACCCTGCCGTAAAAAATGGACCTAGTGTGAAAAAAAAATCGATGTCTTTATTTTTGTGTGTTTGGACTAGATTTGGTGTCATTTGGACCAAAAACGTAAAAAAAAAAAGAGACATCGATTTTTTTATCACACAAGATCCCTTATTTCCGGCAGGGTCACATAACAAAATTCATTAATTTGAAGCCGTCTTCGGAAGAAATAATGACGCGTATTAGCGTCAACAACTAATCAGCTTCATGTTAATAGAATTGCATAACTGATTCGCCGTAAATACGCGACATGTGCGTTTTTACGGCGAATCGATTAGGCAATTTTATTAACGTGGGTTTTTCTTCAACTTCCATTTGTTTACGGGAGAATCTGAATTTTATTTTTTCGTGTGACCTGTTTCTATGATTTTTTGAAAAATTTGAAATTTGAGGAAATAATTGAAATGTTGTCGGAAGCTACCAATTTGCTGAAAATTGTAAATTTCGAGTTCAATAGTTCGATATATGTAATTTAAAAACCTAATTTTTACATACTTCACTTTCAAAATGTGCTTTTTCCAAAATGACAAATTTTTAATGGAAATTTATCAGTTTCGAATTTTCAAAAAATTTTCAAGAATCGAAAAAAAGCGATTAGCTTGGTTAGATTTTAATTTCGGTGATTTTTGATCATTTTTTTCGAAAATGAGTAATCATTTTGAAAAATACCCTTGTTTGTGATTTTAAGAAATATGGTAAAATTGGGGGAAAAAAATTAGGTGATAAACGAAAAATGAAAAGTTTGAAAAAATGTTGATCAGTAAAGAAAGAACTCACTAACAGGAAATTTTTAATAATTTGATAACGTAAAAATTAAACAATGACTCAATGACTGAAGAGAGATTCCAACCAAATTCCTCAAAAATCGTCTTTTCATTCAAAGCCCAATTGTTTCAACATATGAATATTTACCTATTATTGAAATTGGATCCAGTTTCATGAAATAAAAATCCATAATCTATGATTAATTGTTTAATATTTTTGTTACCTAACCGCTAATCTAATTAGTAAGTTTTTAATTCATTTATCGATTGAATTATGAATTTTAATTTCGTTTCAGATACGGGGTAGCTTTAGTAGGAGTACGTCCAGCCGAATTACCAGAGTTCTACGAAGATACCATATTACTAAACCCAGGCCCGAGGCACATAATGAAAAAGACAGACATTTGTTATTACTTGAGCATCACCAAAGAAGAAAATTCGGCTTTCATAGTCGCCTCGAATCAAAACAATAATAATTTACCTGAACAACCAAAGACTGAAGGTAAACACCCCTCCAGCTTCCTTACCAAATCGTTAGATATTCTGACCGACCTTTGACTCAATTTTTACCAATTTTCGTCTCTTTTTTGTTCCAGAAACCGAAATGCATCACCAAGAAAAAAAAGAAACTGCGATAAGTATGACCGAGACGACAACGCTGACCGGCAATCATCTCGGTATTCCTAAACCAAACGAAACGAATCCGAATCTCCTCAGTCCAGAAATACTGAATCAAAGAAGAGGTAATTTCAAATATCACTAGCGATTCTTTCTCAGCCTCGAAACGATCGATCATCCTTTTGCGGGAAAAAATACCATTTTGAAAAATTCAAATTCGGTAAAATAATTGATGGTGTAAATAAAAAGAGGCTCTTTTCTGCTCTCGTCGCTGCGTAAAATTGATCGAATGAAAAAATAGAGACAAAAAAAGCCAGCTCGTTTAGGTAAACATGTCTGGAAACGGTGATTCGGGGGAGGGAAATTATCGCGGGATATCGTAATAGGATTTCCAGGTGACGTGTCCGTTCAATTTTATTCGACGTGGTTGTTTCAATTTAACAGTTTAAACACGATTCGAGCAGTTTGAATGGTTTGGTTTTTTCCTCATCGGTAATATGGTTTCATCTGTATCTGAAAGTATCGCGGAGGGAGGCTGATTCACGTCAGAATTAATTTTATTGTTCGTTTCTGGCTGGATTAATACGTTATGGTCATAATGACGAACGAGACTTGTTTATGAAATTTTAAAATCAAAGCTAATGGGATGAAAATATTAACGTTAAATGAACCGAAAGAATTTTCGAAAAAAAGAGGCCAACGAATTGAAATGAAAATCTTTACGGGTTTAAAATTCCTCGGCTATTCCTTACTTAAAAAGGACAAAATGAAGTCTGGTTTTCCGATTTCGCACAAATTTTTTTACGAGTTCCTTTTGGTGGGCTCTTCACAAAACCACGATCGTTTTTTTCTAACCCTTGAGGGGGCGAGGGGGTGGGTCGAAAATTTTTTATGCAATTACGATTTTTAGCAAAAGTGCCAACTTTGAAGGCTCATATCTCGAAATAGGTTGTACTTGGGGGGAAATTTTTTCGGACTCTAAAAAAGAATGGATGGGAGATTCGAAATTGATGATCATATTTTAAAAAGCTCAAAGTTAAACTTTGGTGATGAAAGCTCAACTTTCATGGTGAGAATAAAAGATGAAAGCTACCATTTAAAAATCTGAAAAAATTATCGTGAGTAGCCATTTTTACGCTCTTTTCAACCAACAAATTTTCAAGATGGGATCTTTAGACTCCTGGGGGGTGCAAGGGTCCACAATTTTGACCAATATTCAAAAAAATGAAAAAGTGAAGTAGCACGTCGATTTCTACTAATTTAAAGGCGCTGATTTTGAATATACGCTTGGTTTTTTCATCCGACCCCTCGGAATCCCCCTATTTGCCCCATTGAAAGGGTCAAAATTCGACAAAATGAAAAATAACGTGTGACCTATCGTTTGTTAGTTATTTGAGGGCACTGAGGTCGAATATTTGCTTATTTTTTGGATTTGACCCTTCAGTGCTCCCCTGGGCCTCCCATTTTGAGGGAAAAGCTTTTCAAACTGTGATTATCGATTTTGAATCTCCTATCAATAATTCTCTTTCAGGCCTCGAAAAAGTTTTCCTCTATGTACAGCCTATTTCTAGATACGAGCCTTCAAAATTGGATAATTTTGCTAAAAAATCATAATTGCTTCAAAATTTCGAGACCTACCCCCTCGCCCTCGCAAGGGTTGGAAAAAAAGGACCGTGGTTTTGTGAATAGACCACCAAGGAGAACTCGTAAAAAAAAGAGCGAAATCGAAAGACCCGACTTCATTTTTGTCCTGTTTTAGTATGGAATAGCCCTTCTGTCGTTATTTTTTTTTTTTATGAATATTTACGTTAAAAATAAAATTTCTGGCTAAACTGATTTTAAAAATTAATTTTGCAGAATTTGAAAAAATTTAAAATAAAAATCTAATAAAGTATTTTCTCTATCGCAGGAAGTCGTCGACCGAGTATTCTACCAGTACCAGATATGTTCACTAGTTCATCGTTGAATATTTCCGGTGTAGCTCAAGACGAAGGTGATGAAAGTGAGGACGAGCTGGAAGACGAAGTGCCCTGGAGATCCCCCAGCGAAAAAATAGCGTAAGTTTGTTTTCTGCCCTGCATCGCCCATCGAAACCAATTTTTTTCATTAATAACTTATTAATTCGAGTTTTGGAAAAAGAAAAATTCATTCCGGCAGAATTTGCAATCGAGAATCCGCGAAGAGTTTCGAATACTTCGAAATGTACTTGATTGATTTTAACGTTGTGAAAATAGCTTAGTTTTTTTTTCTTTGATTTGAAGATTGCGCTTATTTTTCGAGTGGAAAACGTATTACTAATCGTGGCAATTTCTATTGTGAATGTTGGTAACACTCCTCTTTGAAAACGAGTCACAGCATTCAACAGGTGGCTGAATACATGTTCGCTCGTCCGACACAGACACGTTCTCTATGAAAATCACACGCACCGAAGGAGTTTTCTTTTTTAAATTAAAAACACTATCGAATAATAAGCTATTTAGGTGTTTTTTTTCGTTTTTCTATCTCGGTATATTTAGCTTTGGTTTTCATTTTTTTTTTATTATTTTTTCATTTGTTGTGGAGCATGGTTTTTAAAATCGGTGTTCGCTTGTATCTTCTTTTGTGTTCAGATTTCACATATCGTCGGCGGGAGATGAATCTTATGTCCCGCCTGTTTGGCACGCCGAATGGGCCAGGTAAGTTGAATTCAGCGTTCACGAGTATTTTAATGTTTGGTAAGATCGATGTAGGTGTAAATGATACCAGCTTTTTAGTTTTAAGCGTAGATGAGAGAATGGTAGATGCAGTGTGTGGAAAGCTTTGATATTTTCAGTTCGCTTGCGATATCGCCACTGGCGATGATTTCTGAAGTAGTCGAAACTCGTTATGATTATTTTCTAAATCTATGTGTAGTCGAGCTGCGTAGAGGTGCGTCTGCCTTGGCTGCGGAAATTGTAAGGGGGGTTGAAAGATTTTGAATTTTTTTTTCAAATTGGTAAAAAATTGCGTATTTAGAGTCTGATAAGGTCGTATCTCGAAAAGGCAAAATTTTGGAAAATAATCTCAAAGGTCTTTCAGCATAAAATTTCAGCTAGATAAATTTTCAAATCCACTAAATCCATTTAAAAATTTACTCCAACTGTGGACTTTGGAAAAGAAGTAGTCCCAGAGAGGGAGAGTAATTTGTTTAAAATTGAAAATTTTTTCATAAATATCAAATACTGGAAATCATGAAAATTTTTGAATTCAAAATAAAGGAGCAGTTTTTTTATATCTGTGGAACCAGTTTACTGAAAAGATTTGAACTAAAATTCCACATAATATTAAAATGATGAGAGGGGGAGAGGGAGAACAAAATTTAAAAAATGCTGTCAACTAAATGTGATGGAAGTTAGAAATGTCTCAAAATTTAAAAAAAAATTATAATTTTATATCAAACAGTCAACTTTATATTATTGAACCCTTTTTTATGGTAAATTTTGTAATTTTGAATTGAAATATTGAAGGGTCTTGGAAATATGGAAGGGGTGACTGAAGGGGATAAACTAAAAATGAATAGTTTTGAAATTTTTTCCTTGGGAGAAAATTTTTTGATCATATATTTTTGGTTTTATTGCCCCTTTGTAGCCATTTATGCCTTGTCATCCCCATCTGCCTACTAGTTGGATTTATTTGGCAACGTTCCACCAATACATAAAAAAAAGGGAAACCGGTTTTAGGCTCACCCCTCCCACTTTTAACGTTTACCTCGGAGCTTCCACAGCTGCTCAGCTCAGTCTAGTTTTGGCTCTCTTAGAGTAAGGTCGATAAGAACAAAAGGATGAGATGAGTACAAAGGAATATATTTTTTTATTCTTTCACAAGAAAAATATGCAATATTTTTTTGAATCTAATTCGACAATTTCTAAATGATGAAATGAATTGAATTCAATGCTTGAAAATGATGAAAATTATACATTTCCAAATTTTATCTGAATAAATTCTTATCAAAAGTTTGAAAATAATTTTAAAATGGAAAAAAAGAGTGAGATCTCCATTACTCTAAATTTAATTCGGATTTCTATTTAATTATTTCGAATGCTTGAAAATAATTGGAGAAAATAATAAGATCTCTATTTCCCAATTTCTGGTTAAAAAGACAAAGGCTTAAAAATGAATTCAAAAAAGAAAAAGAAATAAAGATAATATTTCCTTACAATTTAATTCGAAAAATTTTCAATTTCAAAATAATAAGAAAATGGAAAAAAGGGAAATGAGATCTTATAATTTTCTCAAATTCATTTTGAAGAGAGAGAAGCTCAAAATTAATGAATAAAGAAAACATGAAAATGAAAAAAACTAGAATGAGACTCATACTTCTTTAATTTTAATATGAATCCGAAAACTCGAAAGCTTAAAAAATGATTAAGAAAAGAAAAAACACACCTTTAAAAAATGTAATTAATTAAATAATCATTTTTCTTTGGGTACAAATCTTAAATTTCGGTTCAAAAATGAATTTTATTTTCCCCAAAATTTTAGAGGCAGAGTACGCAGCTTCCCACTTCCCTCTTCTCAACCGTGGCAAAATTGGTTTTCAGTCGAAAAAATCAGGCAAGCCCAAAGTTTATTTGTTGGAAGATTTTCAAAACCGATAACTGAATGGCTTTTTTCTTGGAAAATGTTTTTGTTCAATTGAAAAAATTGAGAGAAATTGTATTTTCAAGTTTGAAAGAAATTTTCAATTATTGTATATTCTTCACCCCCCCCCCCCAAAAAAATAGGGCCTATCTCTGCATTTTTGATTTTCACCTTTTGTCTTGACCTTTGCTTGAAAATTACTTCAAAAATAAAATTTAGAGGGGACTAAAAACACTAACTTTGATATCTAATTTTACTGTTTTACTGACCTACTTGGAAAAAAAATATTGAGTTGGCCTTTCTCTCCTGTGAGTCCAATTTTGATTTCGACGTATATTTATTATGTACTTAAATGCTAATCTTATTCTGCAAAGAAATTAAAAAACCCAGCGTTGATGGCATCAAAATTGCTGAAGTACGAAACTTGAAACCTTTAAAATATTAAAATAAGGCAAATTTTGCACCAAATTTTTTTTAGTGCTAATTTTACCTAATTTTGTAAACATTTCATTATTGAGGATTCAGTTTCAATGCCTCGAGTTCTTCATGAACCATTTAAAATTCAAATCAGCCCCCAAATTGGGTATACAATACACCCGGACAAAAAAAAACGCAGCGAGCAATTGTCATTAAATTCTGTTCTATCGCTTGTGTACGTGTATAGAGCGTCCTAGATATGTGGTAAATTTTTTCAATACATTTGTAAATAACGCGTTATTACTATTTTTTGTACAACTAGGTACGCTGTGCTGCTAAAGTACCCGATACTTCGCGTCGTAGTAACTTTTATCCGTACTCGGCGGTTTTTTTTCTCTTTTACTTTAAATTCGTATTTCGAGCTAAATGTCCGATTGTGTAAAAATGTGCATTTGCGTTGATCTTGAAAAAGCGCCTACAGGTAAATTCGTAGGCTGTCTTACGAATTTATTACATTAGATAAAACTATGATGGCTAATTGTACAACTGTGAAAGCCTGAAGTAGGCAAAGCTTGATTTAGATTCGTACTTCGTACCTATGTGAGTAATGTACGAAAGAGATGCACTCGTCGGTGCTCTCTGAAAATACTCTTTGTATAGTCTCTCTTACTATGTATAGTTGCTATACCCCTTTGTAGAGGTGCTGGTGGGAATAGCGGGTAGAAGGAGACGTAAAAGAAAATATTAAATAGTACCTGTGTAAATTTTAGTCTCGTTGAGATATTTCCTTGTTTTGTTGAGCGGCTCGAGTGATTCAGAGCATTTAAAAATCATTGTTATTTTTCTTGACAATTTTCAGGATAGTCAAAGGGTTTCCTCCAGTTTCACCTTATATCGGTGTGAGTCCGACGTTGTGTTATTTACTCAAAGAGAAGAAACCATTGTGTTGTTTGCAACTGGCTCAGGTAAAATTTCAGAATTTTCTAAAAAAAAAATTATTTTTAATGGAAATTTTATTTATGATTTTTTCTTTGTTTGCAGGTTTGTGAGCACTGCAGTTACCGAAACGCGAATGATTACAATTGGCAAAATGGTACGATAATTTTGGCTGCCGATTACGCTTCCAACGGCATATATAATTTTATAATCCCTTTGAGAGCACATTTTCATACGAAAACCACTCTAAATCCGATCATCATATTGTTAGAAAGAAGGCCTGATATCGCGTTCCTCGATGCCATCTCTTATTTTCCCTTAGTTTATTGGATGCTGGGATCGATCGACTGGTAAGTTCGAATGCTCGAATTGATTTTAATTTTTTTTTAAAAAAAACATGTCGAAATTTAATATATTTGTACTTGTGTTGTAGCCTGGATGATCTGCTACGAGCTGGAATAACATTAGCTGAAAATGTAGTCGTGGTCAATAAAGAACTGAGTAATTCTGCTGAGGAAGATACGCTGGCTGATTGTAATACCATTGTTGCAGTTCAAACTATGTTCAAGTAAGTGGGTAAATTATTGGAAAAAATTTAAAGTGCGGTGTTAATTTGAAAATTGAGATTGAATTTTGATGAAATTGATTAATTTGGATTTTGTTTTTTGATTGGCAGATTTTTTCCGAATATTCGTAGTATTACTGAGCTTTCGCAGTCTTCGAATATGAGATTTATGCAGTTCAGAGCTCACGATAAATACGCGTTGCATTTATCTAAAATGGAAAAGGTGAGTAAAAATTTTTTCAAAGGCCTATTTATTAGGTATACTCGTTCTTAGAATTTTAATTACTTGGAAAAATGATCCCAAGTTCTGAAATTTTTTCGAAAAACTGCCACCTTTTGGTATTCTGGAAAATTTCCCAATTTTCGGAAAAACCGAACCAGTTTTTGAAAAATGACTTGATGATTCGACTTTTGAGAAATTGTCCAATTTTTTTTAGAAAATTTTAAAAATCATATAGGTGCTTTCTGTTGAGATTCGTCAAAGTATCTACGGAAAGTTTTTTAGCGTTTTTATCATCTTGAATTGATAGAATCGTCCTGATATCAAAATTTTTCCATTAATGAAAAAATATCAGAGTTTTTGAAAACATTAGCTATTCAATTCTTTAGAAATTTTGATAAGTTTTGGAAGAAAAATATCCAGTTCTTGAATTCTATTTTCGAAAATGATCTTGAATTGAGAAAAATCGACCAGATTTCAAAATTTTTCAAATTTTGATAAAAATTGTTCAAGTTTTGAAAGTTTCCAACTTTGAAAATTTACATCAGCTTCGTAGAATTTGTCAGTATTTGAAAATAATTGACCTAATTATAAAAGTTGCTTAGTTTTTTAAAAATTGGACAAAAATTGGTAAGTTTTTGGAGAAAATCACAAATTTTTGAAAAACCCTCACCGAATTTCTGAAAATTGTCTTAAATCCACGAAAAATTGATCAATTTTTAGAGTTTTTTTTTAAATTTTTGATAGAAATCGGTCTAATTTCGAATGTTGCTGACCTTTTTAGAATATTGATCTGAAAATTATCAAATTTTAGGAATTGGAAAAACCACCAATTTTTGGGATTGAAGGGATTGAAAAAATCATCAATTTTTAGAAAAAAGCACTAATTTTTGGAAAAGCATTACTAATTTCAAAAAACAATCGCCAACTTTTGAAAAATTCACTAATTTTTGGAAAATTAATACCTATTTTTGGGGGAAAATCACTGATTTTCGAAAAATCTACTAATTTTTGAGGAAAACTCACTAATTTTAGGAAACGATTACTAATTTTTGAAAAAAGTCGCTAAAACACTACGTTTGGAAACAAATCGCCAACTTTTGGAAAGATTTACTAATTTTTGAACCCTTTCAATTTTTAAAATTCGTTTCAAATGTATGGAAAATATTGAAAAAAAAATCGTGCTGATTTCTGAAAAATGTCTCAAGTTTTAAAAATTATCCGCAGTTTTTTGAAAAGCAAACATATTTCGTTTAATTTCGCAGAAAATGGAAAAATTTTCTATTTTTTTCGATTTTTGTTGAGGTAGGTAATTTTTTTACTTTTGCGCTTTCCTATAAAAGTTCTCAAATTCAAAGTCATATAATTATCCAAAATTCCAAATTGAGCTTTCCTAGTTTTAAAATTGTTCAGTTTTTTGAAAATATCTCGGGAACGATGCATCTTTGAAGAGAACTGGGGTGAAAAGAATGGTCAATAATTTCACGCTCTATAACTTTTGTTCTGAGGAATTTTCCTTAAAAGCTCACCAATTAAGAGAAAATTGAGTTCCAAGTTTTGAAAGTTTGCGATCGGTCAATTTTTTCAATGCATTTTCATCACATTCTTCGGCAAAGGGTCGGCAGATGAAATATTCTCTTTCAACTCTAGCAGTGTTTTGTATCCGAACATATAGCACCTGCTATGTTGAAATTTTCGGGCCAACCTAACAGCTGGTTTTATTGTTCCCTGAGTCACCAAATTTTTCTGCGGTGAATCGGCAAATTTATTTTTGCGAGTCTTATATTGCCCTACGTGACCTGAATTTTCGATAAAATTTAGAACAAAATTTATTTTTCTGTGTGATGAGTCACCTGCTGTGTCGGCATTTTCAGACCAACACAAACACAAATACTAATTTTATTGCCTCTGAGTCATGGTATTTCTCTTCGTAAACAACTCCATATATGGAGTTGTTTTTATTTCTGCGAGTTTTATTGTCCTACGTGACCTGAATTTTCGATAAAATTTAGAACAGAATTTATTTTTCTATGTGATGGGTCACCAGCTGTTTCGGCATTTTCAGACCAACACAAACACAAATTTTATTGCCTCTGAGTCATGGTATTTCTCTTCGTAAACAACTCCATATATGGAGTTGTTTTTATTTCTGCGAGTTTTATTGCCCTACGTGACCTGAATTTTCGATAAAATTTGGAACAGAATTTATTTTTCTATGTGGTGGGTCACCTGCTGTGTCGGCATTTTCAGACCAACACAAACACAAACACAAATTTTATTGCCTCTGAGTCATGGTATTTCTCTTCGTAAACAACTCCATATATGGAGTTGCTTTTATTTCTGCGAGTTTTATTGTCCTACGTGACCTGAATTTTCGATAAAATTTAGAACAGAATTTATTTTTCTATGTGATGAGTCACCTGCTGTGTCGGCATTTTCAGACCAACACAAATACTAACTTTATTGCCTCTGAGTCATGGTATTTCTCTTCGTAAACAACTCCATATAAGGAGTTGTTTTTATTTCTGCGAGTTTTATTGCCCTACGTGACCTGAAATTTCGATGAAATTTGGAATAAAATTTCCATTGTTCAGTTTTCGTTTGTGATAGACCACCTGCTGTATCGGCACTTTCAGACCAATGCAATTGCCCTTTTCCAACAGGCAGATGAAATTTTTTCTTTGAACGCCATACCGGTGATGGTCTCTTGTTTGGCAACGCCGCTTTGGTATGACGAAGTGGGGGGGGCTGGATTTAATCCCTCCCACTTTTAACGTCAACATCGGCGGTACCTGAGATATTTAGCTCACTCTAGTTTTAGCTTTCATTCTGGAAGGTTTTACTTAGATCAACCTCAAAATTTTTACGCGTTCTTAATTTTACAACCAATGAGATTCCTAATTTATTCAAAATTCAACTTTTTTCCTTTCTCAAATTTTATTTTATTCAGGATTAATGTTTTTTTTTTCAATTTCCGGTTTTCTAGATAACTGCCTAAGCTTTAAAAACAATGAAATTCTGAAAAAAAATTGTCCAAAATTCAAGAAATGCTTTAATTGTAGCCAAAAGATGGTTCGATTTTTGAAAGTTGTATTAGTTTTTAGAAAATTGGCTCAGTATTTAAAATTATTCCAATTTTTAGGGGAAAAAATATTCAAAATTTTAAAAAATTACACTAGTTTTGAAATCATTAATAAATTTTTCAATTTTTGGGAATAATTGAGAAATTCTCTCTTGAGAATCATCCATTTTTCTAAAAAAAAAAAAAAAACTTTTTTTCTAATTTTTAAAAGACTAACCAACTTTGGAAAATTTTCAAATTTTTTAAACGTCGTCAAAGGTTTGAAAATAATTTCGATGATATTCCACAGCACGAGAAAGAAAGAGGATCTCACATATCGTACATGTTCCGATTACCCTTCGCTGCCGGTTCAGTATTCAGTGCCAGTATGTTGGATACGCTGCTATACCAAGCCTTCGTCAAAGACTACGTGATCACTTTTGTCAGACTGCTCCTGGGCGTCGATCAGGCTCCTGGATCTGGTTTCTTAACTTCGGTAAGTCACCTCTTAAAATTATGTTTTCTCAATTCGTATAGTTATTTTTTAAGAGTGTGCTTTTTTTTTGAACTCTCAGATGAGAATCACCAAAGACGACATGTGGATCAGAACGTACGGTCGATTATATCAAAAACTTTGCTCGACCACTTGCGAAATCCCCATCGGAATTTATCGTACTCAAGACATATCAGCGTTAGATTCGCCTCATGTAAGATAATACAAAACTACATTGCTCATCCGTATTTACGCTACATAAGCCAGCTACCTCGTACATCTTGTGCATGGTTTTTTGAGACAGAAAAAAAGTAATATTTTAAAAGTTTCATTATTCGTGATATTTTTTTTCAAACGTAATTTTTTCCTTACGTACGAAAAAAAAGTTCTAATGTACTCGTAAAAGGCCCTGCGTAGGTATTCTCGTATGTAGACTCTATGTAAAGTTGATAAGTAGTTAATACCTATCTTTTTTCGTTTCTTGAAGCTTTTACATACGATCTTGTTTTCCATCTACCTATTTACTTCTTCTATCTGGTAGTATAGTTGGATTTTTTTCATTTTTTTTTGACACACTCACACACACATATACTATAAACACATTTGGTTGGTAATTTAGTACAATCGGAGGATATTTCAAGGTTGTCGAAACGAAACGAAAAATTTAGAGTCAATTATATTTACCTAGGTATTAATTTTTTTCCAGGGGCAATTCGAGATAATAATTTTATAATTTATTTTAATATTATATTTTTCATTAGTGTGTGCCAGACGAAGATGGAAATACGACGAAACACTCCGAGGTATGAGAATTACACGTATTACGATAGATACGTTTTGAAAATGGGAAAATTTTTTTCATTCGTGATACAAAATGAGAGAAATTACCTATGTATATTTACTTATCTAGATAAAAGATCCGGAATAACCTTCGAAATACGCCGATGTTTTTGGTTTTTTTTTTCGAGTAATTTGGTTGTTTTTTTTTGGAGAAATTCTGAATCCAACGTGTTTGTCTTTTTCAACGGCACATTTGAGTTTTATTTTTAAAGCATGATTTTTATTTAATAGTTGAGTTTATCTTTCGAGAGTTAATTAGTTACAACCTATCTTTATTTTTCGATACCTGTTTAATTTGAAAACCGAAAACCGATGAAATTATCATATGTTTATCATTTTACATTATTTTTGTTTTAAATTTTTTTTCCATCTGTAGCTGTACTTTCAAGTAGTTTCTATGCATGTGTTGTTTTTATTAGGATTCGGACGTTGATACGTACATGCCTATACCTACTAACTGCCTTCCAAGTTGCCATCGAAATCAAAGCTCTGTGGTGAGTTTTGTTGGTGCTTTTAATAATTTTTCCAGTATGTTGATGCTAAGTGCGTGTTGCGAAAAAAGGGTATAATCGGCGCGCTTGTGTTTCCAGTAGAGTTGATGTAGTTGGAGGCTTCGAAGGAGGCAGATGGATGGATGTGTTTTGGGGATGAATAGTGGTGTGAGGAGGTAGAGGCGGCGGTGTTTTTGGATTTCGATTAAGGTGGAAAAATTGAATTTGTGAAATATTTAATTTTTTGAAAACTGGAAGAAAGTTTCTTTTTTTTTAATAGGTACCTATTCCTAATTTTGGATATCTTCAATTTAAACTTTATTTTTGGGTTTTAGTTTCTCTTACATTTTCAAAATTTCAATTTAGTCTTCACGCCCTTCCTTCCCTCACATTTTGTTTTTCGATCGAAGTCGTATTCCATCTAATGGAAATACGGCTTCAGTTTCAGTTTTGGTTTTTTCAATCCTAATTGGAATTTTTGTTGTTGGTTTTTGGTTAAATTTCACTGATTGTTCTGGTTACGGTTTCAGTTACAGTTAATTTGCTGCCTTTCATTTATGAAATTTCTACTCGATGCATTTAGATTTTATTTTTGATTGATGGAATTTTTGTTTCAGTTTTGATTGTGTTTGGGTGTTTGGTTGGAAATTAGTTTTGGTAAAATAGGAATTTCGTCAAATATTAGTGATACAAATTTTTTTGCAATTTCAAGTACCTATAAAAATTTTGAGAAACATTTTTTGGAATTTGAAAATTAAAATTTCGAGGAAAAAATCTTGAGAATGGAAAGAAATCAAAAAAAATTCATTTGTTGGAAATATCTTCAAAAAAAAATTCAAAAATTTGTAAAATGCGCTGAGAAAAAAATTTCAAAGGTTGAAAAAATTGAGATCTGAGGAGAAATTTTGAAGGAGAAATTTTTAGTGGAGTTTAAAAAATGGATCTGGGGGTGGGGGGTGTAAAAAATTCTTATCTACATACATGTTGCGAGCTGAGTTTGCCTTCTTTTTGTCAGTACAGTCTCAGCAGCCGAGCTGGTAAGACCTGTTTCGTGTTTTCAGCTGCTACCTTGATGTGTGATTTTATATTTTTAATGTGATTTATATCGACTATGGATTCGGGTTTAATTACAGTAGAAACATTTACAGTTTTGGTTTTGAAGGTAAGACGAGCATCAAAAACTAGTATTTTTGTAATGTTGTTCATTTTTGAACCCGATGGAGATGGAGTGTACATTTCTTAGTTAATTTAATTATTTCAAGGGTGAATTTCCAGAATTTTCTGGGATCTTCTGTTTCATTTTCGTTTTTGCTTTCATCTAATAATCCTATCATCTCTTGCATGAATTCTCTGCTGAATGAAAATTTATCCCGCCGCCTTTTGACGAATGAAGAGCATCGCACGAGGGCTCTATTTTACCTACCAAACCGGGTGTGGTTTATGGTTTTTGTGTTCGTCTTTGTGGGTTACTTTTGTGACGATTTCGCCGCGTTTTTTTGCTTCCTAACGAAGTAAGTTTTGATGTTTTAGTTCTCTATCAACATGCACGACGACGCGAGAGACAATCATAGCCAAATGATCGAACGAGCCGAAATCTCGAATTTAGTTCGGTCGCGTATGGACAGCTTGAATCTTCCGCCGATTGACTACGACGATGTTAGCGAAAAGCGCAGCAGTCTTTCGTACGTGATTATAAACCCT
Source organism: Pseudococcus jackbeardsleyi (assembly GCA_038380155.1). Classification (NCBI taxonomy): domain Eukaryota; kingdom Metazoa; phylum Arthropoda; class Insecta; order Hemiptera; family Pseudococcidae; genus Pseudococcus; species Pseudococcus jackbeardsleyi. The sequence goes on from CM076240.1 coordinate 7,486,665, forward strand.
AGCTGTGATTTGAAACTGGAAGAAGGCGATATCATGTGAATACAGTTTTTATTTGTAGTATTATTTTGCAATTAATTTAAATTATTCGTTGTTTTGATCGATTTTTTTCTTTTCTATTCGCAGATATATTGTGAGACCAAGTCCTTTCTCCGCTCAGAAGACCTTTGAAAGGCACAACAGCCGCAGAAAATCAAATATCAGCTTTTGCTCGCAGACGCAACAGTTCGGATCAAGGAGAGGCTCCGGACTTGGGTTCCCGTCGCCGTTAAATCGACCACCGCCTTTGGTTACCACTAAATCAAACTCACTCTCGTTGCCGGACAGTCCTACAGTCGCGTCGTCGTTGAGAGGCAGATCGAATTCGTTGAGGGTGATCGATGATATTTTGCTGAGGAGATCGAATTCACTCAGGCAAGGATTATGTGCAACGCCCAGAAAGAGCAGCTTGGAAGAGTTGGGCGTGTCACATTATCCGCTCAGTATGATGGCTGAAAGAAGACCTAGTATACAAGTAAGTGTAATTTGATTTTTTCGTTGACCTTTGTTCCTTTCAAATGACCTTTGATCATTTGAAATGACATTCAACCCTTTTAAATGACCAGTGCTTTTTTATTGTCCTCTGGCCCTTTGAATTACCTTTGATCCTTTTAATTGATCGTTGACCACTTGAAACGGCATCCAACCCTTTTAAATTACCATTGCCTTTTTGATGACCTTTGGCATTTTAAATTACCTTTGATTTTTTTGAGTGGCATTAGACTCTTTCAAATGACATTGCTATATAAGTTTATAAAAACTTTTGACCATTTTAAAAGACTCCTCTGACCTTTTTAAACGACCTCTAATTTTTTTAATTGGCCTTTGACCATTTGAAATGACATTTAGCCCTTTTAATATGACCATTTTAATGACCTTTGGCTCTTAAATTACCTTTGACTTTTTTAAATGGCATTGAACCCTTTCAAAGGATATTTGCCTGTTTTATGACCTTTGATCATTTTAAAGACTTTTGACCATTTTAAATGACCTTTGACACTGGACTGTTAAATGACCCTGGTCCATTTTAAATACCTGTTCCATAACCTTCGACTTTTTTAAAATGACCTTTGACCTTTTTAAAATAATTTTTTACTTTTTCTATTAGCATTTGGCTTGTTTTATTGATTTTTGATCCTTTAAAATGACCTTTGGTAAGTTTTCATTACTTATCTTTGACAAATCTGTGGTAATGCCCATTGCCCTTTGCCTTCAGAAATGACCTTTAACCTGTATTATTAACTTCTTACTCATTATTGACCTTTGACCCACAATACTGACTTTTCCATCTTCATATCTTGGATAAATTACTTTTGATCTCTTAATACTGACGTTTGGCTCATTTTAGCTCTTTCCCTGTGACCTTGGCCCAACTTTACTCTCATAGTTTACCCTTTGACCCTTATTTCTGACTTTTTGTCGATCTTTTGTTTTATTGATTGTTATTGATCACTTTCCATTGACCTTATCAAGGACCATCACAAATCCTCATTATCGACCTTTGACCCTTATCACTAACTTTTGCTGTATTTTTATTACTGACTGCTGCTTTCATAAATGATCTTCATCTTTTATTTCGGGCTTTTTACTCATCTGCATCCTTAATACTGACATAAACTTTCCCCCTATTCAACTTAATAACCAACTTTTGATCTCTTGCCACTGACTTTTAACCTATCATTGAGCTCTTTATTTTTGACCTTCACCCTTGATTTTTACTATTAATTTTTAACACATCTTTACTCCCTAATAATGTACTTTTGATCCCTACTCTTTACCTTTTGACCTATCAAATTCTATATTATTGACTTTTGATCTCTCGCTAGAGACTATTGACCTTTGACCCATCTTGAGCTCTTGAAATTGATCCTTACTTTTGATTTTTTGACTCTTTCTTGCTTTCTATTGAATTATTTTTGACTTTTCATCGCTGCTGCTATATTTAAACTCCTTAACCACTGATTTTTTTCGCCCTTTACCATTGATGATTGACCCTTTTCAGTTACAATCGAGCGATTCAAATTCCATCAAAATCGCATTAAACGGTAGCATCGATTTAAAAGTGACGCCACCAGAAGAAGTAGGCAGTCCGAGTATATCGAGCAACACAGGATTAGTGGTTGTGCCACCCCCGCCATCAGCTGCCCAAATGCCACCCCATTCTCATCACCCATCGCCCTCTTCACCAGTAGCCGTGAGCTCCAGTACCGATCAGCTGCAGGGAACGATAGTATGATATCATCTAATGTGGGGCCGAAGGCGTAGTAGCGTTGCTCGTAAGTAATCAATAGGTCTTCGCCCCACATTCTCGCCATCACCTTACATTTTCTTTCTTTCTCGCTCTCTCTCGCTCTCTTTTCTTCTCCCATTTGATTCCCTTGGTACATTTTTTTTGTTTTTTCTACAATTCGTCACCTCCCTTTCCCCTTCTATCGTATTTTTTTTGTCTCGTTTTAGAATACACGGTTCATCTAGTCGAGGTCCGTTCGAGGTGATTTTAACCTAGGAATGTTTATGGTGTTACCTTAGTAATGACTCTTAATCTGATTTTATTGAATTTTAAAGAAGTTTTCATTGTATTTCTTCAAATATTTTTACTTTTACTCTGTTTGAAAAGCAACCCCATTTAATTGAAAAAAGTTTTCGGTCATTTTTACAATTTTCAAGCGTATCATTCCTTTATTTTGACCTTTGACCTTGTTTAAGGTTATTCGAAAAAATGGATGTAACTAGGTCGTGTGGCATATCGATTTCTATGTTTTCACTGACTCTGAAATCAATTCCGAGGTTATTTTAACGATTCAACCATTTTGGAACCCGGTTATCGAATACCTTTGTATCTAAATTCACCTCGAATGGACTTCTGTACTAATTTTAGACATAGTAACGTACTCTCGCGAGTCCTTGGGCACTTGGTCGCACAACGGGCTATTCTTTTTAGAGGAAAAGAGCTTAAAAGCCTCGAGTTTAACCGCTACTACCAATTTATGTGAAGAGTTAAAAAGAAAACAGTTACCATGTAAATATTTGTAAAGTTGAAGCGCGTTTTTAATCGTTAAACGAAAATTTCCAAACAAATTGCTACTAAGGCATGTTAGAGAAATCTCTTGTTTTTACCTGTGGTACTTATCAACGGTTTTAGCGTTTTCGTTTTCTTTTTTTTTCTAGTCAACTGTGGGATCAATTTCTTTATACCTCTTTATATATCACTGTAAAATGTACTATTGCGTGGTTTCTCATCGTTTGTGTTATTTGTGTTTGTTTTTTTTTCTTGATGTTTTCTAAAAGAAAATGAAAATTTGTTCGTGATACAAAATTACTCGATGCATATTCTCTCGGAAATGTAACATATCAAATGTATTTTTTTTTCTATCATGTTATGAAAATTTGATGAGAAAAAAATGTTACCGAAATGTAAACATAATCTGTATACTTCTGTGTTTTATGTTATTCACTGTTGAACCATGAAAAAAAGGCAGTGTAGAAAGGAAAAAATTCATGTACATAAAAAAAATGTTTTAATTAAATAGACAATAAAATACAATGCGATTAATTACATAATTAGATACGCGATTTTTCTAGGTGGTATAATTACATGTCGAATTACGAATGAAAAAAAATGGTGCTTTTAAAAAAAAAAAACATTCTGTTATGAATGTTGTTTCTGGGTTTATGTATAGTTGATTTTTTCGATTGTACTCGTATTATTGTGACACCGAGGAAACTGTTATCGATGTAGGTGGCTAATTAAATTTTGTATCGGCGGCTTGTCGAATGGTATTCTGAAATTTTAATTTTAACCAAACAATTTGATGTTGTGATCATAGTATTAATTTTTTTTGTAGATTATCTTTTTGATTTCTGTTGTAAATTTATACAAATAAATTTGTTTCCTATGAGTTTTGTTCCCCTAGGTTGTTGAAATATGCCTTTTTCAATGTTTATGTGTAAAATATGCTACCTACGCACTTTGTCTATTATTATAGTAAATGGCAACACTGTTGTACCATTCCCTTTTTTTGTGGTAAACTTATCTCATGGTTTTTAAGATGTCAGTTTGCTTTTAGCCTTCAAAGAGGTAAGTAACATATTTTTCAAATTATTTTCGATCAGCTGTTGAAAAAACAAGTGTCTTATTTAGCAACACTGGTATTCTTTCATGTTTTTCACCTGTAAGAAGGCACAGGTAGTAGCAGTCAGTTGGCGTGTAGCTTTCAGGGTGTGCGGACGTGTTATGTGTTTCTCCTCTATATTTTTGAATTTTGCGGAACGTTGGACAATTGTGTGATTTTTTTTTAGTGCTTGTGAGGGTTGATTTAACCTATTCAAAGTATTTCGGTATTTTGCTCTCATTAATGTGGTGATTGGAGTACTGTAACAATTATAGTAAGTACATAGATATATTTTTTTACTTTTAAGTACATTGTTTAGTGAACTCGGAAATTTACCCAGTAAGTATTTTGATGAATATGGCTACACCAAGGAAACAACAGTGTTCTTAATAACCCAGTGTTGCAAGAGTGACTGTCAAAACACTCCTTAGGATTGCTCCTCACCCCTCATTCTTTTCCATTTCCACCCCACTCCCTCTACTTTTCACTTCTTTGCTGTCATAACGTAACGTTTCTAGATGAAGACATAATAAGAAAATGAAAGGTTGAAAAAATAGATAGTCGAGAAATTGCACCTGGAAATGTGTAAAATTGGGGGAAATTAGACATTCCCACTCTCACTCTTCTACAGGACACTCCATCAGGAGAATGCTCGCATGCGCTTCTACAGAGTCCATTCTCACTCCTGCCACTCCTTCAAAACTTTGCACTCCTTTGCATTCCACCCTCTTCTCCACTTTTTCAACACTGTAATTACCTAGGCACAAACAAGTTCATCATTTGTCAACACTGGTCCTTTTTCAATTCTACCTGTTCCGAGTATGCAACAATCAGTTGTCGCGCAGCTCTCGAAGGGTGCGGATGTATGTTCATTGGTGTTTCTTTGAATTTTAAGTGGTGTGACATCCTAGGCACCACCAAGTTCGTCATTTGGCAACACTGGTCCTCTTTCAATTCTACCCCTTCAGAGTATGCTGCAGTCAATTGTCGCGCAGCTCTCAAAGGGTGCGGATGTGTTCTTAATAACCCAGTGTTGCAAGAGTGGCTGTCAAAACACTCCTTAGGATTGCTCCTCACCCCTCATTCTTTTCCATTCCCACCCCACTCCCACTACTTTTCACTTCTTTGCTGTCATAACGTAACGTTTCTAGATGAAGACATACTAAGAAAATGAAAGGTTGAGAAAATAGATAGTCGAGAAATTGCACCTAGAAATGTGTAATATTGGGGGAAATTAGACATTCCCACTCTCACTCTTCTACAGGACACTCCATCAGGAGAATGCTCGCATGCGCTTCTACACAGTCCATTCTCACTCCTGCCACTCCTTCAAAACTTTGCACTCCTTTGCATTCCACCCTCTTCTCCACTCTTTCAACACTGTAATTACCTAGGCACAAACAAGTTCATCATTTGGCAACACTGGTCCTTTTTCAATTCTACCCGTTCTGAGTATACAGCAGTCAGTTGTCGCGCAGCTCTCAAAGGGTGTGGATGTATGTTCATAGGTGTTTCTTTGAATTTTAAGTGGTGTGACGTCCTAGGCACAAACAAGTTCATCATTTGGCAACACTGGTCCTCTTTCAATTCTACCCGTTCCGAGTACACTGGTCCTCTTTCAATTCTACCTGTTCCAAGTAGGCAGCAGTCAGTTGTCGCGCAGCTCTAGAAGGGTGCGGATGTGTGTTCATTGGTGTTTCTTCGAATTTTAAGTGGTGTAACGTCTTAGGCACAAACAAGTTCATCATTTGGCAACACTGGTCCTCTTTCAATTCTACCTGTTCTGAGTACGCAGCAGTCAGTTGTCTCGCAGCTCTCGAAGGGTGTGGATGTATGTTCATTGGTGTTTCTTTAAATTTTAAGTGGTGTGACGTCCTAGGCACAAACAAGTTCATTATTTGGCAACACTGGTCCTCTTTTCATTCTACCTGTTCCGAGTATGCTGCAGTCAGTTGTCGCGCAGCTCTCGAAGGGTGCCGATGTGTGTTCATTGGTGTTTCTTTGAATTTTAAGTGGTGTAACATCTTGGGCACAAACAAGTTCATCATTTGGCAACACTGGTCCTCTTTCAATTCTACCTGTTCCGAGTATGCAGCAGTCAGTTGTCGCGTAGCTCTTGAAGGATGCGGATGTGTGTTCATTAGTGTTTCTTTGAATTTTAAGTGGTGTAACATCCTAGGTACAAACAAGTTCATTATTTGGCAACACTGGTCCTCTTTCAATTCTACCTGTTCCAAGTATACAGCAGTCAGTTGTCGCCCAGCTCTCGAAGGGTGTGGATGTGTGTTCATTAGTGTTTCTTCGAATTTTAAGTGGTGTAACGTAACTATTAATGCGTGTGTATTTTTTTAGTGTTCGTAAAAAGAAATTTAATTAATACCTAGGTATTTTAATTTTTTTAATGGATTAACGTAAAGATCAAAGCCTAGGCACCTCTTTAATTTTTTTTCAAGTGTTTAATCTATCAAGTGTTGTGTTTTAATTCCTGTGAAAGAAGATTAAGATCCAGTAGGAAGCATCTGTTTTATAATGGGTAAGTTTTTTAATTTCTTTATTATTGCATGTATTTTTAAGGTGAGAAACGGAAATGCTATTTTTTGTCACTCGAGAGAAGCAGTGCTTTCCCCTCCTCTTGATAATCGCTCAGTTTGCGGAAACAAGTGGGGTTTCTCTCTAGTGACTAAGAAATATTTTCTCCATGAAGGGTGATAGGTGATTTCCAACGAGTTGAGTGAAGTATTTCTCTCAGTTCACTTGGGCAATACATCACAAACTTGTTAAAAATCATACATCTCCCTAGGTGAATCATATTTTCCTCATAGCAAGGGCAAAGTGGTATTTTCCCACTGTAAGAAAAAATTTCGTTCAGAACTTGAAGAAAAAAATTTTTTCATTTTTTGCTCCTTTATTGTGAAAAATGCTATTCCATTTCTAATCTCAAAATATATCGTATGCCATTTTTAAGATGATTTTCACAAAAAATATCAGTTTTTGAACATGTTTAGACTTTCAATTTCCCAATTACCTATACTTGAATAAATTCCACACCCATGTAGCTGAAATTTCACAGCACCAATTTGGATATATTTAGTGTACCTTTTTACTGTGAAATAGGCTTTATTTCGCCTTCGCGACATTCATTTTTTATCATTTCCGTTAAATGGATTGCATACCCTTTTACCCTTTACTTCAAGGAGTAAAAATCTGGAAATTGAATGCGCCTCTTTTTAAAATTTTTTGGAATAGTTGTCATGTACCTCCCTTCTTCAGAGAAGAGGATAGTTATTGTTTCAGTATTCATTTCAGAATAGTATGTTTCACAACAAGGGAGCAAAAATTATTTGTTTCAAGTCCTGAACGAATTTTTTTCTTATACAGAGAGAACATTGTGAATTTGAACACTCGAGCGTTCTGTGAGAGGGAGCAAAATAGCACTTAGCTCTTGCTATAAGAAAAATATTATTTCTCCAGTAATGTTTTAGATTTTTCCGTCTTAGGTGCCTTTTTCGGGTTGATTTTTTGTGTTTTTCTTTTGCTCGGCGTAAATTAGCTTTCATTTGAAAATTCGAGTTAGTCTCACCCTAAAAATTTTGTCGGATCAGTTTTCAGTTTTCTGTCCTCAGATCTCTACGTTAGAGAATCTGTTTGGAGTTTCTTTGGATTATATGTATAGGCTAGGCCCATGTAGGTGTGAACATTTCCAGGTCAATAATTTTTGTGTTCTTCCCCTTGTGTGAGCTATTCATAAGTTTGCAAGGGGCATTTAGTTTTACAATTTTTCTTACATAGGTAATTATGAAAAAATTATTTGGCATGTTTTAAATATCCAGAAGGGGATTAAAATTCTTGAAAGGAAGTGCCTTCTCGATAATTTTTGGTTTAGTTGCAATTTTTTTCATTAAACTCTGTTAAAATAGAAAATACTTAGTTATAGGCAGTTTTTAAAAAATTTTCTGGTGAATTTTCATGCAACCTACCTTGTTTTGATTCCGTGCTCTTTATGAAAGGATGTTTATCCTGTTCTTTTCTTCTTTGTTGTTGTTTTTTTTTTCATAGGTACTAGAATAAGGATGTTTATCCTGTTCTTTTCTTCTTTGTTGTTGTTTTTTTTTTCATAGGTACTAGAATAATTTACCTACCTGTTGATTGAATAGTTTATTCCTCATTTTATTTTTAATTTTTCTTTTTTGCAGGCTTGGACCTTGGACCATACCTACTAGGACCTTTACCGAGGATAATGAAGACGTTTCTATAGGTAAGTGATTTTTCATTCATGTTTTTTTTACCTACCTGTTGATTGAATATTTTTGTCATAGAGGGAGTAAAACGCTACGTTATTCGTTATTCCCTCTCGCGAATCGCTTGAGTACTTAAATTCGCGTTTTATTCCTTCTATTATGTAAAATGCAACTCGGGAGATATGATTTTTGACAAATTTTGAGGTTTATTGCCTGAGGGAAGCAGGGGAAATAACTCAAAATTGTCCAAAATCATTTTACCTCCTTGGTTGCATAATATACCGACTATTATGCCTCATTTATGGTTAATTTTTCTTTTTGCAGGCTTGGAACATACCTACTATTCCCTTACAGAGGATAATGAAGACGTTTCTATGGATAATTCTAGTAGTTAAGTGATTTTTCATTTTTCATTTATGATTTTTATTTGATTGCACAGTCTTAGAATTTATTTTATGTGCCCACCCTCTCGTTTTTAATTATTGAAATGCAGCACAGATAAAATCAATAAAATTCTTTGATTTTCTGGGGAATTCTACTGATTTTCCATGGATTTTCACTAATTACCTTACAACATTTGGGATTTTTCAGAGAATTTTCACAGATTTACTACTGTGCTGCAATTCAGACTGTTTTAAGGTGATTTTCCCTTAATTTTCACACATTTATAAATGGTGCTAATTTTAAAACAATAACTGGATTGCCTGGACGTTGTTTAAAAAAATTTTTATTCATCTTTCACAGTGTGAGGACGTATCTAAATTCAATTTTAGGAGTAATTTTCGTGTATTGTTTTTTTTCAGAATTTTGGAAGAAAAAGATTACTCAGCTGATGATGAGGACGTTTTTTCGGCGTTGGAATGGAGTCATTTCATGAAGGATAATTTGTGGTAAGTACTTTTTCAATTTTACTTCACCTGTTTTCATATACTTTGGTTTATGTATTACCTACCTTACATAGATGTGCTGGAGTGTTTTTTTACATAATTTTTGTATATCTCATTTTTCAGAACTTGAAGAAGTAGCTGATTTATCCAATTACTTATCAAGAAGAATAGTCGTTGAAAGAAAGAGGATTTTTCTGTAAGTATTTTCTCAAGTTTTATGTTTCCTATTTAACGTAATGCATTATTTCGTTTTTTTTTTCATTTTTTCTAGCTTTCTAATCTTGTTTTAAAATTTAGCGCATATCCAAAGTACCATACAACCCTTCATTGCTTATCTTGCTCAGTGTACCTGTACCTATCTACTTTGGTTGATACAAAGTTTCCGTTTTCGTGTTATCATTTCAGAGCTGCAGAGGAAGAATGAAGAAGTGGCGAATTATGCATTGGGTCGAAGTGAGAAACCTCAAAGGATAATTATTATTGGTGAGTACTTTTTCAATTACTTCTATTTTATCTAATTAACCATGATTTTATTTTTCTTACCTTTTGTTTTCTTAAACCTGAAAAATTAATGTTTTTTACTCCAGAAAAAATTTTATCTAAGCTAAAATCTTGTTTTAGAATACTACTTTTTCAATTGCTTCTATTTTACCTAATTAACCATGATTTTATTTTTACCTTTTGTTTTCTTAAACCTGAAAAATTAACGTTTTTTGTTCCAGAAAAAATTTTACCTAGGCTAAAATCTTGTTTTAGAATTTAAATTTAGTTTTATTTCATCTGTCAATGTTGCAGAACGTTTTTTATACCTTTTTCTATTCAAAACTGTGGTTTAGTTTGTGTTTACCTCTCAATGTGTGAGCTTTATGCTTTGGAACTCTTTTATGAATAACTTTTGTGTATTTTTCTCTTTTTTCAGTATTTCCAAGAAAGAAAACCCTGGTTTTATGTAATGTTTTGCAGCATTTACCTGTCATAGTGGAGGCATCGTGAAGAAAGGATAGTTTTAGGTGAGTAGTTTCTTTATTTTACATAGTTCATTCATTTATTAAATTTAATGCATGAATTTTTACATATTTTCTTAAATTAGGAAATTTAAATTACATACCTTATCAGTTACAATATTTTAAATCCTAGTATTTTTATTTATTTTAATTACGGCCCCTGAATGGGAGTAGGATCGTATTCCTGCTCCAACTCCTGGTCGCACGTCCATGTCGTGGGGGCTGGGACCTCGCCGGACTTGAAGTTCGGCGTGCAAACGCGACAGGGGGGCGTGTCAGACACGCTGGATAGGCTTCTTGTCAAAATTATTGTATTTTGGGCTTGGGTGTTGGGTCAAAATTGAATATTTTTGGACTTAGGTTGTATTGTCATTTCATGCAGGGTCACCCTATTACATGATGGTATCGGGTTACCCTGCATGATTAGGTCCGGTGAGTGAATTGTGCAATGTCATCGGTGCCCACTGCGGTAATAGTCTGAGCGCGGGGCTCATCGATGCGGGTGCCTTTGCCGGTGCATTTTTCACTCGCTGGATCAGGGCCTTAGTCGTAGGGATGTCTTGTGACCTGCGTAATGCGCGAAATCCTGTGGCTTTGCTGAGGGTCTTTGATCCCCATATCTACCTTGGCAAATCCGGGATGGAGGGCATTACGTGGCTCGTTGCGCAATAGGTGTCTGGTCTTTTCATCGTGACTAGCAAAATTTGAAGATGGTCGGACCCGGACGCTCTTTTTAGTACCGTAAAAAATCCAAAAATCCAAAAAGTGCAAATGAAAGTGAAAGTGAAGAAAATGAAAAAATTTAGGATACTAAAAAGAGCGTCCGGGTCCGACCATCTTCAAATTTTGCTAGTCACGATGAAAAGACCAGACACCTATTGCGCAACGAGCCACGTAATGCCCTCCATCCCGGATTTGCCAAGGTAGATATGGGGATCAAAGACCCTCAGCAAAGCCACAGGATTTCGCGCATTACGCAGGTCACAAGACATCCCTACGACTAAGGCCCTGATCCAGCGAGTGAAAAATGCACCGGCAAAGGCACCCGCATCGATGAGCCCCGCGCTCAGACTATCACCGCAGTGGGCACCGATGACATTGCACAATTCACTCACCGGACCTAATCATGCAGGGTAACCCGATACCATCATGTAATAGGGTGACCCTGCATGAAATGACAATACAACCTAAGTCCAAAAATATTCAATTTTGACCCAACACCCAAGCCCAAAATACAGTAATTTTGACAAGAAGCCTATCCAGCGTGTCTGACACGCCCCCCTGTCGCGTTTGCACGCCGAACTTCAAGTCCGGCGAGGTCCCAGCCCCCACGACGTGGACGTGCGACCAGGAGTTGGAGCAGGAATACGATCCTACTCCCATTTGGGGGCCATTAATATTGATATCAAATAACTATGTCTAAGGTGTGTGATTTATGTAAATTTTCATTACAAAATTACCATCCTTGATCCCAGGAATTGAGACAGAGCGGAGCGGAGGCGGGAAGATACTCTCCAGATGATTTTTCCGAAGCTGGATTTGGCGATGAACGTATTATTTTTAATTATCTGCCAAATTCAAGAACTGCAAATGAAAAAAAACTTGTTAAAATTATATAAAATGAAAATTTGTACCCTACACATACTATTAATATACGACTATAATTATTATATGTGAAATATTAATAAAAAAACGAGTAAAAATATCGAAATTGTTATTTTTTTTTGAAAAATGAATACCTGAGCAAAAATAGAATTAAATTTATATGAATTAAGATTTTTAAAAAGTTACTAACCTCAATCCCAGAGGTCCAAAGCAAAGCGGGGGGGCCTCCAAATGATTCTTTCGAAGCTGGAACCAGAGCCGGATGCACTTCTCAAACATTCTTGAAACTGGAGCTGGCACCTCTGAACAATTTTTCTGGCGATAACATATCATTTTCAACAATCTTCATAATTCAAAACCTGCAAACAAAAGAAAAAACGAATTGAAAAAAATATGAAAATTAAAAAGGCCCTAAGCCATGCATTTAAACCAAAAACGTCTAAAAAAAATCAATAAAATTACATTAAACAAAATCAAATACAAAATATAACATTAAATATGTGTTTGCTATAAAAGAGCCAGCTAAAAACTGAGCAATCTGAAGACACTTACATGTCCTTTATAAAAAAATCAGGTAGGTAAATAAAAAAATCACTTACTTGAATGATGAGAGTAATGGACCTCTTCCTATTTTCAATTACCATTGGATTCAGAACTGCAAAAAAAAAAAGGGTGAGAATTAAAATTACACAAAAACAAGATCACAAGTAGGCATAATAGCTAATCACACTGCATTTATAATATTAAAAAGTCAAAAACATTGCCAATAAAATTATGCAAACTGGAACTGATACTAATTTCAAAATATTACGTTAAGAGGAGGTGTTAACTCCTTGAGAGCCAAGTAGAGACTGAGTTAGGTTATCAATGAACACAAAGTAGAATTTTTTTATAAAAGGAAATTTAAAGCCAGAATATTTTTCTTGAAGATCAAGAAATTTAATCACACAAAGAAGTGTTTTAAAAAAATCAGGTAAGTATGTAAATGAAATAATTACTTACATAATGATGAGAGTGATGATCACGCCATATTTTCAATTGCCATTGGATTCAGAACTGCAGAAAAAATGGGCAAATTAGAATTATACAAAAACAAAATCACAAGTAGGTATAATAAAGCTAATAACTGCATTTGAAACATAAAAATGTCGAAAACCTTGACAATAAAATTATGCAAACTTGAAATAATACTAATTTCAAAATTTTACACCCAGAGAGATGTTTACTCTTTGAGAGCCAATTAAAGACTGAGCTAGGTTATCAATAAACATGAAGTGGACTTTTAAAAATAAAAAAAAAATAAAGAAATAAAGCCAGAATGTTTTTCTGACCAATTTTCTTCAAAATTTTACACTAAAATCAAATCTAGAAAAATGTTGGAGAGTAATATCTCCATTTTATTGTAGAGCAATATTGGTGTGACTTGATGCAATTATGCACATCAGTCACATACCATCGCTCAAGTAATTTTTTAAAATAAATTTTGAAAAAAAATATAAAAAAAGAAGCCGAAAGTTTGAAAAATTATGGGGAAAAAAGGAGCCCTTTCTATCAAAAGAAAGGGATCCTGAAAAACCCCCTACTAAAAATTATTACAAGTATAACATAACATTAACTACAACTAAATACATCTTAAAATTACTTATCATTTACTTATAATTGTAAAAATATCCTTAATCTTCATCTTACAGTCTTCTTTTCTTGAATACCCTTCTTACCTTCTTACCTTCACCCTTCACCCTAAAAAAACACACACCACCTAACCCCAGGAGAGACGAAGGGTTGGACGTTACCACAATGCTCAGTGACTTATGCTGGCAAAGTCTATGACAACCACCTACTCGAAAGCACTTACTGCGGATGGCGACTTATAGGACCTCTATGAGAGGCTATTAAAACACGCGCGTCCAGCATAAAGATGCTGGAGTTGCGAGCCACGCGCAGCGAGCATAAAGCTCCCGACTAGGCTGGCTTCGAGCGATCAACGGATACTAGCGGCAGCTGACACAGCCATCACCAGCACTCGAAACATCTGCAGGGGTAACGTCCTCCTTGGCCCTACCGGATAGACGTGCGCTGGGCTAAGGCCATCACACCTTACATGCCTCTCCCGACCCGTATCACAATCTGCAAAGTGCAGACAACGCAGGGCACCTCAAGAGTAAACTCAAGCGATGACGAAGCGTCCAGTGATCAGGACGATCTCCCTCGCTGCGCCTATCTTTCGAGACCAAGGTTTCCGTAAAACGGTACGAAGAGAAATGAGCACTGCACTTCCCTATGTCATTTTCGAATTACCCCCACCATTCGAAAAAAATTTCCCCCACCATATGAAATTTTAGAAAAACAAATTCGGCTCCTTTGTTGAGATTTATTGCCCTCAGGGGTTGTAAAAAAATTATATCTTTTATTGCCTTCAAAATATGTATGTGACCTGTCGGCTTCATTGTGTTTCAGATTTCTTATGAAGATTTATTACCCTAAGCTGATATAAAAAATTTGACCTGAATGATTTATTACCCTTATTGTGTTGCCTTTTCTTTGTTGGTTTTATGGCCCCGAAAAATTGAGAATGATCTCCGAATGGATTACCCTAGAACGTGTTTGGACCTCCGACTGTGTTTCGGCCCCTTTTATTTATTTTATTGCCCCGAGAACGTGACTAAAATTTTTTATTCGAATTTTACATTCCAGTGAGTCATGCTCAGACCACCTGTAGGGTTTCGGCTCCTTTGTCCATTTTATGGCTCAAAAAAGGCAAAAAATTCTTATCTGAAATTTAAATCGAACAGCGACGACTGATTTATGACCTAGAAAGGATGCCGAATTTGTTTTTGCTTCATAATTCAGAGAATGCAGGGGTTTCAAAACTAGTGACTGAAATTAAATGTGAGGACGTGCAGTGGTATTAAAAATTACTATTTTGGAATACGTTTATGATTTTATTATCGATTTTCACGATTAGCCATAAAAAAATGGTATCGCAAAGCAGAAATTGTGAGAAAAAATCAATCGAAGAAATAAAATACCGAATACTACTCGAAGAAGGGAATAAACTCTTATTTTGTCTCAATTTGAGAACTGAAATTAAAATAAACGATAACTTGAAAACCGATAATTTTAATATTATGAATTTTTTTGCTCAACTTCAAAATTGAACAATACCTGGCAGAGTAATTTTATGCCCGAAAACGAAAAGTTGAAAAAAATTCAAAAATTCTCTCATTAGGTAGCTGCTTAAATCACAAAATTTTTAACTGCAGGTAAGTAAAATTTAAAAAATGAGGAGGGGGAAATCAAAACTTCATTATAAGAAACACATTATAACGCTTTTAAATTCGTCAAAGTTGTCAATTTTAATAATGAATTAAGAAGCAGAAAAATCTAACTGGC
Source organism: Pseudococcus jackbeardsleyi (assembly GCA_038380155.1). Classification (NCBI taxonomy): domain Eukaryota; kingdom Metazoa; phylum Arthropoda; class Insecta; order Hemiptera; family Pseudococcidae; genus Pseudococcus; species Pseudococcus jackbeardsleyi. Next base: position 7,501,940 of record CM076240.1, read on the forward strand.
GAGTAGATAGAAATGGGAGAAAAAATTTAAAAATCATTTTAACAAAGGCATAAAAGAAAGTAAAATCTCATCAGCTTTCATCATTGTAAACCTGGAAAAAGGCATACTTAAAGAAAGAAAATTCAAAAATGAACGAATTTTAAACTTGAAAAAAATAAGCTAGAACGAAAAATCGTGAAACTAGAAAAAAAAAGACTTAATGTCACATTGAAAATTTTAAATATGACAGAAAAAAAACATGGAACAATAATTTTTTACTGTTTGGCAAATTTTTGATAATTTTCATTTTTATTTACGCGTGTTCCCACTAAATTTTCTTATTTTCCAACTTTCAAGAGTTTTTTGAAAGTATGTAAATTGAAATCTTGCGTACGATTTCAGATATCATCTTGACAATTATTGCAGATTTACAAATTTGAACCAATTTCATCCGTCTCATTATGCGTAATCTAATTTTAATGAACTCCCATAAGGCCAATGTAATTGGCAGGCGAAAGAGTAGGCAAAAAATTATGGAAACTATGCCCTTAATGGGTAGAAAAAATATTTCAAAATTAAAGCTAGGTAATTAAGGAATTTTAAAAGATTTCAATTTACATACTTTCAAAAAATAGTTCCAACAAAAAACTCTTGAAAGTTAGAAAATAAGAAAATTTAGTGGGAAAACGCGTAAATGAAAATGAATCAAAAATTTGCCGAATAGTAAAAAATTATTAGTATTTCACTTGAAAACATGGATAATAAAATGACGTGACATGAATTAGCAGTTGAAAACAGCAAAAATAGCACAAAAACTTCAAGAAAAATACATATTTCAGCAATCAGTAGAAATGAAAAAACGTTAAAGAGTAAGTAAAAGAAAGTAAGTAATAAAAAATTCCGCTAAAAAACTTCAGTTTTACTTTCCATTGGCTTTTACTGACCTTTTTTCTCAAATTAAATATATTTCCGAAAACATTTTCACTTTCAAATCAAATTCACCAAAAATTTGAGACAAAAAATACATCCAAAAATCGAATTCGTTTTCAAATTAAATTCAATTCCTCTTTTTAAAACGTAAGTAAAAGAAACAAAAATTCAGGAAAACATTGAACATTTACCTAGAACAGCATGATTTTATTAATGAGCATTTAAATCTTTTCAAATTAAATCCTTTTTCAATAAAATTTTTCTTTTTGAATCAAATTCACCGGGCAAAAATTACATTCAAAAATCACTTTCATTTTCAAATTAAATTTAATCGCGTTTACTTTCAAATTATGAAGAAAATAAAAAAACGCAGCTAGAAATTCAAATTTTACTTTCAAATTAAATCTAATTAAGGAATTATTCACTAAAAGAAGCAAGAAATGCAACAAAAAAATTTTACTTATACCTTCAAATAATTAATTTCAAAAATTCCGCTTTCAAATCAACCTGGAACGAAATTGAATGTTTTGTAGAAAGAAATGAGACGAAAAATACATCCGAACATTACACATTCACTTTCAACGCGTACTTTGACGTTTTATTGAAGAAAAGGAGACAAAAAATGCATATGACTAAAATTTTTTACTTTTAAATCTAAATTCACCAAAAATTTGGGACAAAATACATCCAAATTACTTTATTTTCGAATAAAAATGCATTTCTTTTGCTTTCAAAGTAAATTCACTCTTTGAAAAGTAAATACTGAATTAAAAACTTGAATTTGGGACAAAATTGTGAAAAAGAAAATGAAAAGGTGCGCAAATGAGAAAAATATGCATCTAATGACTAAAATTTCTTACTTTTAAATCGAAATTCGCCAAAAATTTGGGACAAAATACATCCAAATTACTTTATTTTCGAATACAAATGCATTTCTTTTGCTTATTCAATTTTTTTTATAGAAAATAAGGAAAAAATGAATCAGAACATCGTAAACTTTTAGCTAAATGATTAAAGAAACAAAAAACCAAAGTCACTCCATTAAATAGAATTTTTCAAGAAGGAAATTACTTTATTTTCGAATAAAAATGCATTTCTTTTGCTTATTCAATAATTTTTTTGATAGAAAATAAGGAAAAAAGTGAATCAGAACATCGTAAACTTTTAGCTAAATGATTAAAGATACCAAAAACAAAGGCACTCCATTGAATAGAATTTTTCAAGAAGGAAACGAGATAAAAGATGCATTAAGAATTTGATTCAAAAAGAAAAATTTTATTAGAAAATGATTTAATTTGAAAAGATTTAAATGCTCATTAATAAAATCATACTGTTCTAAATGTTCAATGTTTTCCTGAATTTTTGTTTCTTTTACTTACGTTTTAAAAAGAGGAATTGAATTTAATTTGTAAACGAATTCGATTTTTGGAAGTATTTTTTGTCTCAAATTTTTGGTGAATTTGATTTGAAAGTGAAAATGTTTTCGGAAATAGATTTAATTTGAGAAAAAAGGCCAACAACGTTCTCATTTAGTTTATTCTTCAGTCGTGTAATTTTTTGCTATTCTAAAATTTGATTTCTTGGATTGAGATTTTTTTAATTCAAAGTGGTGGCTTTTTCGAGGAGGACACCTTTTTAAAAATTTCTTTGGAGGATCAAAACGTTCACTTTTAAATCAAATTCACAGAAATATTGGAACAAAATACATCCAAATTACTTTATTTTTGAATAGAAATGCAATTTCTTTTGCTTTCAAAGAAAAATTCACTCTTTGAAAAGTAAATACTGAATTAAAAACCGGAATTTGGAACAAAAAAATCCAAATCACTTTTCAATTTAGAATTAAAATCACTTTCATTTTCAAAAAAAATCCGTTAAAAAATTGACCCTGAATTAGTTTTTTTTTTTCAAAAAGAAGTAAGGCAAAAATGAATCCGAAAATTGTACAGTTTAAAGATATTAAAAATACCTAAAACCCAAAACACAGCGGCTAAATTGATTTTCTCGAGAACGAAATGAGATAAAAGATGCATCAAATAACTAAACGTTCACTTTTAAACCAAATTTACCAAAATTTTGGGACAAAACACATTCAAATTACTTCATTTTTGAATAAAATACAATTCCGTTTACTTTTGAATCAAATATCTACCTAATGGCAAAAAATTGACACTCAATTGAATTTTTTTCGAACGAAAATAAGGCAAAAAATGAATCAAAACATCGTAAACTTTTAGCTACCATTTTTCAAGAAGAAAACGAGAGAAAAGATGTATTAAGAAAAATTGAACGTTTCCTTTAAATCAAATTCACTCTTTGAAAAGTAATTAATTAATTGAAAACGTGAATTTGGGACAAAACATTACCCTAAATTACTTGAATTTTTGAATTACAATTAATCACTTTCATGTAGGTACTTTAAAAATAAATTCATTCTATGAAAAGTAGGCGGTTGTAAATGTCAAAAACTCAAACCCCTGAAGCCAAATGGGATTTTTCGTGAAGAAAATGAGAAATAATGCATCTAAAAATTAAACCTTTACTTCGGCATGCTATTTATTCTTAAAAACCCCTAACTTTAAAAGCGAAATTTGATTACTTAAAAAATAAACTGAATACGTAAACAATTAAAAACGACAAAAAACCGAAATATTGAGGCCAAATGGAATTTTTTTAAAAGAAAAAGGGATAAAAGATACATCTCGTGTAAATTTTCTTCATCAAATTCACAAAAAAATTGACCAAATAATACCCAAAATCACTTTTGCTCTAAAATTCAATTCATTCTCAGGGATTGAAACAGTTCAAAATGTCGAAAAATTGATGAATTGAATTTTTTTAAAAGAAAAAGGGCAAAAATTCATCCAAAAATTAAACTTTTAGGCAAGTACGCAATCAAAAATGCCAAAAATCCAAAACACGGAAGCAAAATAGAATTTTTCATAAAGAAAATAATAATGTAAGATGCATCTAAAAATAAACTTTCCCTTTTAGGTAAGTCAAATTATTCGCCAAAAATTTTAAAAAATTACTTTCACTTTAAAATCAAATGTAATCACGTAATTTACTTTTAAATCAAATTTATTCTATGAAATGTAAAAAGTAAATTTGGGACAGAATGAACCTCTCCAAAAATCACTTTCGTTTTCGAATTAAATTCATTCTCTACAAACCAGGCAGTTGAATACGTCAAAAACTCAGAACTTGGAGCTAAATTAATATTTTTTTGAAGGGAATGAGAAAAAAATGCATTTAAAATTAAAATTTTCATTTTCAAATGAATTCATTCCTAAAAACTCGATTTTTAAAAGCAAAATTTGAATGTTCAAATGAGAAACTGAGAAGGTAACGTCAAAAACTCGAAATACTGAAGCTAAATTGAATTTTTTTTTTGAAGAAAACGAGACCAAAAATGCATCCAAAAATTATAGCAGCAAAAATGAAATTATTTCAGAAGATTGAAAATTTAACATTTTTACTTCCTTATAGAAAAAATTGATTTTAGGGGCAGAATTTAGAGGAAATATTAAAAAAAAGAGAGTAACTGCTTCGAAAAATCAACGACTTTAAATAACAAACATCTCAATCCAGAAAATCAAATTTTAGAATAGCAAAAAATTACACGACTGAAGAATGAACTAAATGAGATCGTTATAAGGGGTTAAATGCATTTAAAATTAAAATTTTCACTTTCAAAATGAATTTATTCTTAAAAACTCAGATTTTAAAAGTAAAATTTGAATGTTCAAAAATGAGAAACTGAGAAGTTACACCATTGAAAACGTCAAAAACCTGAAATACTGAACCTAAATTGAATTTTTTAGAAGGAAACGAGACAAAAAATGCATCCAAAACTTATAGTAGCAAATATTAAATTATTTTGGAGGATAACGGAAACAAAAAAGCTAAAAATTAACATTTACTTCCTTACAGAAAAAAATTGATGTCCAAAGAATTGATTCTAAGGGCAGAATTTAGGCCAAAGAAATTTTTAAAAAGTGTATCTTCCTCGAAAAATCCACGACTTTGATTTAAAAAAATCTCAATCCAAGAAATCAAATTTTAGAATAGCAAAAAATCACATGACTGAAGAATAAACTAAATGAGAACGTTCTTAGGAGGTGAAAAGGGCAAAGTTTTCGAAATGAAAAAAAAAAAAATCTGAAATCCTAAATTGAAAAAACACGGATACTGGAGAACTGGAATTACCAGAATAAAAGCAAATTTAACTTTAAAAAACAAAACAAACTAAAAATCCACCTACACTGAAAAAAAAATGTAAAATATCACGAAATATACCTCAAAAATTAAAAAGCAAGTAGAAAAAGCGCAAATAAAAATAAATCACTCACCAAATATTCCAAAAGCAACGATGGAGCATTTCCCGGCAGCAATACTTGAAAAAACGCGACAAAAACACTTTCATTCATTACGAATATTTACATTCACCATGAAACGAAATCAAAAATTCGCGAAGGTATACTTAATCGCGATTAAAAAAAACACACACAATAAGAAAACAACGCGAGAAAAAACACTTTCATTCACCATGAAACGAAATTAAGAATTCGCGAAACTAATACATCACAACTTTGAAAAACTTATTTTTAAAACACTTGAAATTAAAATCACAATTAAAAAAACACATACCGAACAGTTAATTAGAAAAACGAAAAAAAAAAATTCTCCAGCTTACGGCTGAACAAAATTCACGGAGCGGACATCCGTCACCTGCGAGGGTCGCAGGTATACTGGTTGTGCGCTGGTGTATGTTCAACCTACCTTTTCATAGAACCAGCTCATGCGCAACAGGCACTGGACAGGAAGTTCGCTGCACTGCCGCTAGGGGTTGGTAAGGTCGTTTTTATATTTGGTATTTGGCGGGGTAGCGGGAATTATAACCATAAAATAACATAACGGATAATGTTAAATATTAGTAACGTAATCAATAAAATAACGTAACGGATTAATAAAATTTTCGTGTAAATAGCGTTATAAATAATAATGATTGATGTAACATTCTAATATGAAATAACGTTATATTAAAATAACGTAACCTTGAAATAACGTTATATACAAATAACGTAACCTTGAAATAACGTTTTACACAAATAACGTAACCTTGAAATAACGTTATATACAAATAACGTAACCTTGAAATAACGTTATATACAAATAACGTAACCTTGAAATAACGTTTTATACAAATAACGTAACCTTGAAATAACGTTATATTAAAATAACGTAACCTTGAAATAACGTTATATTAAAATAACGTAACCTTGAAATAACGTTTTATACAAATAACGTAACCTTGAAATAACGTTATATTAAAATAACGTAACCTTGAAATAACGTTATATTCAAATAACGTAACCTTGAAATAACGTTATATACAAATAACGTAACCTTGAAATAACGTTATATTCAAATAACGTAACCTTGAAATAACGTTATATTCAAATAACGTAACCTGGAAATAACGTTATATACAAATAACGTAACCTTGAAATAACGTTATATTCAAATAACGTAACCTTGAAATAACGTTATATTCAAATAACGTAACCTTGAAATAACGTTATATACAAATAACGTAACCTTGAAATAACGTTATATACAAATAATGTAACCTTGAAATAACGTTATATACAAATAACGTAACCTTGAAATAACGTTATACTTATTAAAATAACGTAACCTTGAAGTAACGTTATGATTGAATAACGTAACCTCAAAATAACGTTACGCAAAAAAACCTGACTTCAAAATAACGTTATTCTTCAATAGTGTAGCCTTAAGATAACGTTATACACGAATAATGTAATTAATTTTCAATTTACAATAACGTTATAATACGTGAATAACGTACTTTTAAAATAACGTTATATGTGAAAAACGTAATTTTAAAATAACGTTACACGTGAATAACGTAACCTTAAAATAATGTTATACATGAATAACTTTATCCTGAAATAACGGTATTCGTAAATAACATTACTGTGGAATAACGTTGTAAATTTAAGAGTAATGAACAAACCGGGGATCCAAACTGAAACCGAAACTATAACTAAAATGCAATTTCAACCCCGTAAAATAAGATGAAAACCGTAACTGAAGCTTTGTTTTTATAAAATGTAGCTGTAACCTGTAAACCATACCCGAAGTAAAAAGACAATTTAACCGTAACCGAAACCAAATCCGAAATGTGTAATTTTGATTTCGGTTAATTTTTTGTTGTGCCAGAAGCCAGAATTCCAGTATATAATCCGCATAATTCCATACTTCATTAATATTATCAATCGAAAACAAAGAAGAAAATTATCACATTTTTTTTTGAAGGTTTGAGAGAAAAGCGTAAGAAACCAAGAAAAAAATAAGTAACTGTTACCATAATAAATATGTATCTCAATATTATTTTCAGTTTGTTGGAAATTAGAAATTCAAATGCTCAGCGTGAAAGATCTGCTTCGTAATCCAAAATTGGCTAAATTTCACACAATTTTCTATGTAATAACCCTTTATTTTTGATTTTGACCGAAACCGAAATCAAAATAAAAAAAATCAAAACCGTTACCGCGAAAGCGAAATTTATAATTTTTGATTTCTGTTTGCATTGATGTGAATAACGTTACAAATTTTAAAATAACGATATGAATGTAATTCAAAAATTAATTTAAAAATTATTTTATTTGTAAAATTTTCTTTTGAATGGCGTAACATTCAGTAACTTTACGTATGAAAATAACGTACTCACTGATTTTTAAAAATTTTTGCGCAGGTATATTTATACGTAGGTAGAAAATAGCACCTAGTACCTACACCTATACGATGTATTTGAGTATTTCGATCTGTTTAAAATTGAGGGTGAAAATACATACGTATTTTGTCAAGTAGTTGATATTTTTTTGTAATGATTTTATGACAGCTTTGATTTATTCCCCTTATTCTTGTCACTCATACATCATTGAAATTACGAATGATAATAATAACATTTCCTTTCTCTTTCCATTTCTTTCATCTACCTTCCCTTTATTATCCTAAATACAGGGTGTTCCAGGAAAGGAAGTCCAAACTTTATTTTTGGATACATACAACTGGGTACTACTAGAAAAAAAACTTGAGATGAACATGTTGCCTATTTTGAAAATTGAAGGGGCAAATGCAAGTGCTGAAACAATCATGTAAAAAATTTTTTTGGCCATGGGAATGGATAGGACATTGAAAACGGAACAGATTTTCTTCTTGTGACTTTTTGCCTAACTTGAAAATTGAAGGGGCTACAAAAAATTTGTTCAAAAAAATTCTAAAAAAATGAACCAACCAAGGGAATGAATAGTACGTTGAAAACTGAAAAAAAATTGTTATATGTATACATTTTTTGCCTAGCATCGAAAATGAAAGGGCTAAGGATCGCGCAAAATTTGGAACTTGAAAAATTTTGGAAGCTCATTTATTCTGAGTGATGTTGGGTAAAAAGTGTATAATTTTTTTCAATTTTCAACGTACTATCCATTCCCTTGGTTGGTTCGTTTTTTTAGACTTTTTTTGAACAAATTTTTTTGTAGCTCCTTCAATTTTCAAATTAGGCAAAAAGTCATAAGATGAAAATCTGTTCCGTTGCCAATGTCCTATCCAGTGCTATGGTCAAAAAAAATTTTACATGATTTTTTTTAGAACCTGCATTTGCCCCTTCAATTATCAAAATAGGCAACATGTTCATCTCAAGGTTCTTTTTTAGTGGTACTCGGTTGTATCCAAAAATAAAGTTTGGGCGTCCTTTCTTGGAACACCCTGTATAAGCCTCTGTACCTCAAAAGACACCCACATGCATAATTTTCAATAAATTTTTTTCAGCTTGGATTAACCCATATTCAAAATCTTTGGGGAAAAACGGAATTGCGATTTTTTTTTTTGACGAGGGGGAGGAGCTTATCCAAAGTAAACTACATACCACTTACACAAAATTTTACTGGTTTCAATAATTCAAAATGTTGTTTATTTTTCGTCGAGAACTACAACAATTTATTCAAATAAAAACAAAAACGAAATCGTAAATTTTGTAAAATTTCCATTTTTTTCGCCTGAAAAGGTAATTTCGTTCATTAGGGAGGTGAGCTGCTCTTCTGGCACCCGTTTTGTTCCCATTCATCTTTCACTCCATTGACAAATGATTTTTTTGTAAGTATGGTTTTCTTTGCCAAAAAAATTTTTCATGAGTCCTCAATGAATTTTTGATAATGAGCAAAGGTAAAAAAGAACCAATACCAAAAAAAGAGACTACCAGTACCAAGCACGCTTTCAACAGATATTCTACCAACCAAAAATCTAAACCGAATCCATAACAGTGCCAAGTACGCACCGTTGAAATCCATATCATCAAGATTAACAGTGCTCCGATTGAAAAATAAAGCTCTAATCATCAGATTTCTTCAAATGAATTCGTTCGATTGACTTCAATGAACACAAAATTCATTTAAAAACACACAAAAGAGGTATGTATTGTACGTGGGAACTCACAATAATCGAAAATGATTAGTAAAAAAAACAAACAAAAAACTATTAAAATAATAATTGACATGATTTGTAAAAATTAAAAAATGCAGATTGCCATGAAGTTGATTTTTTGAGTCGTGATAGTTGGCTGTGATTAATTCGAAATAACGCTGACGCTATTGGCTAAATTGACTTGGCCTTTTAATACTTTTCTTTGAAGTTTCTATTGAAAAAAAAAAAAAATGAAAAAAAAATGAATTTTTGAAAAAAATACGTACCTCGTTTGTATCATTTTTCATTCATTAAAATTGAAGTTGTGCTTACCTTAGTAAATACTTTGGCCATGATTTGATTACGACGATTGTTTTCTTTCTTTTTTTGTTCCAATTTTTTATTCAATACTTCGGGTAACTGTTGGTATTTTTTTTCGGTTTGTTCGCGAAGAACTCGGTCATTGAAAATTCTCATGACAGCTACGAAAAGATGAAAAAATGTAATTAGAGCTTATTTAATGCAAATAATTCACTGTTTGGATTATATTTGATTATCAACTTACTCAAAGGAGCCGGAGGTAAATGTCTCCGAAGAGAATTTATATCACTTTCGTCTGAATTTGTAATCAAAGACATGAGCTCATTTTTACTTTTATCACGTAACTCGCGTAACTGAGCTATTTCGAAGAGGCACTGTCTTCTGAATTCGGCTCTGTCCACATAATCGGGTTTATTTTTCAATAAATATTCCTGTCGAAATAATTTCTCAATTAGAATTCGAGAAATCGACTTATGTTTTCAACGATAGTCGAATAATTATTACAAACCTGTAACGATGGGCATTGATCAACCACATTGGTCAGTTTAATTTCAACCTGTGGCGTCACTGTTCGAGTTTTACTTCCAATATAGACTACTTCCTTGAACGGTTTCTTCTTGGCAGGTGGCTGCTTATGGCACTGATTGTCATCCGGACAAGGCGTCTTATCAAATAAGACCGTATAACTGATTGGTTTTTTGGTACCTTTTGGCACATTTTGATGGACATTTTCCTTATTTTCTGATGAAGGTTTTTCACCGGTCGTACGTAGGTGATTACGACAAGGTGAAGTTTTGTCACGGTACTTTTTATGGTATTTTTTTACGATTAGTTTTTTAGTTGAGATGGTCTGGTTTGGTGGTTCTAAGTGACTGGTAAAAATTCTGGAGGTTGTAACTGGGATAACGGGCGATTCTCCATTTAGATCGGATGTCGACGTATGGATTGATTTACTTTTTGGCGTACGTTTCATGTTACGAAGCTCCGAATGGGGATGTTTTGGTTTATGTCTGAAAATTAAAGGCAGATGTAAAATGAAAAAGTCAAATGTAGATAAAAATGAAAATAGGAGCATTTACGTTGACTCAGTCTCAGATACGTTGGTTTTTAAACTGGCAGTTCGTTTATGGGAAGATAAATCTTTGCGGAGTATTTTCTGGCTTTCGTATAATCTGAGAAAAAAAATCAGTAAGATAAGAAACCATTTTTAAAACAGATTAAAAAAACAATAGAAACAAGGGACGTACTTTTTTAAATTATTCAAATGATCTATTCCGCTGCGAATCCAAAGCAGCTGAGCTTCTCGTTCCTTAGCTAGGTATTTCTTCAACGAATATAAATTCGAATCGTCTGAAACAAAAATACAAACAAATTAGAGATCATTTTGGCACATCTGCATTTGAATTTTTTCTTTATTTGGTTACCTTTGCTCGAGTTTTCGGTCCTAGATGCAGCATACGAGTTGGAATCGTTAGTATACGTTTGCATACTCTTTGAAGATGTGGTACTTTTGGAGAAATCCGAGCTCTCCAAAATCCTCGACTTATTTCTTTGGATTAACTGTCTTTTGGAAAGCTTACGAATGTTCGAATGATCAACGGAATCGCTAGTTTTGGCTTCATCAATCGAGGTACTCTCAAATTTCGACGTTGTACTGCTCTTCTCACCATTATCGGTGCGATCAGGCTTCTTGATAGGTTGAAAAACCATGTCATTGTTGACCAAAAGCTGACTAGGTGTGTCGACTTGGACATGAAAAGGAAGAACAGCATTGGAAGCGGTAGGCAAATTGATTTCCTTTAAGCTGTTCTCGTCTGATCCCTGCTGAGACATGCGCTCAATCTGGATCAGTAATGTTTTGGCAACTTTTTGAAGAACTTTGTTTTTATTAGATATATTCAAAGTATTCACGTATTCAGTGATCAAGTCGACCCCATTGACGACTTCGTTACATAACGTGTTTATGCCGGTGGAAGACGAAGATTCGCAATAATTCGATTCAGAACCTCTTTTGGAATTATACTGCGATCCGGGCACGTATTCGAAACTACCTCCGTCGACGGATTCTGAATTACTCTCGGTTAGTCTGGATTTACTCCTTTCGCTGCTACGCTTTGACGAATTTATCGTATAAGTGGAACAATTATCGTTCTTCGAATCGGTCACCTTGCGGAGTAATTCGGCTAGCATGTTTTCATCAACTTGAATACTCTTGTTGGATACTTGACGATGTAACTCTTGCGGAACAACTGTCGATACGGAGGACGAAGAGGCAAATTTTTTATGGCATTTGTCACCTGATGACGATAAATTCTGTGAACTGTTGCTCTTCGTATTTCGCCCATTCAACGTATGGGCTCGTTTGATGTGTCTCAGATCTTCCAACGATTTACTGCTTTCTGATAAGCTCTTAATAGGATCTGATTTTGTGATGAGGATGCTTTGATCATCGAAAGATTGATCACTGCCAATGGTATAATCCACCAAAGGTTTATAGGTGTTTTTGGGCTCTGAACTGGTTCCCAATTGAACTTTTATAAATGGAGAAGATTCAGCTAAAGGGTTACCCAAGGTTTGCGATTTGTTGTATGCAGACGTTTCACCACCAGCTTTGAAAAAGTTGGAAGAACCATTTTGGAAAGCAATACGTTCGACTGTGCTTAAATTCGGGTGCGAAGGGTTTTGATATCCGATATCTGCTCCGCTATCCCATTCCAATGGTCGGATTGATTGTACACTGGAGGCTGAGCCCGGAGATGGAATACGTTGATCGGGTTTACCTTTCTCTGGCGTCTGGTTCGGATCCATTGTGTCACGAAAAGCAGTTAAATATCCATATTTCTGGAAAATCACGAATAAAAACACAGGAAAACTTTGAAACAAGACCAAAATAAATAACCGAAATTTTAATTTAATGCAATGATATGATTTCAGTGTTACCACAGACGAAAAATTAGTTGAAAGTTTGTTTACAAACAGTGTGACCATATAGTAAAAAGTAAAATTCCCAACAAAATTAATTGATGAAAATTCAAAAAAATAATTTTAAAACCAGTTTCATGATTAGTCTTCATGTTTTCATTTTCCCCGAACAAATTAATATACTTTTCGAGAATATGGCACTTCTTTTCGAAATAAAACATGCACGAATAAAAAAACAACAATGATGTATCGTATAATTGCGCAGGTCATTGAAAATATCACTTTAAAATCTAACCATTTTTTCTTTGAGAATCACAGTTTCGAAGATGAATGGCACAGCGGGCACGTCTTCAGCGACACCATTTGGGCAAAAAGAGTGAAATGTCTACAAACTGTACACTGCCATCCATCAGCTATGTTCTCGATAATTTGCCCAGTACCCATACAAATCATCCCTAGGACGTTACAATTTTCACATTTGGAATTCCTACGAGCATTCAAATTCATCTATAGATTCAAAAAAATGTACCGATTCAAAATTATTTTTGATGAACTTACCATAAAGAATTGATATGCGAGCAATCCGAGCACTTGGTAAATTCTTCGTTGACGTCTGCAGGATCATTTTTACTAAAGAGGCTCAATGCCATCAATTCGTATTCTTTCTGGCGTTCCTAGAAAAAGCAATAGGTCAACTTAGAAATTGATTAAAGTAGGTATTTCATTCCATTATCAATTTTACTTACCGATGGTATAGTTTCCAATTCGGTAAACGCCTTTGATGCGATTCCGAAAGCTTTGCAGCAAATGGCACATGTCGTAATGATGCTGTATATTTGTAATGGATCGAGAATATCGTCGTAGTTCCGTAATCGAACTGCTATTTTTAACGCAGATTGGACACTACCTGATGAATAATTCATATTTTGCATTAATACATCCAATTTTGACTCAGCTTTTTTCTTTCTTCAAATGAAATATTTTTGTTTTTACCATTCATCATTTGCAATTGCGATAACATGAGCAAGTGGTAGGCTTCGGCATAATGCCAAGGATTATCGAGTAATTTAATACTTCTAATGGAATCTACATCAATACCTCCAATTGTTTTGGCTCGATTACCTAGAATAAAGTAAATCAAGTGAGTCAATATTGATAAATTATTAATTTCAATCTTCTTTTTGGAAATTACCTTCAGATTTCGACTTCTCTTTGCTGTATTTAACATAATTTTCCACCAGCAAAGCTACCAAAACGAACATTTTCTTCATTAAGATCGGGGGGCACTTTTTACTGTGATCTTTAGCAAACTAAAACACAAACACAAGTTGATTAACAACTCTCTGGGCAGAAATATTGATTTTAAAGAGGCAACATACATCAAAAAGTAACTCAGCAGCTTCTAAATATCGTTCGGCTTTACGATAAAGTTGAATGGTATCCAAAGTTTTGCCTTTCTGTAGCAGTTGATGGACATGTTTCTCGAATAATTGAAGAATCTGTACATTGGTCTTGTATTGACTGGCTAATTGAAGAGCTCGATCCCATTCATTAAGTTTGACACAGACTTCAGCTGCCATTTGGACAGCGTCACACTTTGGGGCAATGTAATTCGATTAAAATCGCAGGAAAAATCGTGCTTTTGAAAAACTGAATTAAGTTTACTTTTAAATATGCATCGACAGATTGCGAACACATTCCAATGTTCATGAAAATTTCGCCAATTTTCTCCAGCAAGGGACTCCGTTCAGGCAACATTGATATCAGTGATTCCAATCCATCGTAATCTTCTAGGTATTGATAGCAGATAATCAGCTTTTCATAATTACTCGCTTTTAAATAATATTCTTTGGCAGCTTCCCTAAAAAAAACCCTCACATGTGACAATATTCCAAAATCACTGGTTAATTTTAAAAAAATTCTCACAGTTTGTTCCTCTCCAGAAAATAATCGCCGATGTTATTCCAAGCCTTGGTCATCTGGCTATCTGAACTAACGGAGGCCGTTTTCATCAATTCAATTACTCTAAACCAATCTCCTAGTTTTTCACGTTGTTCAATAGCCAAGTCACGACGATCCGCCGCCAAGTAGAGTTCCTCCGCTTCGTCGAATTTGCCGAAATAGGCCGCAATTGTGGCTTTTTTCAGTTGCTCGTTTTGTATTTTGGATAATTTTTTGATAAGCTGGATACCTCCGTAATCGTTGCGCCGAACGTAAGCCATTTCAGCTGTGGACAAGTCTAAATTTTGGAGTGCAGCTTCGGCCAATAATCTCCTACGCAGAATATTTTTTATCAAGAATAATTCTTTTGAACGGAATGAAATATCAAAAAAACGAACCATAATCTCGGATGAGGATTTTTCTCGATAAAAGCTGTAGCTTCTTGGATACCAATTTTTTGCAACAGTTCTCTGGTATCTCGTAATGATTTCGTCTCAAAATTTATAACGTTGTCTGGACTGAGATTATCAGGTGATGTGGTAACTTCGTCCAACAGGATACCTTTAATTTCCAAGTTCTATAAAATAACACGAAAAAATATATTAAATTATGCACCATTGTATCCATCGGATCCATCAAAAAACTCACCTCAAAATCAGCTATATAAGCCGAACTATTAATAGGCTCTTCGGGTAGCCCGTCTTTCAACACATACATCCGGTTTCGTTCCATTATCGCTAAATATTGTGGATTATCAGAAGCCCATTTCATATCCCAGACATCTCGTCTCTCGATCTGCGCCGCACTGTCTTCTTTACTGACGCTGTACTTATCAGAGACTTCTTTATGCAGATTTATCAAAGACAGGGCTCCGGTGCAATCAATAACTGAGAATTTTCTACAAAAAAGAAACATCAAGAGGAGTTGAAATACTCGCAAATGGATTCAGTTCATTAAAAATGTTTGATATTTACGTGCTATTGCAATTTATAGCTAATGACTGAGGTTTAGTAGAAAGAGCAAATCTTTGTATCAAGGCAACTTGAGGCAAAGTGTATCGCTGAATGGTTCCGCTGCGTCTTCCAATCAAAAGAGTTTTATCAGAGCAAGTCATACAACAAATCGGATCTTTGGTGGGCTATATGAGAATACAAATAGTAAATTGTATCATTTACGTAACTGTATAACCTTCTGTTCAACGTCTTGTTTGTTTAATCAAATATTCAAAGTATTACCTGCGACCTTGATGACAGCTGCAACAAACAAAATGCACTGATTATTAAAAATTAATTTATTTTATCGATTAAATAATAGGTTGAAGGACTGGGAAGATAATGAGAAAAATAGATTTACCTCAAAACTTTTATCCAAGTCTTGAATAACTTCAGCTACTCCAGATGGTGTGTCGTCGATGTGGTATAGTCTTTCCTTTTTATGTCTAGCGTCTAAAAAATTACATTGGTAATTGTTACAGGTTGAATTTGATTTTTACAGAAAAAGATACCAAAAATTCTGAAAATTAAATCCGTTCAACTCACTTCCCAACTTGAACATGGATGATCGTGATTTGGGAGTCACATAATGCCATACGATGAAATTCTCTCGAGATGCTGCGAAAATATGGGTACTATTTATACACACCCAGACTGGCTCAAGATCCATAAATTTACCTAAAAAATTGGACAAATATTAAAAATTCATTCCAATTCGACACTGGAATAGGCAGAAGGGAGAAGAGGACTTACAATCGATCACTGTGGTTAGAACATTACACACCATCAACATATATTGGGCACCGGAAGCTTCGGTTTTAGTAGCCATGACGCAGTGATCTTTATGAGCAGCCAGCGAAAGTAAAGATTTGACTATTTTTTGATTACGCTGCACATAAAAAATGATTAAAATGAATCAGGTTGTAAAATTAATCTAACGATGATCATTTCCTACTTCGTTATTTTTCGTATCCCAAAAAGTAACCACGGTTTCGTTCTTTTGATGATTCTTTACCGGAAATACAATCGTATTGGAGAAATAACACCAAGAATAATTTGGTCTGATGTTGGCAAAGTATACAAACGTATCGACAGCTAAAGCGATCTTCAACGAATTGCCTTCCCAGCTACAATCCGATACTTGATTTCCAGGTAATTTTAACGTACGAATTTGCTATCGATAATAAAACCATTTCGTTAGAAATAGTTCAAGTGGGATTAGAATAATTTGTACGAGATTAGGTACCTCTCCATAAGGGGAGAAAAATTGAACAACATTAGTTTCTTTGTTTTCTCCGATTAAAACTGTCGAACCGGTTACTGCCA
Organism: Pseudococcus jackbeardsleyi; assembly: GCA_038380155.1. Taxonomy (NCBI): domain Eukaryota; kingdom Metazoa; phylum Arthropoda; class Insecta; order Hemiptera; family Pseudococcidae; genus Pseudococcus; species Pseudococcus jackbeardsleyi. The sequence goes on from CM076240.1 coordinate 7,518,838, forward strand.
AGATACTACCGTCGTGATTCCATCGACAACTAGTTGCGTACATACCGATATCCAATATAATGGGTTCTTTAACAAAGAATTAAAATATAAATAAAATGAAGAAATTAATAAAATTGTGAAATTAAGTCGTACTTACTCTCATCGTGCTGGTTTTTCATCAACTGCATATGGCCCGATTGATAAACTATCGCCAAGACAGGACAATCTTCCTTGAAGTATCCATTACGACCATTGTACCAATGAATAGCTGCTATATGAACGATAATTTGCACAGCTGGCAAACAAGATACTTTAACTTTCATCTAGATAAAAAAATATACCGTAAGAAAAACATTCTGTAACGAATTCGTCTTGAATTTACATTTGAATGCAATAATTCACCATAAATACTCCTTCATCGTCGTACAAATGTAATTCGCCGTTTCGAGTTCCGAATAAAATCGATTTAGAGTTAGGCGACCACTGAACGGCGGTCAATCCAAGCTTTTTCAGCTCTTTACCCCAAATACGACTTCCATCGACTGATCCTACGATAACAGCTCCTGCAAAACGAGTAGAATATCAAAATAAACAAACCTCAAACGAACCACTTTATTGAAAAATGATGAGGATTCGAATCGTACCGTCTTCGTAAGCGATGCATACTTTTTGCCCGTCGTAATTCCATGCGACACCTTTGACCACAGATTTGTTACGATTGTTGATCATTTCTTCGTACCATGTTCCCTAAAATGATAACACATTCAAGTGAATGTTTCATCTTACAAACACATTGAAATAAAACACCTTTGCTAACCTTGTGCAGCACCCATACGATTATTAATCCATTATCATCGCTAGATGTCAACTTTTGGTATTGCTCGTTCCAAGCTACGATTTGTACATGGCCGGAATGTCCTTCTAAGTTTTGATTTATCGATGTACCACCGGCATTTTTTGTTTTCTCTGCAAGGTTCAAATCGCACGTTACAAAAATCTAACGGTGGCTAAATTTGTTATCAAAGCTTACCCGAATCTAATTTTAGGATTTTCAACAATCCGTCTTCTCCACCTGCAGCAATACAACCGTTTTCCGAACTCCATTGTACGCAGTTTACTTTCAAATTGTTTGGTATAGCGATCTACAAAAGAACACGATGAATACTTAATCGTGGAATCGAGACAATTGAAATAGGTACTCGAAATACTTACTTTTTTACTGAGATAGATGAACATTTTGAAGTGTTAGGTCATTTTAGCGTGGGAATAAGTGAGTTTATACTATCATTTTGGAATGTTTTCTGTCTTCAGCAGGTGGATGATTTAAAAGTATAATGAACCTGTTTTCGACTTCCGTTTCCATGGTAACGAATTGAAGGATTTTGATTGACCAACTTCGTGTTACGTCACGGTTTACGTCAGAATGTTGCATCGCAGACTCAACTGATATCCATTATTTTCGGCATCAAAACCTGGAAAAATAGAAAAAATTGGATATTACTCTGCTAATATCATGAAAATTTCGACTAAACTGGCAACGTGGCAACATTTTACACGGAAATGAGTCAGTTCACGTTTACGAAGTGACCTGAAATGAAACTAAAAATTAGATACACCAAAATACACCATTGTGAGATGATCAGGTGATCCAATGAAAAACCATTCAGATGAATTCTTTTACTCAAATTACTCAAATGCACGACAATTTAAACATACATACGGTGCAGAAAAACATGCAAACATTGCAACAAAAAAAATACAAAAACACATGAAATAGGCAACAATGAGTCAAAAATTGTAAAATAAAATCACAACTTCTAAATGTCAATTGTTTAAAAATCTCATTACATTATAAAACAATAAAAAAATATTACAACGACAAAAACTAGAAAAATAATACTTCAGGAACTCGAGATTTTCAAACTATTTTAAAATTTAATAATCCATGCTTTTATAAGCAGTATAACCGTTCGGAGAAATCATCAATGGGATGTGATGAGTTTCGTCGAGCGATCTCATTTGAAAACCGATTTCGATGAAAGGAAAATACGATTTTAGATTCTGTTGCTCGTAATACGTAGCCACATCGTAATGCAACTTGTACAAACCGACAGAGAAAAACGAACCGTTTTTATGGAACACGTTGCATCTGCCAACATCATCAGTAACGCTGAAAGAATGATGAAAAAAATCAATAATGAAAAATTGGTAGAAGCACCACTTGCATAATTATCTCAATACTAAATTACCTTTCACCAACAGACACCCATTTTCCTCCAGTCAACATATATAATGTGATAGCTAAATTAACCACAGATATTCCTCTAGAATAATCAGTAACACGAGTAGAAATCTGAAGCGGGTATGCGGTGATTTTGTTCATCTCGTTGGCACTTCCAGACTGGCATACTTTATTGTCGATAAACGCAGCACATATTATCGTCTGTGGAGTCTTATTTTTCGTAACATATCCTTGCTTGAAATTAATAGCTTCTGGGGTATCGGGCAAACCGACAAAGGGATCTGTGTGGATTATGATATTGGCCACATTTTCAGGAACCGGACTGGTCGTAACAGAGGTATTGGTGGAATTCATTTCAGATACAGCTGTTTCTAACGTTATTGTACTCGATGCAACATCTTCGGCAGTCAACTGAGACAGCTGAGCTTCCTACAAGCAGTAAAAGCACCCATGTGCAGCTGATTTTATATGGGTTTAAAAGTGAGAATGAAATTTACCATTTCTTCGGCGAACTCTTCATCAATACTGTGTAAACTATCTTGGTCGATTTTTATCTTCGTGTCGGTGAACTGAGGAGTGTTTACGTTATTTAAATTTACCAAATGCGGTAGAATACCGATCGTAATTTCATCGTTATTGGAAGTGCCGTTGATTTTGAATTCTTCGATTTTAGTCTCCTTAGTGGCGTTTAAATTTTCGTTCACAGCTCCATTCTAATAACAAATAGAAATTAGATCGAGAAAGTAACTTTTCAAAATAAACCATCAAATACTAACTGTTTGAGTTGTATTAGGATTTGAATCACGACCCATGGAAAGTTTCTTGAGATGTTTGGCTGAGCTGGCATGTTTCAAAAGTGTGAGCCGGTGAGCTAGAAGTTCTTTGTTGCAAGCAGTGCATTCGGCTTTGTGTTTATCGCAAGGGACAGACGATAACCAACCTGAAAAATCATCATTGAATGGTTATTCGCATATTCAAGCTGAAGATGGCTTTAAAAGTATGACTCACCTTGAAAAATTGGATTACTTTCCCATTCTTTTCTGTAAATTTGTTTGTAAGAACGTTTGACTGATTTTTCTCCTTGAAGAGTAGGTACATCGTCGATGCTTTTGGCTGTTCCATTTTCCGGAATCTCTTTATCCATAATTCGCCGCTTTGGACGTCTGCGAATGAAAAATCACATTAGCAATAGATAAAATATCTCAAAATTAAGTCAAGAAAGCTTTTAAGATGACAACTGAAATGTACTTTCAAATGATGCTATACTAACATATTAAGTTTAAGGATAAGCTCGATATATACACGTAAATACCAAGAAATGGGAAACTTACCTTACCTTTATTTAATTGAGAATAAATTACGTCTTGCATAAATATTTTATGATCGACTTTTCACCCGATTTTCCATTTTCCCGTTTTCCGGCACGAAATTCATTATCTCAAAAAATTCAATCGAAAACAAACACAAACCAACATAAACACTTTTCATGATTGCCAACGTTTACCTCAGAGAATTAAAAATCGTCGATAATGCAACACTGACGAGACCATTTTGAGTTTTTTTTTTAGTAAAAAGCCCACAAAAAAGTTTTGTTTTGCAAACAAACAAAACAAAACAAAAATTTTCAAGTTATCAATTTCACCATTTTCCTGAAAATTTCAAATTTTCGGGATTTAATTATCGCATTGGATAAATGTTCCAGGAGTTGAATAAAATTACGACGTTGGAAGCACAATGTCCGCCGCTCCCGTGGACAAAATCAAAGCTCTGGATGAAATAGAAAAGGACATCATTACTTGCTTACAAAGCGCAGGTAATCACTCAAGCTCAATAATTTTTTTCTTTTCTGAGCTAACTCGCGATTCTCCCCAGGTCAAGCATTCTTGGAACTAAGTAAAGAAAAATCCAGCCTGAAACAGGTTGAAAGTCACACGAATCAGTTTTTGAAAACGTTGGGAAACGTCGAATCTAAACTGACTGATCAAATCAACTACCTCACACAAGTATCGACCGGTGAGCAGATCTACCCATCTTTTTGATCAAATACCAAACTATGAAAATTAATTCATACGTTTTTCTATAGGTCAACCTCACGAAGGCTCCGGATACGCTTCTCAAAAAGTATTACAAATGGCATGGCATCGACTGGAGCACGCCAAAAGCAGAGTGAACGAATTAGAAAGAATCAAAAATAAACATTTACACGAAAGAGTTACTAATAAGAAACCGAGGAAATTTGAATAATCGTATTTGAAAAAGGATTTCACGGAATGTTACTAAGACCAAAGAATTGACCATGTTTGCATTTTACGACGTATTTTTAAGTTTGGGTAACTGATCGATTAACTGTTTGGATTTTGGTGGAGTTTTACTATTGTGTATTCAAGTAGATAGTACGTACGTCTTCGAATATTTCCTATTTTGTAAAATAACTAATAAATAATGTTCTTATTGATTACGAAACGAAAGATTGAATTCTCATTCACTCACAGAGAAAGAGACATGATCATACGGAATTTTTGATAACTGTAACGACTCCCAAGAGTTTTTCCCATACATTGTCTGCTTCGAGTGTAGTTTTTCACCCTCGAAGTGAACTGAAAATTGGATGCTGAAGTCAAACTTCTGAATTTCTGAAGTTCATATTTATTTTTGATAGTGAAACAAGGAAACAACGAAAGTTGCCAAAGCAAAAACACACTCATTAGATACTTTGATAATCATCGAACAGGTAACACTGCTACAATGTATCCCAAAATTTCACACCGAAAGCCGGTAAAAAAATAAACTGCTTTGTTTTTGTAATCAAAACAGAATAACCACCAAAATAACACAATTTGCGCTTCAATATTCGCTCTAAATTAAGGTACCAGTTCTTCGATAAAATCACCAACTATGTCCGAAAGTGATGTTGTCGTACCTCCCGTCCTTTTGGAAAAAATCAAAGCACTCGACGACATCGAGAAGGATATCATAACATGTTTACAAAGTGCAGGTAATCACCTTTGCTCGATTATTTCACCTGTCTTTGAACTAACTCGCGATTTCCACAGGCCAAGCATTTTCGGAACTAGGCAAAGAAAAATCTAGTCTTAAACAAGTCGAGAATCATACCAATCAGTTTTTAAAAGTTCTGGGAAGTGTCGAATCTAAACTCACCGACCAGATTAATTATCTTACGCAGGTGTCTACCGGTAAGTACTTCCTTTTTTGATATTTCCTCCTTAAACATCCACGTGCATTAATCCAATATTTTTTCGAATAGGTCAACCTCACGAAGGTTCTGTATACGGAACTGAAAGATTACGAAAAATGCTCTTTCAACGATTAGATCATGCTGAGAGAAGAGTAAACGAACTAGAACGAATTAAACTTAAACATTTCTACGAACGGGTTACTAATAGCAATAAAAAACCGAGAAAATTTGAATAATTTATTACAAAAAAGAAAAAAAAATTAAAATCCATACGAGAAGTTGCCGACATCCTGTTATCCTATGCTGGTTAGTTTGGGAAAAGGGTCGATTTTACTGAGAACTAATTTCTGATGGCTCAGTGAAATATATCCTTTTACTTTACCGTCGTGAATTAAATTAGCTAGGATACAATGAGTCTCGTCTAAATCGATTTCCTGATCTTCGAATATTTGCAAAGTAACCATCAAAACGTTCATATCGATTAAATGATTTTTATGTAACAGGAATCTGAAAAATTCGTAATCTGATATAGGCATCGTTTAAAAAGATTTCAACGGCAATAAAAAAAATTAGCTTACACTTTTTTGAACATATTTCGATAGGTAATCATTCGTAATTTTTCAACAACCGTATAGATACGATATTTACATAAGAGAGCTTGATAGGTAGACATGACTTGTACGAGTTCGTTCACTCTTCCCCGTTTCACCGAATTTGCAATATCCCACATCGGCAACAAGTCGTATTTTTCCAGCACTTCCCTGGTTGGCATGTAACCCTAAGAGATGTAAATATGTTTTTTAGTCGTAATTTTTATTCGTTTTGTATTTCCCCCCTTTTTTTTGTATCGTGTACCTATTTTCTTACCAATAAAATCCTAATTGGAATTAAATAAATTAATATGTGTTGTTTGTTCTTTCTTGATGATTTCTCGCATCGTTCGAATGCAAACGTAAGGTATTGATTAGCTGAGAAAATCATTAGCTATTAATATCATTCGTGATAACCTCAGTAGATAAGACTATCTCTATTTATACCTGATTTATAATCTTCATCCATCATGGCCTTGAGACCAGCGTAATACTTATACGTAACTTGTTGACTAATGGAAAATTTATTTTTGAAAGGGGATGATTCGATAGCTCTGATTAGAGGCTTCATTAAATGCAATTGGCTCATTTTGAAATACACTTTGAATAATTGATTGGCGAATAACATCATACCCCATCGTTTAGTTTCCTGTTCGCCCGATCGACTACACATATTCGGAATTAATCAACACTTCCAAGATTAATTTTCACCTCAATTTCAATAATCCTGTATCAACTTACTTATCAGCAGCACATACTCGGAATGCACCCATAATAGCTTCAGCAGTATTTTCCAGAGCTTCGCGAGGTTTAACTACGCCGGTTTTCAGCTGAGATTGAGTCACTTCGGTGTTGACGCTGTAAGTGAGCATTCGTAGATCCAAGCAAACCGTGTAGATTACTGGTATCAGCCAATTGTCATTTTTCAGATTTTGAAATACCTTGACGAAAGCTTGCATCACAGCCAATTGATTATTGTAAGCTTCAGTAAACTGTTTATCTTTCAGACAAGCAATACATCTGAAAATTTTGAAGTTCATTGATTAGGGTACGAACTGTTGAGATGAAATTGATTATGGGAGTGGAACTAACCTCAAATGGGGAACAACTACATCAACTATCGTAGCTTCAACGTATGCCTCGGTCATATCCGGATTAAAATTGTACAGATTATTGTTTACAATATGAGGATCCTTCAGCGAGAAAAAATTCTGCAAAAATATACCAAAAATTAACACTCTCGTGTCCAATGAACATCTAACCTGAAAAGTACTCTTTTTTTCTATTTGAGTATGATGACTTACCGAAACAAGATTGGCATCTCTTCGTTTCCAAGCCATCTGAAGCTATTGGAACAGAAAAAATGATATAAAATCAATGAAAAATCGAATGAAATGATACAAAGAGATCTATTCATTCTTACCTGGCTCAGATACATTTGACTCGTTATATTGTACGACATGATGAATTTACCGATGCAGCATTCCAAGATGTATCAATATTAAGCTATTTTCTCATTTCCCATTTAATTTAATAAAGTTTTAAAGCTTACCACAAAATAAGTAAGTTCAAATTGCACACAAAATAATCTCAAAATTTCCTGTTCTCTTTCTCAAAAAAAAAGTTTTTTGACTTCATGAAAACAACTTTTTTGGCAGCACAGAAAAAAGTATAGGTAAACTGGATAGGTATTATACCTACTCAATGTACCTATTTATTTCAGTCATTTCGTAACTCCTTTCATTTACTAAATCTGGTAACACTGAAAAATTGAAAAACACGTGAATGGCCTTGAACTTCAAAATTTTTTTGAGCGAAATAGGAAATAGCGAATTCAATTTCCCACACCGGTGACCGGCTAGAAATTTCAAAATTTCAAAACACCTCGGCACGAAGATGAAATTTATTAAATAAAATCGACTTAACTACATATCACAATTAAAAATTGTAAGAATATCATCTTCCATATTCGATGTTAAAAAAAAACACAAAAATGATACAGAAAACGAGCGGAAACGCAACACGATTATACGATAATAGGAACTGAAAGAATTATTTCTTCTTCTTCGGATTTAATACCGATAGAACGAATTTAAATGAGATCTCTTCATTTAGCAGCACACAGTTAACACCTAGTTTCTGCACATCTCTGATATTCCTTCCATCATTATCGAAGAATACGATATTTTCGTAGCTCACGTTGGATTTCGCTTGTAATCTAGACCACCACAATATCATCAGATCGTTCCACCACACACGTATGAATCAGATTCAATATATTTTGAACTACTTACACATTAAAATGCTGAACTTTGCTACCAGGATAGATTTCCTTATACCTAAAATAATCGGCTATTCCGAACAAGTGCAGAAGTTGATACGAGCCACAGATATTCTCCGCTCTGGAGGCAACAGCTATGGTATAGTTCTTCTTCTTGAGAAAATTCAATATCTTGAGTGTATCCGTGTACAAATAACAAACACGGCCGAAATTGTCCATTACAGCTTGATTTTGCCTGAAAATAACACGAGTTTGTTGTTTGTTTACAATACCGTACATCGAAATAATACAACGCAATACTCGAATTTCTTACTTGTTTATGGAAAATGGGGTGGCACATTCGTCTACATGGAGCGGCCATAGAGTATAATCTAAAATATTAACATATTTATGAGAACTTCACAAGTAAATGAGAAATTATTTCAGTACAAAAATGAACACGTTGTACGAATACGATACCTAAGTCAAACACTATCAGTTTTTCGTTGTAACTCATGAATACGACGTTTTGATGCACTTATTTGTAAAATATTCTAAAATAAACCGTTGTACATGAATTAAACCGAACATAATCACTGATTTTAGCAGATATTCCGCTAAAATTGTCGCGCAAACGAATTATTTCATCGGATATCAGTCGCCGAATTCAAAACAAGTACTCACAGGATTGTAAACAATAACATCAATGTTGCCAACACACTACACAGACCAACGACCAACCAGTTGGACTTTTCTTTGTTTATTTGTTTTTTTTTCGCTGTAGGCTGTCTAGCTCAGAACTTCTCAGCTGATAACATTAACATTGCGTAGCTATGCATTATTCTACTTTATTCTCGATCATTCTTCCCTCATTCGATCGAAAAGTTGAATGTTTTGTGTCGTGTGTCGTGTGTTATGACATGAATGTAATGTTATTCGAATTAATTTTTTCATAGAGCCATAAGCCATAACCATAATTATCTATGGAGCCAACACCGGGCACCCAGCCGGCCTAGTCTGATTAATGGTTTACAATGTAAGTACCTATGTAGTTTGCAATTAATTTTACCCTTGCTTCTTAGTAGTCTGACCCTAGTTGTTACAAATGTTAACATTCATAAATCGTAATTTCTTGAATTTATCAAAAATGAAATTACGTAGTTTCATTTGATAAAATGTGTATCTTTCACAGATTGATAAGGAAAAATGCAGAGCTGAAGATTGAGACCATTCCATCGCTGAATCAGAAAAAAACCTATTCCTGTCAATGATCAGTTGTGAATTGTATGTACTTACATTACATTCAACGAATCAAAGCTTTCTGTTTATGTATACCTAGACCAGCTTTTTTCAGATCAAACAAACCCCTACTTGAAATCTAATGTTTATGTAAGTAAATTTGTGTATTTACTTTACTGAAAATAACCGACCTCAATACGACTAAAAAATGACTTCGGTGAACAATGGATCTGCGCAAGATATGGAGGAGCAAAATTCGTTTATTGAGGATGAAGATATGATTGCACTGCAGCAGACTATGACTGACTCTGGTATTGCACTTACACTGTCATTGGTGCAAAATGAATCTAATGCAGTTACTGCTTCATCGTCGCAGACAGAGTCTTTTAAATTGATTGAGTCTTCAGCTGAATTGACTGAATCGGATGAATCAAGTGAATCGGATGAATCAAGTGAATCGGATGAATCAAGTGAATCTGGTCAACCTCTTAGTATTCAGCGATTAGATCTAAAAAAAATCGCATACAACCTGGGAAATAAGTGCAAAACTCCTATTGCTTACCATTTGCCAGAAACAATCCATACAATAATAGATCTTCATAATGAAAAGGCACAGAAAACAAAACGTACCAAAAAGAAACATACAGAACAAAATGCACAGGAAAAAGTAACAAAAAACATGCAACAAGAACAGGAAAAAAGTGGAAAGGATGAATTAGGCTATAAAACAGGACACAATTATTCTCTGAACGGCTATTCTTTGTTTTGTTATAGTAATACAAATTCGGGAGTTTCATACATAGCAACTCAAATAGAAAAAATCCCGAAGATGACCCAGAACTCTAACCATATTGTGTTCATATGTAAATCTCAACAAATCTTCGCATTGACTAGTCGAAATGCGTGGCAAGTCGTTAGACCATATGCTGATTACTCGTTTTCTATTAAAATCTCCGAAAGAGTACCTGATCCATATAAAATAATACAAATTAAAAAAAAATTTATTTTTGGAAAGAATACTGTAACAGACAATCAACCTGTGTGTCCATTAAACCAGGTGTCAGATCTTTATCATTTCATCTCTTCATTTACAGCACATGTCAAAACAAATTCAAAACTGTTTAAATTACTTGAAGAATTGGTTCGAAAAAAAAATCCGAGGAAGAAAGCTGAGAATGTTGAGAAAAAAGATAGATTTTGTATTAAAATAGGTGCAGGAATAATAAGAATATTAGAAGATCTTGAATTGAGCGATTATCCTTGTATTCTGGACTTAATAATAGAGTATATTGCCGGTGAAACCGGCGAAGAACCCGATCCTCTGTTGGACTTTTTACATTTTTTTAAAAAGACAAACATCAATTACGAATTCCTAAATAATATATTGATCAAAGATATTTATAATAATTACCACAACGGCATAAAACTGGCCAGTCTTCATGTGCGACCCCCACAACATGAAGATTTTATTTTGTCTAAATCTTTCAAAATCAAATTCAAGGGTCGTGAAATTTATGATTATCGCTCTAACCCACCGGAACTCGAGGAAATTATTAAAGTAATTAATGAAAATAGCGATGAGGATAAGTACGAATTTAAGAAAATGCTCATGGAATATAAACTGGCATTTAAAAAACAAAATAATAAAAACTGTTCTGAGAAAATCATCGATTGTATAGAAGGCGAAATTCGATACTCGGGGAAAAGTTATTTTAGAATAAGCAAAATTTGGTATGAGCTTACCCCTGACTACTTCAGTTTATTGTATCATGAACTGGAGAACGTCATCACAAATTCGTTAATCGAGAAAGATAACGACTGGTGGCTTCCTCTACCATGGACATTTGAAGAAAATGCAAAAGAAGAATTGTATAATCGTTTATATGTTGATTGTGAGAATTTCATGGTTTTTGATCAAATTCTTCCGTTACCTGATAAAATTGAGGCATGTGATATCCTCAAATACACCGATAATCAAAACGATCCTATTTATTTATATCAAGTGAAGAAAGGATTTAATAGATCAATGCGTGAAGCCGCTTCGCAGATTTTGATTGCAGCAGATAGTATCAGAAATTCAGTGAAGTTGCGCAATTCTCCAAATTATTTGGATAAATTATTTGATACAGCAGCAACGTTACCAAAACCAACTAAAGAAAAACCACTAATAGAAGAATGGAGAATCAAAGTTTCAGACAATATTAAAAAATTAGGAAAAGAGGCATTTATGGATCTTTTCCGCAGAAAAATTGTGTTTGTTCTCGCCATTATTCCCAACAAAAAAAATGCATTTTCTGAAGCATTACAAATTAACGAAGTTACTGACCCTAATCTTATACTGAATTTGAAAAAGGCTGAATACTTAGACCAACGAGGGCGCCTTACTAGTAAGGCGCATTATGTTACTGGGAAAACAAAAATCTCTTTGAATAAAGATGAACAAGAAGACGCTTACAACTATATACATGCCCGTCGCTTCTATTGTGATAGCTCTATCTCAAAAATTGCACTCATCCAACTTGAAGAAAAATTACGAAAAAATGGCGACATGTTCAAAATTTGTGAAATTCATGTCGAAGATAGAGAAAAAACTACCAAAAGTCGGGCAAAAACGACAAAAGATTGTAATAACAACTGAAGGAAATTTTAAAAAATTGAAGCAACCGTGTGAAGAACTTACGGTTATTAATTTAGCTGGTAGGGTCAGTTGGATAACTGTGAACAAGTGGTGCTGAAAATTTTATTCAATTTTTAATCAACGGAGAAACTTCTTACTAACTTCTTAAGTATGTTCATTTTTATTTTTTTATTTACTGACAAATGGGGTTTTCACCTGTTTGACATTATTCTTAGCGAAAACGATGTTTTATTTTTTGAACTGATTTTATTGTAATAAGTATGTTGTAAAATATTGTGATAGGTATTCAAGTCATGTAAATGTGTATTTAGGTACAGTTACCTACCATTGTTATTATTTATGTGATTGAAGCGGCTGTTTAAACTTTAAAGAACAGCTCTAGTCTAAAAATAGTAATATTTCATTTCAAAAAATCTTGCATGTCGTCATGTCCATTTAGCAAGCGCTGTGTTTTTGAAACTCTGTTTTAAATACCTATACAATACACCATGTACGTATACCTAAAGTTGATTTAGGCGCTGTGTTCTTTTGTACTTTATTTTTGTTTTTTTAGTTTTTCATTGTTCGTTACATTTTTATTTTTAATGTAAATCTGTAATTGGTGCTTACCTAATACCTACTTCATGATGAAGATAATGAAAACAATAAGTGTGCCTTTGTAATTTTTGAATAAAGCATAAAACATTACTGTGTGACAAATTGTAAACTGAATTATCATTTCTTTGGGAATTCATTTTTCACAAGGTGATGACTCGATGTTTGGAAATCCCAAAGAGGTCTGCATGTACAAAAATCATATTTTTGTCGTTATTGACCAATTTGAAGTCGTTGATTCATCACATATCTATTACCTAAACCTACATCTCAAGCGTTCGTAGCTGGTTCGCTCAAAAATCCACTTTTCGGTGGGAAAAATTGTACTTAATGCAATGAATTCGGTTTCGATTCAATAATGGCATAACAAAAAATTTTCATTATGCGATTAGGTATGATACGTTGCAAAGTGCTATGATCGGTACTTGTTACAAAACAATTCTGTAAATCAGTTTCCTCAGTTTGAAAATAACATTCTTGTTATCTTCATTTTTTGTTAATTGTTACCTACAATTCTATTTTTGCTTGAATATGCAAGATCGTTAAAGATAAAAACTGAGATTGCTTAATTTTTTTTTGTCAGTTTTGAGATGCATACATATTTCTACCCCAATCTGGATCAACTGTGAAGTCTGAACTGGTGGTGAAGAGTGCACATTGAGGTGAGTTATAGAAAATAGGCTTCAACAACAGTAGATATTTCACTGGTTTGCTGCAAAATGTTACATTTTGTCCATTTGAAATTTTTAACGGTGAAAACTGAAAAGGGCCACGATAGCAAAGTTTGGTAATCTTAAATTTTCCCAACTCAATTTTCTGATAAATTGCCAACTATTTTTCCTAGTGTCCCAAAAACCAACCAACTTTCATAAAATTTTCCAGCTTCATTTAACAAATTTCTCAACTTTTCAATATTTCCCTACTT